>SEMN01000776.1:0-209058 GCA_005408345.1 Macquaria australasica
GACATTAACTATCATATAGTTTGCTAGCTAACCCATTTAGTAAAAGGAAACGGTTTCATTCACAACAGAGGCGAAAGCAAAGTTGACTTTACATTTGCTAAACCTAATGTTAGCTCACTTGCTACCACCATTATTACCATCAGCTACCTAGAACATGTAAAAACACCAACTCATACAGGCGACTAATCTAACGTTTGCAATATGGTAGCTAACACAAGTTCCAATTGCATTGGCGGCAATGTTACTTACATAGCTATCGGTACATAAATAAACTCAATTATCTCATTATAGTAACTGTATAATACTGTATATCACTGCAACAAAGTGTGACTGACTGATTTAAAAGACGGAGATCCCGTAAGCTTGACTTTGGGCATTTTCAGTGGTGTAACTGGGAAAGTTTGTGGTGTTTTTTGCTCACTCACCGGAGCAGCTCCGGTCTGCGAATGCGTTCCTCTTTGCTCATCTGTGACACAGCAGCCTTCAGTGTTGATAGGCTATTGCTCATTACTAATCAGATAGTGCTATGGGCAGGACATTGAGCGAGACTACAGGGTGGTGACTACAGACAGAGAGAGGCGGCTGCATCAGAGCCAAAGTAGCGCATCTTTAACTTAATTAATTTTATTGGCAATTGTATAAAATAAAAATAACGATTCAGATAATTATAAAAATATCTGAGCCGATACGATAATCGCTCTAGCCCTAGTTTATATCCTGAAAAACATGGCTGTATGAAGTCTAATTTTGTTTTTTAGTGCAGGTTGCGTCCTACACTGTGGTCAGTTACCTGATATCTGTTCTGGGCAGTAGGTCCATGATGTCCCGTCCTCCTCCTCCTCCTCCTCCATTTTCTTCCTGCTCCTCTCCTTCATCACCCTCCTCCTCTGCTGCTGCTGCCGCCTTCTTGGTGAATCTGATTGGAGCTGGTGGAGACTGGCCCTGCATCTGTGAGGGAGATACACATACAACAAGCCCTTATTTTAAATCTCTTTTCCTTTTTCTGTTTTCTGTAAAAATCAAAGAGCAAATCTCTGATCCACCCAGAAAGTCCCTACTTTCTCAAACTCAGCATCTATCTGTGCGAGAAGAGCAGGCTTCTCATCTTCAAAGAACATGCGCAGAGGAGCTCCCATATAGAGGTACATGACTCCCAGCAGGGTGATGGCAGCCGTCCGAACAGCAGGGTTAGTCGCTCCCAGAGCCGTCTTTACGTTGTTGATGAAACCCTTCACATTGATACTAGAGGGAGGGGAGGTCAAAGATCAACAGATGCCCCAAAGCTGCTGTAACATCTTTTGTCTGTCTTCTTAAGCCAAAATATTTTCAAAACATATAACTTAAGAAAAAAAACTAATAATGAGCATTCAGTGACTGTAAATTACCCAGCAAAGCCAAACTCCTTCATGGCATTAGCTAGCCAGTTGAGAGTCTCTGCCTGGTTTTTGGGGTTCTTCTGTGCAAATGCCATAGACACAACCTGACAAATAAAATACAAACTGTTTAATACATATATCCATCATCAACAACATCTACTGGCCTGTTGATCAATCTTTAGGGTAGAATCGTTCTTAAGGATAAAAATGTCTTTTCAAGTTCTATGTTGACAACTTAAACAAAAACATACAATTTTCTTCTGTCCAGAGAAATGATCTAAAAACCTGTTCAGCAGTCCACGGCAGTGAGCAGGCCTCTCCAATAGCAGTCAGTCCCTCTTTGGCATTTCCACCACATTTGATGTCTCCGACTTTATCCACCAAGCCGTCCAAAACCACAGTGGCTGACGTCTTTGAAAACTGTCCTGTCTGAGCTATAAGAGCCACGATGTGCAGCTTCATCTGCATCACCTATACAGGGAGAGGGGAGACCACAACATTAGAATGGCTAAATCCCTCATTGATTGACCAGGAAATCATTCTCATCCGCAATCATGAAGGCTTTCCAGTGCTCTTATTTCTGCACTGAGGAGCAAGCAAGGAGGATCAAGGAGGGATCGCAGAGGAGACATGAGCATAGATAGATAAGATAGATAAGATAAATATCTAATCAATCAATCTCTATCTATCTATCTAGTGAATCTCTTCACTGTAGGTATGATTAACAAATAAACCATAAACAACTTTCTTCATTTGTTAGAAAGATTTTTCTCTTCATGATCTGTTATTTCCACCCTTTTACCTGTGTCATGGATAATGTTATATTCTGGGACAGAAGGAGAGTCTGATGGCTTTCAGCAATAAATACATTTTAAGTGTCTATTGTAACATCTATTCAGTCATATGTGAGGTTGAAGACCCTTGTGCGTTGGGGAGAAACTATAGTTTGATGTTAGATATATTTACATAATTTTCACTTTCCCTAAAATATTTGGGCTAATAAACCATTTCAACAAATTCTGAAAAACATTCTAATCATAACCTGGATTACTGACTAATACAGAGAATCATGCAGACGCAAATAATTATAAAGAAAAAGAAAACATGTTGCTGCCAGTAGAAATGGTTCATGCGCATTTAGCCTGAGAAGTGAAGCCAATTTATAAACTGTGGTTTGATGGTACACAGTATAAACACCGAATGCAGGTTTTTAATAAATGCAGATGTTTGCTGTAAGGGGAAATATTAAAAAAAGAACAAAAACAACAACACTGCTTCGCTGGTGGTGTGCCTTATTATTATTTGGACCGAGCATATATGGGCTAATACAAATTCCAAATCATAAGAAGTTGCTACAGACATGTAAAAGCTATCTGACAGTTGATCCAGTACAGTACTGTTGTCATCAGAAACTGATGTCGCTTTAGATGACGGGGAAAGGACTTCTAATTTTTCTAAACGCATGTCCTCGCAAGTAAGGGAAACATGGATGCAATTAAAGGATCTGGGATGTACCCACTGAATCCTGATTCCACGGAGAATGACAATTATGAAGTCATATTTTTCGAGCCAGCAACACACTCAAACGAGCTACTGTGAAAGTCAAAGTTACAAAGTATTTTCCTGGAGGCAATGTTACATTCCTGCCACAACACTTCGGAAAACTGTCAATCAGCACAGAGACACTTACCTGGAAGTTGGTCTCCTTCCAGCCTGGTTTTTTGGCCAACATCCTGACTAAGGCCTGGCAGGGCATCTCTGCCTTATCCATGGTCTCAACAGCCTAGAAGCATACATGGATCCAAAGATTAACATTACTGCATATTATTGTATAAAAACGTCAGCCTTTTCCATGGCTTCAACAGACGTCAACATGCAATGTAGAGTTTTAAGAATTTCACACTGAAAGGTTAATAGTAAGGGTTCAATCAACAAATCATACAATCAAAAAAAACATACGATATTACTTAGAACAGGAGTTCTCAAAGTCCGGACCGAACAGCAAGTCAATCCGGACCCAGCCCAAACCCCGTGTTATGAATACAATAAAGTGTAACGTTTTCTATTTTGAAGGACATACATACAATATTGATCAATAAAATGTTAGTGACGTTGAATATACAGTGTAGCTGGAGATCATTCACAGCGATCTTCCAGATGAATGTGGTTTTAATGTGGCTTATTTCCCGATCGTTGACATCGTTGTCATGGCAATGTTAACTGCAGGAAAGAGTGCTGTGTGTCGTTGCTGACGAGTTCACGCAGTAACATTACACTGGAGAATTTGCTATCGGCTCCTAAAATCGCAGATACAGAATGTGTCTTGTTTTCTCTAGTACACAATTTCTACAACTAGTGTAAATGTAGCTGTAAGAATGTCAAAAAAAAATTTCTGTTTCGTTCTGGCCGAATCAAAAGAGATTAGAAACATTAATTGCGACAAGTAGCCTACCTGTAAACACACACACACACACACAGACAGAGAGAGATATATACATATATATACACACACACATATACATATATTCCGGACCTCTGATCTTGAAAAAAAAAAAAGTACATGCGGACCTTTGAGTAATAAGTTTGAGAACCCCTGACTTAGAATATACTTATATTATTTACTGTAGTACCAAGAAGGGCTATAACTAACGATTATTTTCATTATCAATTAATAAGCTGTGTGTCTTGTGAGGACGATTGCTGGAATATAACACCATCATTTTTATGCAAACTGATACAAGTTCAAAAAGGAAGAAAAGACTTTACCCTCTGGAACTCTTCCATACTAGCCAATCTCTCCTTCCAGTTGGCTGAGTCCAGCTGCTGTAGACAGAAGGCAGGAAGTACACCTGCTGCCAGTTCCCCACATACCTCAACCTGACATGACCACACACACACACACACACACACGGGATATCCATTAAGATAAGCAGACACTTAAAGCTGGGGTAGGCAAAATTTGTGCAACCTAGGCAAAACCTTCCACCTCTCTCTCTGCTGCCTCGTATCACTCTGCTAAGCCCCTCCCACCAAACCCACAACTTCGACCGGCAGCAGAAGCAGTCGGTTCCACTGCGAAACCATATCCCTTGTAGGGCTCGCTCTCCACGGCATGAGCCTCACTGAGACCGTGTCCCCTGTCAAACGTTATTCCCCACTGTTTGTCATCATGCCTCTTTGCCACTCGTCGTTATGAGCGCCATGGCATTGAACGTAATGAGCCTGAAGCTCCGTGTGGAGCCGGGAGGCGTTGTTTTTGACTAAACAATGCTGTAGGCAAAGGAGGTGTTGAAAATGTATCACAAGTTTCAGGTTTTTCGGCCATTCAATCAGGTTTTCACCGTCTGAAGGGACATGTACACACATCTGCTCTTGTAGCTTAGCCAATACAAACACACCGTCTCTCTGAAATAACCTGTGATAGGCTAAAGTCTACCGTCATGGGATAGATTTTCTGAAGGGGGGGGATTACAATATGCTGCACGGTTAATATGGCATTTTTGCCCAGTGACACCAAAAGAAAACTGCCTACCCAGCCTTTAACATATGAAACACAATTGCAGAATGCAGTCCTGACAGGCAGGACATATTAATCAGTTTTGGTGCTATCAATGTCCTGATTGGTGGAAAATGCTTGCAAGAAGCTGGAAGAAAAGCCTTTTGAATCGTTTGTCAGACACGCAAAAAGTATGTGAAAAAAATACATAACGAAATGTTAAATAAGAGCATGTGAAAAAAATAAAAGGGAATGTTAAATGAGAGCTATAAGTTTGTCCCCATTCTTGCGTGAAAATATGGCACAAGCCACATTCCATTCATAAAAGAACAAAAGATTCACCATAGCCGGCGGATTTGAACCGAGAACCTCTGACTGCAAGGTGACTGCGCTAACCACTGTACCATCATACCGCTATTGTCAATGTTGTAGCACATTTTTTTCCTCCTCACATTTTCGGAATTCATTTATATTCTGCGGGCCGGATGGGAAGCTTTGGCGGGCCAGATGTGGCCCAGGGGCCGCCAGATGACAAACCCTGATTTAAGTAATCAGAAATTAGAACAGCAACATACTCCCTCTGACAGCAATAGTGGTTGGGCCTCAAATGATAATCAAACAATTCATTGACATTAAGAGTAGTCAGGATGTAGATAGCAGATCTGCCATCATTGCAGTATTTGTTGTCATGGAACGCATGATTACTGACTGGTTTCTGACTCCCTGAATTAGAGCAGAGCAATCAGTGATAGGATGGGACAAAATTTCCACCAACAAAATAAGAATAAAACTGAAACCGTTTTAATTACCAAAGATAAAAGACTCAAAGTCAGTGCTCATCATATTAGACCCTTTTCCCAGCAGACATCTTGACTTGATGTCAAAACAGGGGAAAAAAATAAAACAAAATTACTGACCTCTCTTCATACGCCTCAAGGTTATAAGTCACATAGGATACATCCACACTAATACGTAACTTTTGCTATGTTTACGCCTAGCATTCACACTACTGACATTTTTGAACCCCTAAAACGGAGACTTTTGAAAACACTGCTGACCCAGATTTAATTTGAAAACTCCGGGATTGCGTTTTAGTGAGGACAGGCAGAAACGCAGACTTTTTAAAACAATGACGCAGACATCCACGGTCGCTTCTTGATTGGATCTTATCAGCCACGACTCGTCCTCCCCTGATTCGTCACGTCTCTATCACGTGACCCATTTCTGGAAGAAAACAAACGACATGGGCCTTGACTACCAGCGGTTAATTCATAATGGATAGCGAACTATTTTTTTCAGTAACACTTCCAACCTCGTCATCGATCAAGCATAGAAATTTCTGGACTTACTTTTCTCCATTGCTGTTCTTCGTTCGTAGTATTTTCTGCAACTAACTAAAAGCAGACAATCTGCTTTCTGTTTACACTGGCAAACAACACAATGTATTGTTTATATCATTGCAGTTGCAAGGCTGACATATTTCTTCAAGTTTGTTTATAGTGGGTCTTCTAGCCCTAGAAGTGTTAAGGAAGCCCAGTATAACCTACAGGAGTTTCTGAAGGCCTCGGCATGTAATGCGTTTTCCATGAAGGAAATACATTTCTTCAAGGGAAAACGAGTAAATAGCATCTCGAGATGCGTTTACTGCAGTAGTAATGGACAGGGAACAGAATCATCTGTCAATCGGCCAAGAATTACCAGTGTCAAAGAATGTTATCTTGAAAAAGACAGTCGAAAAATGGTATCAGCCAGAGAAAATCATTCTGACGACTCCAAGAGCCTGACAGAAGAGATAAACAGGATGAAAAAGAAAAATGTCTTTGGATTATCTCGGGGGAAACCTTCCAAACAAGACTAGTCTGATAAAATGTTTGTCATCTCCAAAAAGTCTTTTTCCAACAACTGGTGTTGGAAAGGGGTCGGGGGTCGTCTTATATTCGGGCTATACTGCATGCACCCATGGTACTGTAACACACCTTTTAACAAAAGCTTCAACTGAAAGGTAAATGTATGCACACAGACTTACCGACAGTTCACTCTCTGTGAATTCTTTACTGTCAGGGTTCTTCTTGGTTTTTCCACCAGCTGCAGAGGTTGGTTTGCCTTTCTTAGATGGACCTGCTGATGGCTGCAGAAAAGACACAAAATGCTTCAAGTACAACTGTAGACAGTTAATGCCACTAAGTTCCTTTGGGTCATACTGTCCCTAATTCAGGAAAACTGGGGTACAAACAGGTGACAAAGTAGTCTAAAAAAAAATTATTTTGGTTTTCCATTGTTTATGGCTCTGAGCATACCCTGCTGGCAGCACCGGTGTGGGTCTTCTTGGGTGGGGCAGAGGATTTGGATGGAGCTTCAGCAGGGGGAGAAGCTTTAGCTACTGGCTTCTTGTCCCCCCCCCTCCTCCACCACCACCTCCACCCTTCTTCCCTCCAGGGAGCTCCACTTTATCAGCACACTCCTTTATCTGTTTACATATGAAATAAAAAGGACAGTGGTTAGCAGTTAATGACAATAAAAATAGGAGCTTTCTCCTGGTTTGAATTCATCCTAGCTGATGAGGGTTTCATCTCCCTTCACTGATCTTCTACTGATTCTTACCTTATCCAGTTTGAGTTTATCCAAGTCAGTCAGGAAAGGGTTCACAGCTTTCTCTCCCACCACTTTCATGGCTGTCCCCAAAGCTTCAAAGGCGGCGTCACGCACCTCTGGAGCAGAGTCATTCACTTGCTGAAATGGTTAAAGAGAAAAGTACAGGTACACTTTTAAAAACTGACATTTGAAAATGGGAGCTAAGCTTTCCATCTTTGTTGAGGATTTCATAACCTGCCTGAAATCATCTCATACCTAGCTATGTCATCCCATGCCCCAGTACTGTATGAGAATCATTGTGTCTGCAGGGAGCAACAAGGGGCTCTTTCATATTGTATATCAATGAGAGTAGTGGTACTTCTTTCCCTGGCAGCAGTGCATTGCTACCGTTTCAGTATTTTATCTTAACTTTCTTTTCATTTCAGTCTGATACTGAGATGCAATACAATAAGAAACAACAAATTTGCGTATCATTATGTACAGTATTATCAAAAGGGAAAGGTAGAACTGTTAAGAAACGTTTCCACCTGGGGTATGTGTACCTTGATGAGAGCAGCAAAGAAGGGTTTGAGGACGCTCTTGGGCAGCGTGGCCTGTGTGCAGTGTCTGAAGGAGCGGGCCAGAAACAGTGAGGCCTGCTGCTTAATGGAGGGATTCTTATTGTCCATCACAGCCAGGATGTCTTCTGACAGGTTCTGGAGAGTGGTCTGGAAAAAGGGTATTATATGAAATATAACAATATATAAAACTACAGGAAAAAAACAATCCATCCATCTATCCAATTTAGATTAGGGTGTCTTCTGAAATACTTTAGAAGCCGGTCTAGAGAGTCAGTAGACTGCTCTATAAATAACAGCAGTCATCAAGTTAGGAATCAATACATGAGGGCTTGATGTAGTCCTATAGAGCCATGCCAAGCCAACTGAACTTTTGAAGAAAAGAAAAAACAAAAAAACAAGTTAAGAGGGTTTTAGGTACAGTACGATTTCAGCAAGGGATGACTTCTACCAAACCCTACTGGCAACTAATTATTACTTTCATTAACGATTATTCTGCCGATTATTTTCCCCATTAATCGATGAATCGTTTAGTCTATAAAATGTTAAATGAAAATGGTCATCACAATTTCCAAAAGCCCACAGTGATGTTATGAAATGGCTTCATTTAGTTTGCTACAGCAATGGAAAAGACAATCAGCAAAATACTCGCATTAGTTGTTTTATCTACATTCAGAAATATGCGTTTAAGAATTACACAACCTGACATTTATCATGTGCGCAAATCATTTATAAAATGGGTCATATAGCAAGTAAACGTCAGTTCAGTATGCTACACAAGTTACACCTGGTAGTTACTGTGTTTACATATTTATTAACAACTGATCTCTACTTAAGAACTAGTTTGTGTAGTTCAACACATTTTAATTTAGTGATGTGTAAATGTCCACTTAGTAAACACTTACTTTATTACTAGGCTAAGATTGAACTGAAAAATCACACTTATTTTCAGTTGTATCATGAGTTTATATATACACACACAAATTAGAAGCATTCTTTATTCACCCATAGAAGCAACACCAAAGAGTTCAAACCATCAAAGGCTCCTTCCACTGAATTAAACAGAAAAACATATGAAATTGTACAATAAAGGTTGTCAATATCTTTTTGCCAATCTGAAGTGTTCTTTTCATTAGACTAGATGTGTATTTATGGCCTAGCAGATGCTTCTCTGTATTGGTACTATAGAGTGTAAGACACTATGCAGCAGCTGGGAGCCACTGTGTCACAAGTCAATCCAGCAGTGTTCTGTTGGCTGGATGACTCCCACAATGTGATGCGAGTTCTTGCTTTTCATGTGGATGACTTCATCTGGGGTGGTTCTGAAATGCTCTCCACAACAGTAATCCCTCAATTGAAAGCTGCTTTTCAAGTTGGATGCGAAGAACACAACAGCTTCAGCTACACTGGAATGGAGATTGCAGGAATAATAGAGACAATTACGTCGCAGGATTACAATAGCCAATTACGTTGCAGGTACAGGTGCAACAATGTATGTGCATAAAGAATTTGCAACCCATTCCTGTGGACCCCATCAGAGCTACACAGCGAGAGGCTGCTCTAACAGATGCTGAAACAGACATGTTAAAGTCGAAGTTTAGCCAAATACTGTAGATGACAAGACAAAGTAGAACCGGCGTAATGCGTGACATATCCATCCTGGCATCCAGTACAAAGCATGCTACTGTTCGGACTCAAAAATCAGCCATTGAACTTGAAAGAAATAATGATTTGACACTTTTAGTGATAATTATCAATACTGACATGAAAGAGAAACAAAAATTTTGATAACATTTTTGGCTATATCTCCCAGCCCTATACCTAGACCCCTGTAGGTAAAAGTCCTCCGTAAAATATCAAATTTTACCGGCTGTTTTTTTGTTCTCAGTGTAGGCTGTCATGTTTGTTATAACGTTACAATTTCATCTGCCCAATAATCACCAGTCGTTGGTGTTGTTCACTGTTCATTGTTATTTTGCACTAGCTGTAGATTAAGGTTGTATAGTTATCACCTAATCATAATGCTTTGTCCTAGTTGATGAATCTTTTTGTTGTTTGGTGATTAACTTTATATAACACTATTTTTAGCTGTTAGCCTCTTCGCTATTGTGTAGCAAAGTGTTCAAAGACAATTGGGCATGAGAGACAACACGGTATTGGCCACAGGAAGTGAAAAAGTCATTTTCTGCGACAGTATTTTGGTTAGTGTGGACTTCACACTCCATGATGCAACCAAACACCGACACAGCTTTAGTATCAAACCTAGTTTCAACGCACCGCTTAGTGTGGACTTTGCACCCTAACTTACGAGAGAACTTGCGCATAGCTGGTGCAACGAACAGCCGATCATGCTGATGGAAGACAATGGAAAATTCTCACCTATATGCTGGCAGTCAAAGAGGTTTTAGAAGAGTTGTCTGAGCAGGAGAGACTTTGGCACTTGCAGATGGCATTGACAGTGCAGTTTTATTAGCTACACTCAGAGCTTACCACAGGTCACTGCACACGTAACAATTTGCCCATTGTGTGTGTGTGCGTGTGTAACAGACAATTACTCTCTTCTTGATGCTGTCAAGTCCACAAAATCAGTCACTGAGAAGAGACTGCCTCGAAATCAGCAGTGTCAAGGCTATCAAGGAGCAGCTTGCTGACTCCTCGACAAAGAAGACCTCTGCACTCGTTCTGCTGAGGGCTCTGAGCGAAGGTGTAAACCTATGTTTCTGTTAAAAGTTTTGAAAACAGAAATTCTGTTTTTTTTGTAGGACTGTTTTTCTTTAAAGACAAAGGGGAGTTTGTTAGGTGCTACGTTACTCACTGTGCATGTGTGAAAGGGGCGTGCTTGTGGTAGCGTCAAGGAGTTCCTTCCGCTGTTATTGCCGTTGAGCACAAGTTTATGTAAAGTCTTAATATGTACAGTTGCAGGTGTGGTTATTGAGTTTACATTAAGACTATACTTACTGTAAGGAAGATGGCATCAATAGCCTCCTGCAGGGCCTGGACAACCTGAGGTTTCTTCTCCTTGAACTTCTCCAGAATAGTTGGGACCACCTATACACACACACGCACACGGCTCTAATGTAGCGGTAAGCAATGACTTTGAAAGATGGAATAGTACTGTCATTCAATTGTTGTTTCATTTGAGCACAGCCTTTATATTATACTACAATATAAACATTTAAATTATCATCGCAAAATCAGCTGTGGAGACTCTTCATTAGTTTTAGTTGTATCAAGACACATCAAAATGTATCAAGTGACCACGGTTAAATCTGTGTTGGTAACTGACTAAATTCAGGGATAAATTATGAGCAGTTCTTTACCAAATCTTAAATTTCCAAGCAGTGTAAATGTCCTGAATGTGGTATTGTCCAATTTTCCCGCTCATAACTAATGACCAAACTCATTTATCCCCATCTACATGAATGCAGCACCAGCATTTCTGCTTGGCAAAGGTGTGTTTTGACAGTTAGAAATAACTACTCTTTTGATATTATTGCCCACTATTACGATTAAAAGAAAATGAATACATACAGATTTCATTTGAACAAAAAAACATTTTATGTACGATGTGTGCTCTTGTGGTCAAGAATAACCTCCACGCTCTTAAAAATATTTTTTTTAAAACAAAGACAAAGAAAAAAAGAGAAAAGGGAAAATGTCTGATGGCCAGTGTAGCCATTTATTGTAAAATTAATACTCAGACCTGCAGACTCATAAGAGGTGAAAAAGGTGACATGTTTGAAAAGTCAACCCCTGTAGGGGGGTCTGGGGGCATCCTCCCCCATAAGAATTTTTTTGTGATTTTAACATGTAAACGAAGCATTTTGGTGCACTCTGAAAAGAAAATGAAGGGAAAAGACAACATTTGCCAAGAGGGCATGAGAGCCCTTGTTGCTGTAATTGATTTCTTTTGTGCAGAGGCTGCATTTTGCAAACCTGCTTTATCTTTTTTTTTTTTTTATATATACAAATACTGTGACAGTGGGAAGCTGTGCTGAACTCCCTTCACCTCCGTTTTCGCCTCAACCTTTAGCCAGGCCCAGCTCCATCTGCACCTCAGCCCTGAGTCAAGCTGCACTACATAAATAGAGTCTTCCACTTTAAATTCTCTCATTCTGAAAAATAATTGTCTAGATATTATCGGCTGGCTTCATGGCCTCCTTTTTCATTATCATAAAAGTTTAAGGCAAAGCCCAACTGCATCCCACAAGGTTAAATGATCTGCCAGAGCCGCAGTTTCCTTACGCTTTCATTTTTATTTCCCTCGTAACTTACAACAATGATGGACATTAAAATCGGATAACAATACGGATGCAGTGGGAGTTAGTGCTAACAAGCTGGCAAGCTTTCCATTATGAACAGGTTGGGAAAAAATTATCACGAGAAACTTAAACTTGATTTGGCAAGTTAACATTACTTTAGCAACTAGTTAGTTAGTTAGACAAACAACATATTAGGTCGTTGGCAGCAAATGAGACCAACCTCAAAACTAGTGTCCATTGTAGTAGTACCCGAAAAGTCTTTATACAGCCATAGAAAAGAAGACAATGCCTTTATCTTGATTCTGATTGGCCAAAGGACTCGAACGTCAACAACTAAAATTGCGCTGGACACTTAATCATCTACACAATTCACGCGAATGACGTATTTTGATTCAAAATGACGAATTTCGCAGAAAAAAAGCGACTAGTTTGCAGGAATGAATACTAATAAGTACTTTGTGTCAGTGGCTTCATTGAAATTAAAACAAACCCACTCTTTTAGGTGCTTATACAGACTTTTCTCTTGACATTTTAAGACAAGTTATTATAGTAAGTAACAAAATTTCTGTCTTAATTCCTTTAACTTACTTGTCCTGCATATGTTCCAAACTTCTTCCTGAGACCAGTGGCCAGTCCAGCCAGACATTTAGCTGCCAATGACACCAGCATCACATTGGCATCTTTCCCCACAACCTGGAACATAAAACTAGTAAGCGTACAATGTAGAGTCACCAGATCCCCACCAGATCCAAGTCTTGTTAGACCAAACTTTATTATTAACTTCATTATCATTTATGATGAGAAATTTTGATGATTTGTCTTACATGTTCCCTATAACCTACTTCCAGATAAGACCACTTAACTAAAAACATGCAAAGTACTTTAGTCTTTACCTTCTTCAGTGCTCTGACAAGGTCTCCATAGTCTCCATTCTCTAATTTGGGGTTCTTGGTCAGAACCTCTACAGCCTCCAGAACTTCTTTCCTCTCCTGCCACTTTTTAGCTTCCTGCAGAAATATACAGAGCAAGGTCACATATTCCAACATTTAGGGTTCCATCACACAGAAAAGCTTAATTACAAAATGTATATACTACACACTCAGGTACAGTCATTTGTCTTTGGATAACTTAAGAGGCCATACAAGATGAGGCATGGCCAGTTAACACAGGCAGACTTCATGTCTTTGAAGGGGTTTTTTTAGTAGTCTACATAGTTAGAACAACTTACTATTTTGTCATAGAAGTCTTTGGGCATCTTGCACAGAACCTCCACAGCTTCCAGCAGTTCATAAGGATCCACTGCTGCCGCTGTTTCCACCTCATCCTCTCCTAAAAAGAGGAACAGAAAAAGAGATGGCACCAAACCATGACTCTACAACTGTTCAACATCAAAAGGAAGGCAACAAAACAAAATGTTGGATGTATAAATCTGTTAGCAATTTGCAGCCTAGTTAGACCTACCATCAGACTGTTCTCCTCCTTGGGCTTGTTGCTGTTCAAACTTTGCCTTCAGGTCCTGCTGTGAGCGCAGGAACCTGATTTGCTTGGGAGGGGATGAAGGCAGCTTCACCCACTCCTCCTCCAGTTCCTTCAACTGCAGGGACAGAACAAACAAGCATTGTTTAGTTTAACTTGATTCTGAAAGCTGAACATTAAAAAAGGTGGGCAATGATGTGCGTCTCACCTGTACAGAGTTAATGTTTTGCAATGGAGGTCTCAGAGCATCTCTGATCCATTTGTAGATCTCTACAGCAAGAAGCTTGGCTTCGTCTCTCACCGCCTTCTCTCTGGACTCAAACTGCTTGGGTAAAACCTTCACTACTGGCTTCAGTGTCACTATCTTTGATCCGAACTCACTAGGGGAAGATGAGAGGTGACAAATGGTTAATGTCATTGACAGGAGATAGAAGACTGCCATACTAAACAACCAGTACTACTCTTTTGGCCAGCAATGATCAAACTGATATTTAAAACAGCTTCTTGTTGTTGGGGAGGGTGTTAAACGGGCTCATCAGAACTTTTCTACAGGGTCACTGCACTGCTCTATCCAAGGAGACAAACATGATATTAAAATGCTGAAAACTAATATTAGACATATTATACACGTTATATTGCTTTCAATTACACAAAAGAAATGAGAAAAGAAAATCTTATGGCTGAAAAAAATGAAAGTACACTACAGACCTGTGCCATTGACTATTTTATCAGTATGTTACTTTTATATTATAGTAAAATAATAGTTTGCTCCACTGTTCAAAGTCATCTTTAATGTTTGCAGTAAAAAATAAAAGTTTGAAATGTCGTTTAGATTTGACATAACATGAACTCTTAAATATTTGATAGATTGAGTTGAATGTTTAGAAACCCCCGACCCCAGCATCCCAGTTGGGACTGGTCAAAAAGGAGAATCTTGGACCAGTTCATAAAGTAGGACACTTTACCATAATTGTTGATCGGATTATGGACTGAGAAGAAATGTTGAGGGATTAGTATTAGTATAAGTTTTATAAACTGCCATCTGCATGGACTTCCAATGGCGTGAGCTATAGCATGGCAGCATAAGAAACAGCTCAGGAATCGGCCAAATAAAATCCAAGAAATTCAAGTACTTTTGTTCACTCGAACTGCTCTAAATTGAGAGAATAATGAATGGGGACAAAAATAAAAAAAACAAGGTCTGGGTTATGGGGGCTTCACAGAGAAAGAAGCGGAAAAGTTAGCAGAATCCATACAGATGAAAATGGCGACTCCAAAGACGAAGGGTCCACACCCGCTACACTCCCCTCCATTCATAAAGTGGTGAGCGAAGTTGTTGCCAGAGGGATGAGTGACCTGAAGTCCGATATGAAAAAAATTATTTAATTTCGAGCCAGCTTTCGACAACTAGATGACCCGACTACTGAAATCGTAAATTCAAGGCGCCCCCCGGCCAAATTGAGGATATTGCTCGACACCAGTGGGAAGTGAAGAGAAACATGGCAGGGAAAGAAAAGTGGGACAGTAGAGTTAAAGACACTCTAATCCAGGGGTGTCAAACTTACCGGCCCGCCAAAGGGGCCAATCCGGCCCACTGGATGACTTTGCAAAGTGTGAAAATTTCAGAAAAATCATTAATTCCATTGTTTCAATAAAATGCACTGCTATTACTGATTTGTCCACTGGGGGTCGCGCTGTCCTAAGAGAGCAGCAGGCAAAAAGGCTTTCTGGCAGAAAGTCCTGAAGGCCAACTTCTCCCGCCTAAACTGGATATGCTGTACCAACAGGCTACGTGACACAACACTGTCAAGCTAGGCTACCGTTCATGCGGGAGTCGCCAGTGGAAAATGTCTCTGTCAAAAAAGGAGAAAAGTGGACACAGAGTGTCGGTTTTTCCAAAAAACAAAAAAAAAAAAAAAATGGACCAGTTCCTATTTCTTCACAGAGGTAAATAGGAAGCCAGAATGCTTGGTGTGTTCAGAGCACCTTTCAGTGCTCAAGGAATATAATATTCGGCGCCACCATCAGACTCATGGCGAAAAATACAAGAACTTGCAAGGACAACTGACAACAGAGAAGATAAATGAATTGTTGGCAGGTTTGAGGAAACAGCATTGTTTTTAGTCATAGCCGAGAGATCAGCGATGCTGCTGTGAAAGCTAGCTACCTTATTGCTAACAAAATAGCATCTGCATCAAAGCCATACTCTGAGGGTGAGTTTGTGACGACATGTATGCTGAAAGGTGCAGAAATTGTGTGCCCCGACAAGCGACAGGCTTTTGCCAACATCAGCCTGATGAGAAACTCTGTGGCGGAAAGGATTTCGGATCTTGCTGGAGATTTGGACAGCCAAATTAAGTTAAGTCATTTGCTGCATTTTTGGTTGCAATACATGAGAGCACGGACATTACAGATGTTGCTCAACTGGCCATATTCATTCGTGGTGTTGATGATACTTTGTCACCGAGTAGTTCCTTGAGTTGGTGCTGATGACAGACACCACAACAGCGAATGACATTTTCAACTCTCTCGTTGGAGATGATGGCGCTACATCAATGATCGGGAAAAAGGCAGGCGTTGTGTCAAAATTCAGAGAGAAAGTACAAGCCGCAAATGGGGGGCATAGTTTTTGGACTTTTCACTGTATTTTGCACCAGGAAGCATTGTGCTGCAAGTCGTTAAGAATGGATCATGTCATGGGAGTGGTTGTCCGAACTGTTAATTTCATCCGAGCCACAGGTCTGAATCATCGTCAGTTTGACAGCTTTCTTACTGACAAAGACATTACCCATGGCCTGCCATACGACACCGAAGTAAGGTGTTAAGCCAGTGGCAGAATTACAGGATGCAAGGCCGCAACAAAGTTGTCACACAGTATTATGACAGTATACGCGCTTTCCAATTGAAGCTGACTTTGTGGGAGGCGCAGCTGTCAAATGGTGACCCTGCTCATTTTCCCCGACTAAGAAATGTGCGTGCCACTGGAACTGATGCTGACATGAATCGGTACAAAGACAAGATTGTGGGATTGCTACGTGAGTTTCAGCAACGGTTTCAGGTCTTTGATGAACAGAATTCACAGTTTTTCACTCGCCATTCACAGTCAAGGCTTCTGATCTGCTCATGGACATTCAACTTGAGGTAACTGACTTACAATGTGATTCAGATTTGAAGGACAAATTTGCCTCAGTGGGCTTGGACACGTTTTATCAGTATCTCTTACCAAGGTACCCCAAATTGACACCCCTGGCCACAAATTTTGTGCATTTTTGGAATGACTTACCTTTGTGAACAAGCTTTTTCTGTAATGAGCATCAATAAAACAAAACTGCATTCCAGGCTCACACACACAAGCACTTAAATGACATGCTGAAACTAGCAACTGCTCAGGATTTGACACCTGATATTGATGCACTTGTGAAGGCTAAGAGGTGCCAGATTTCAGGAGCAAGGTAAACAGTGAGTAACCCTTATGTAAAATGCTGCTTCAGAGGCTTTACCACCCTGACCAGAATACAGTTCTCTAAAAATAAATAAATAAACAAATAAATACTTATTGTGGTCATATTTAAAAGATATTGAACATTGTGCAAAATATGGTCAATCAGCAGCTTCAGTACAAAAGAATTTGTATCAGACTTGTATCTTAAAACAATATTGGAGAAACCCTATTGCTAAGGCACTGCCAAAACTTAGGGTAGGGGATAACTTAACCTTCTTCCTCAATAGCTTCCACTTTAGTTGGTGTGGTGATTCCAGCATTACAGGAGTGGAAATGTATGGAAAATGAAAAGAATTTTAAGTTGTTCAAATCATAAAGTAAATCATAAGTAAAATACTGTTATTGTTGTTCAGTTCCAAAATACATGTGACTAAACGTTTTGTGCCTTTGTAGATCCACTGATTTGTAAATTGTAATGCACATGTAATCACAATAGACTGACTGAATGTGGAAAAGCTGAGACACTGTTGAAATTGCACTTATTTTTCTTAAGACATCTCAGGCTGTTCATCATCTGTTGTGTAAATTAAATGTGAACGTTTTCAGAATGTACTTGTACTTCTTTACATATAAGAAAGGGAAAATTTGGAGGCGTTATTATTTATAGGTTATTATGCAATGGATTACTGGTCCAGCCCACTTGAGATCAAACTGGGCTCTATGTGGCCCATGAACTAAAATGAGTTCGACGCCCCTGCTCTAATCCAACTACTTAACAACCAACAAGCACTGCAGGCCAAAGTGTCTGATTTGGAAGGCCACTCTCAGCGTAACAACATTCGAATATACGGTGTCCCAGAAAATGCTTAATGCACCTCCATGCACCCGTTTGTTGAGGAATTAATCAAGACAGAACTGGGTGATTGTATGGGTGTATGCCAGGGGAAAGAACTGATCGACCCCAAACCACCAGTCCGTGCTCAATTATGGTTTGATTCCTGCCTTGGGAGAAAGTGGGATGATTAATAAGGATACTGATACTTTAGTACTGATGTGTTATTATTCTCTTGGGAGTTATTCCTGAAGGTTTGTGTAAAAGAGATATCTACCTGCTGAGATTTTTATGGTTGCAAGTAAAAAAAAACTGTTACCAAATGCTGACTTCAGAGACCTATGAACTGCGTATCTGTCTCTGATATTAGCTGACCTCATTCTAGCCCTCATGTTTTTGTTCTACATTCTGTTTGCTAAATTGAAAAAGCTATAAATAATAAGTTATAAAAAATAAAAAATAAACTAATTTGCATGTAGATTCATTTTGTGATGATGCAACTGTTTCAATGCCTGATATGCTATTGCTTTGTCTTTTGAATGCTACAAATGGTTCTAAAGAAAAAAGCAAATATTAACAAAGACAATGTCATCCTTGTCCAATCTATCATTCACTAGCTTTTGGAATACAAAAATGATAAAGAGTGCCGTTTCTTTCTCCAACAAGCCATCTTTGGACGATCTTGCAGTCAATAATGTTGTGCAGGGAGCTTGGGTTACGGGAAATTTTATGTTTTAACTGGATCACTGTCTATCATGTCTACTCACGTGACTCTGGGATGACAAACATGATTATTTTCAAAAAATTACAGTTTCTTCTTGTGTTTTGACTTTAATATTACATTCTATGAGAAACTACAGTGATAGGAAAGAAAGATTTAGTTAATACTCAAATCTATCTGTGCAGTACCCTTGTTAACATCAATCAAAAGCCATTGATGTAGCATCCAGCTACAGTATTGTTTGTTTGTTTTAGCCTTGTTATTGTTCAGCTGGTTGGCTATTATCAGCTGGGTAGACATCAAAAAGCAAAAGCAACATAAATGTAATAACACTGGGGATGGTTGTTTTATATCTGCATTATATTGCATGAATATCAGAATTCTTTTGTCAAAATAAAATGCTGTATGTGCAATACATTGGTGCACTCATAAATGATAATGAAAGCTTATAGGACTATTAAATAAAGATATCTGCTCTGCATAGCATAATCCACAAAATGTACCTTATTCTTAGCTAGTCCCCAATGCATTTACATTAAGGGTTTCTTGAGTGTGATCATTCTAACCCAGAAAAGTAACACTGACCTGAGAGCCTTCCTGATTGTCTCGATGCAGGCCACCACTATCTTGGGGTTCTTATTGTCCAGTCCTTTGAGGAGTTCATCTTGAACCACATCAGCCTTCTCTATTTCGATATACATCAGACAGATGTCTGTGCCCAGCTCCTTAGCCCGGGCCTTTGGCTGGTTGAACACTTTGGTGACCACACCTGACACCACCTCACCTGTCGTCCTGTAGCAAAGGGCACAGATACAAACACAGCCTGTCAGAACACACTGGAAATATTTATGGACAGTCTTACGAACAAGGTTCACTTACATGGGCTTTTAAAGCACAGTATACATAGATACGTCTAGATTTAATCTGATGAAAGTCATTATTTCACATGAATATTTTGTATCTTTACTACCAATTGTGTTTACTTCACATCAGACAACTTGCAGAGTTGAGACTTACTTTAGATAGGTATAATTAATTGCAATGAACAGCTCTGCCAGAGTGTGGTTGTTACAGAGTAATGCATTTCAGATTTTTCAAATTAATCTACAAATTAAACTGTAGCTACCACTGACAACACAAAAGCAGACAATGTTGAATGTGATGGATTTTCTGAAATTGGTAGAGTTTTGAGTCTTTGCAAGTTTATTGATTGAGATATTAAACAAAAAACACACACAAAAAAAAAAAAAAAGATTTAGATCTGTGACCAGTAATGTTAACCACTACAACAGCACTATAAACAACAGGGCTATGACAATGCACTGAATTCCTTCTAGGTTGGTGGTTCAACAGGACTTAACAACTACAGGATTACTACTATGTATCTCTGATGCTGTGGGTTCATGTAGCCTGCTTGGGTGTGGTTGGCCTGGCTCATTGTTCACCTAGACCTTTCTCATGGTGGACCTTTTGACTTGACAAACAGTTGTACCTACCGTAATATAATAATAGCTCTATTTGATTTAGGATTTATCAGTTCCAGGGCGCTTGTATCATTAATCTCATTAGTTGCCATGAAAAAGGCCTACTGTCTTGCAAGTAAATCGTGGGTGGGGTTGTGCCGTCAGTATAGCTGGGAGCACCTGGGCCTAATGCTCCAAGCGCTATAGCTTCTCTTCCCTCAGAGAGACTGTCCATGCTCTGCATTTTTCTACTCTGCAGCATTGTCACACCACATTCCTCTCACATCCACTCAGCTATACCGACTTCACTGCCACATCCCATTTCTTCTTAGCAGTTATGTTTTGAAGATACAATAGCTATTTAAGAACATCCTCTGTGTCTCTTCCATTATTTACTATGGTCTACGAGATGATCACTCCATTATCTCTAATATAGTAGAGTGATTTGGTCAGTCAGTGGCCTCCACATTGTAACAAACAGCCAATCTCTGGGCTTACCACATTGCAATACCATTTCTTTTCTTTTTTTTGAGAATTTATTCAGTGAACAAAAAACATCTCAGTGGTCAGTCAGCTAACTCCCAAAAACAAATCAACGTGGTGTCCTGAAAACCTGCTTCACTGGCAGAATAGACTAACTGGAGCTGATGCATACAGTTTTATCAAGATCAACTGCCAGGCATCTCACCATAGATAATAATCGGCCAGGTATCAAGTTACTCAGTTGGTAAACACAGAGGAGAAAGCTTTTGAATTAAACTTTGCTTCTTTAAACTGAGTGTTTAACATCTCATTCCAAGACTAAGGACGTGTTCAGACCAACGTATGCCCTGCGTGAAAAACGCAGCCCTCTCATTGCAAAAAAGTTGAACCTCACTCAACTTTTGCTGCAAGGCAACCTTATCCGGCAAAGCGTTGCGTTGGTGGCTCAAATTCATGCAAGCACCTATTCCTAGTAGATTACCTTGTGCCGTGAACACAATCATCACCATGAGAAATAAAATAGTTGCTGGCATGATGACTTTCCAGAGATTTAATTTCCTGTCTGAAGATTACAAAGTTATGCAGTGTTTTAGCATCCGATACAACTTAAATGATTGCCTCACCGGTACCTTAAACAACATGCCCACTACCAACGTAGACAGTCTTTGGTCTGAATCCGTGCTAATGCCAGACTTTCAAATAAGCTCGCAGATGAAATTCCTGTTGAGACCATTACTTACTTGCCAGCTACATGGGCATTCTCGATGAAGGCCAGGGCTGCCTCCAGGCCTTTAAGCTGAGCCACAGCATTAGAGTCAATGACAAACTTCTTTATCAGTCCCAGGTACTTGCCCCACTCTGGACTCTTCTCATCTTCTATCCTTTGGAACAACTTCAGAGCTTCTTCATAACCATTCAGACGGGCTTTCCACACCTGAAAAAGAGTAAGAGTCGCACAGAAAAAGGTGATGAACAGAAAGATAAATGGGTATACAAAGTTAAATCAACTGGATTTTTCAAACCCATTGAGTCATGCTTCTTTTTCCTCCTATAGAGAGAGAAAGCAAAACTAGATGTACATGGACAAACACAAAGGTCTTTCCAGTTCCTTGTGGGAAGATGGAGGTCTGTATAACTGACAAGGGATGTGACCTACATTCATAATGGCCGAACATCTCCGTTATATGTCATCTAGGCAAATTGTTTGCCGGCTTTTCTTCCCAGGTTAATTTGTAAGCTTAAGGCAAATAAGACTGGAGTTTAAGTTGTGGTTTGATGATGTACATACCAAAAAAGGCCTTTGTTTGGGATATAAAAAGACAATTCAGTAATGTTAAATAGCAGTGAAGCAGGAAATTTTGTTTAGCCTGTGGTCAGTCTGCTTGTTATTCTTGCTATGGTTCAACTTCAATACTGATTCGCATTCGGCTCTAGAGTCTAAAATTAACTCTCTGGCTCACATGCTCGGGAAGTTTAAAAACAATTACCTGCTGAGAGAAATCGTTTTTTAAATCTGCCAAAATAATTATTTCTATACTATACTGTGGCACACATCTAGTTATCATCTACTAAAACAAATTCTGTGCATTAATTTAAAACCTGCTCATGTATATAAGGTTGTGGATTGGGAGAAGCCATTTGTTCCTGAAGTGTTTTCCCCCCATTCTGCATTACCATTTTGAATTTTTGTTTAATAATATCCTCAATGTTACTTTAAATACAAACGTGAGACTCTCCTGGTTAACGTAACGACCATTTAGGTTTATGATATGACCATGAGTTTTAATTATCTCAACTTCATTTCTGAGAAATCGTGTTCGTCATTTTGGCATGGAAGACAGGTATAAATAAAAAAAAAATATTTTAAAAAGTGAACCAAGCGCGGTACCTTTGTTGCTAAATTCAAAAGTAAATCTAAAGTTGATCTAAGCTGCAGATGGTAAAGTCAGTTTTCTCAACTCCATAATCTTTAGCTCCCGCCCACCGTTAGCAGCAAACGTCAGAATTTTAAGCTTGGTGAAGGGATGTTTCTTGTTGAAATGCACCTTGGGAGTCGTAGCATTTTATCTTGTGCACGTCACTTCAACTGTTTTATTGCATTATACTGAGGCATTTCTAATATTTCATCTACTCTTTGAAGTAAATGGGGTGGACTAAATATTAGAAACATCTCACAATAGGCACAAACTACAGTCGCCAAAATTATCATAAAGTTGAATCAAGACTTGTCTAAAACAGTTTAAACAAAAGGGAACATTACAACTAGTGCTGCAAATATTTTCATTATCGATTGGTCTGCCAATTTTTTTTGCAATTCTCGATTCATCGTTTTGTTAATAAAATGCCACAGAAATTCCCATTTTAATTTCCCAGATTCCAAGGTTACATATTTAAAATTGCCTGTTTTATCCATCCAACTGTTGACAACCCCAAAATATTCAGTTTAATATTGATATCAAATATGACAAAGAGAACCTTCAAAACTTAAATCTGAGAGGCTACAGCCACTGAATGTTTGGCATTTTTGATTGAGAAATGACTTAAGTGATTAATCGATTATCAAAATAGCTGCGATTTAATTTTCTGTTGATCAAGTAATTGATTAATCGAGTAATCGTTTTAGCTCTAATTACAACCTTGAAATCAGAATTTATTACAGGACTACTGTATTCTACTGCTTTGGTTCTAGCCAGGTGTATGTGGGATTGTGTCAAAATAAACCGCATGTTTGTGGTAATGAAGGAGCATTTCTCCTAGTGCAGCGGGAGAATAAGATATCAGGCTTTAATACACAGGCAATACTTGTTAGTAGAAACAATTCACTGTTGGTCTGGGTCTTTTCATGAGATTATTAGACAATAAGCAAAACATAGAATATCACCAGCCTCATCCTTGAACCATGCAGGCAGACGTTCAGATGCTACTGGGCTGTATAAAGCAGACCAACAGGCAGCCAGTTGGGAGCCTATTTGATGCAAAGCCATTATTTTGGAGACATAGTTTGAGAAAAAGGCAAAACCAATCACTATAAATAAAAATAACCAAGATTTCTTTAGAGGACAAAGTATATGGGATGGGTGAGATGACAAACATCTCCTGTCATTATTTGACTTAAAGGAAATCTTTTTAAACTGAGTTTATTGAAGTAAACTGCAGAGAATATCATTGATGATAAACATCAGTCAGTGAATCAGTCACCTTGTGTTCACATTTCTGGTCAATGGGAAGCTTCATCCACTCGCTATCGTCCCCCATGATGGCCACTCGGGGGAGGTGGGCTTCCCCAAAAGGTACTCAACTGGAAAACAACAACAGCATTATCGACACAAAATTACATTTGGTGCATTTCATCTGTGCTTTACTGATGGAGGAATAAATGAACCCTGAAAATCATCACAGAAATCCTGGTGTCCTCAGAGCACTGCTTTAAAACAAAAAATCCAAATTTCATCAGAAAAATTGGCTTTTCAGCTGCAGCCATCTTCACTCACACCTCTGCTGGGCACATTCAACAACACTGTACAGAAGCAAATTACACTCTAACAATTATGACTGATTTGTTGAGATAAACACAAATACCATCAAAAGAAAAGTTGAACATATGAGCAATTTCCTTTTTATTGAAACAAGCAAATATGAGGGGATTTATACAAGAGCCCAACTAATAATGGATTTTTGATGTAGACACTATTACTTGATAATAATAAAAAAGGACTCAGGCTCAGTTGCCGTAACAGTCTGTTCAATCTCAAGTCTTGTAAGAGTGCTTCACCAAAGATACTTTTTTGTCAGTTTGTCAATAAAAGACTCAAAATCATGGTAAGTCATTTCTTCAGTTGCAACGTCATTCACTTACTCCCATGCACTCACTCACTTCCATTTGAAAGCATAAGCATGCGATTGTCTAATGCACATTCAGGGAGGGGCTATGGATTCATATTTCATATTGATCCAACCCAGTCTAGTAAACATGCTAAAGACATCCACATCTTTGCAAAATACTGACAGCTTGGAGCCAGTCTACACATTGCAGCAGACCTCTGGATGGAGAGAGCACCAAATTCCATAAAAATTGCTAATTCAATGTGACATTGGTTATTCATAGGAGGTAGGCGCACACACACATAGAACATGATTTGACACTCTTAAAGAATCATCTCATCACAATGAAAGATTCTGTATGCACCTAAACCACCAAGCAGCCTGTCCTTTAAAAACATTTCAATCAAAGAAATGATTCTAATTGTCAACCACCATGGCTCACTGTTCTGGTAAAAAATAAACTAGGGGAGTACCTCTCAACTCTGCTGTGGTGTTTGGGATATGTTATGAAAGATATCCTGAAACTGTAAAGCTGTGCAATACTCACCAAAATAAAGTATTTCTGTATTTTTGACACACTACCTTGTTGTTATTGACAGTGTGATGATATGTTTCTCAAGCAACTAGCTATTGTTGCTTATATACACAATCCAAAGTATGCGTGGGTGATACAATCTAAGAAAACTCATTAGTAATGTGGATATGATGGCCAAGCAGGCAGACACATTCAACGTTCATTCCACTCTGACACAACAGATATGTTTACCACTGAACTGTAATAATCAGAATCAGGTTTATTGGCCAAATATGTACACCTACAAGATCAATAAAAAGGCCACATTGGATTATAACATTCTAAGCAAAACCACAGACGACAGCTTGCCACATATCACAAGACTCATATCAATACACATTAACCAGCTGTAATCCCAATTATACGTGTTTCACAAGTATGACATTAGGGAGGCAGCAGCAGTAAACCGCCAGAATTCTGACTGAAATTTTGAATCGCATACAAGAATTAACACACGAGGGCTTCAAGTACCGCTGAATTTAGACAAACTAAAAACTTAATTTTGAATATACATACAGCTGTGCACACTCCATGCACACCCACTCTACGTGCATTCAGAAACTAGACTGCACCCTCAAATACAGCCAGTCATAATCAATTAGGTTAGCAACCGTTTGCAAGCTGTGGTATCATCTACCCATTTCACTGGTTATCACCAATGCGGTTTCCAGTTTGCTCAGGCGGAGTAGTCAGCATCTTAACTAGCTTAGCTGTCGTTAGTTATTAGCAAGTCAGATAATCGCCATTAACTAGCTAACTTAGCAACATTAGTAAGAGTTGATACGTTAGCACGTCAACCCGCTTATTCTGGTTAAAGCCGCTTCAACAAAATACAAGCAGCTCACGTTGACGACCAATATGTAGCGTGTTAGCATATGTGGTATAAACGTATTAGGTCCAGCAAATGTTCATAACGAGATCCTTTTTACTAGCGGTCTGTAGCCGTCGTTAGCTGCTTAGAAACAAGGCTATGAGCTAACCTTTCATCCGCGCCAACACAGCCAGGCCTAACAACGCAGTTCTCAACGACAGTTGCAAAAACACAACAACCTAGCATGTTAGCCCATAGTCAAATACGAGTTCAGACTAAAATAAGAAAAACATTTCATATCGCTGGAATACCTGTTTGCGTCTCTAGCAGACAATGCGATGCTGGCTGTCCAGTTAGATAGAGGTGATAATGGGATCACTACTACGGAGAAGCCCTGCTGAGCTTTATACAACCGTTGCCAGTGCCGCCCAGAAGACAAAACATAACCTCCGGTTCAAAATAAAACTGGAACCTACAACGTCTGTCTGTTAATACAAAGTAGTGAATACATTAATATATATTATGTATTAGTAAACATCTTAAGTAAACCAACATTGCGAAATACAGTTTCGATATTTTATTTATCTTTCTGTGCAATTGAGACATGTTGCGCTCTTATTTTAAATACAAATGAATACTCATTTCCGGTCCTATCACTGCCGCTTATGTCCAACTTGTTGCAGCTTTTTGAAATGCCTCCAAGGGCGGGGAGACAGAGGAAGGGCGGAGACAGGGGCACCACCCTGACTACATCACTCCTACGTTGAATCATAGTCTTTATATACAGTCTCAGTGCATTAAAAATCAAATACAGACTAGGAAACACCAGCACACACCACAGAATGTTGGACTCACGTCTTACACATTTACATTTTAGTCATTAGCGATGGTCTAATGGTTTTCCTTATTTGTCACTAGACAAAGGCATTGATTTGTTGGATTTGAACTATGGTCCGCCCCTAAGGTATAAAATGCCTTTGCTGATTGGACCATCACAGAGAATTGATTGGCTGCTCTGAAATTAAGCCCTCCCCGTAACTATGAAAAGCTTTCAATTATTGGTCTATTTCATGTATTGCCTTCACACCTACATTTGACTGGCATCATGGTTATTCTATTTGCATATGTATATTACTTCTTTCTGGGACATGTGACGCCTCTCACACTCCTACATATAATGAAAAAGAGTATACTTTTCTTCATTACTACTACTACTGTACATGGTATTCTAACAGTTTGCAAAATACAACAACAATGTAACACTTTCACAGAATAGAACAATCCCCACCAGCCTTCCATTTATCTGCATCTTCCATTGTCAGTCTGTAGCTTTTCGAACACTGCAAATTATAAAACAGCAACAGTCTGAAAACATACAGTGATAAAGACCACAATATTCTGTAACATCTGTTAGACAATTCTCAGCTTAAATATAGCAGCACAGGGCACAGACACCATCCATCCACCCATTATCTATACCTCTTATCCTTAGAGGGTGGCGGGGGGGCTGGAGCCGATCCCAGCTGACATTGGGCGAGAGGCGGTTTACACCCTGGACAGGTCGCCAGTCAATCACATAGAGACAGACAAACATTCACGCTCACAGTCACACCTACGGGCAAGAGTCGTCATCTGCGTGTCTTTGGATTGTGGGAGAAAGCCGGAGTACCCGGAGAGAACCCACGCGGACACGGGGAGAACATGCACCTTATACATCCATGACATGCAAACTCCACATCTCTTGCTCTGAGGCGACAATGCTAACCACTGCACCACCGGGGCACAGACACATAAGTTTAATTTCAAAGACACAGATTCAGCAGACAATGCAAAAGACAAGTGTCTGGAGTATTGAGTGTACACTGTGGAGAAAATAAGTGCCGCGTTAGAGATGATTCTGCTGTTAACATTATTATACTAACACAGCACTAAAATAGAAAGTAAGGACAGTACAGAAGAGAAATATTTTGAAAGCTCACACAAGCCAGATAGAGGAAATAAACAGTGATGTAAAACTGCAAGACCATAATGACAGGAGTCATTTGATGTTGTAATTAGAGCCTTCCTGTAATCCTCTCTGAAGTCCAGAAACACCACAACTAGCCTAAAAATTGAGGATTGAATAACATATTACTGAAATAATAATAATTAAATCTGCAAGCAGCGATGAACGGGCCCTCGCACACCTGCGCGCGTCGGGGAGCGCAGCGTCCGTCGCTTCATGACACGTCAGACCATAAAACGTGTAATTTCCTGCCGTCACTAGGTGGCGCTATGACTGTGGCCGAACATTTACATATAGACGCCTTAAGGGCGTGGGGGTAATGAAACATGGGAAGTTTGGGGCCTCTACGACAATGTACAGTCCAGTTATAAACCACTTCATATTTGGCGGCGAAGGAAAACACAGGACAGTGTGAGTGTCTGTGTGTGTGTGTGTGGGAACACAAGATGTCAGGTACAACACACACACACACACGTAGAGGAGAGCAGAGAGAAGGTGCTGCATGTGAGACTATAAAACGTTTCATTTCCTGCTGTCACTAGGTGGCGCTATGACTGTGGCTGAAAATTTACATATAGACGCCTTCAGGGGGGTCATGAAACATGGGAAGTTTGGGGCCTGTAGGACAAAGTACAGTCCAGTTATAAACCACTTCCTGTTTGGCGGCGAAGGAAAACACAGGACAGTGTGAGTGTCTGTGTGTGCGTGTGTGGGAACACAAGATGTCAGGTACAACACACACACACACGTAGAGGAGAGGAGAGAGAAGGTGCTGCATGTTAGACTGTAAATTGTGTCATTTCCTGCTGTAAGTAGGTGGCGCTACGACTGTGGCCAAAAATTTACATGTAGACGCCTTCAGGGCGTGGGGGGGCTCATGAAACATGGCAAGTTTGGGGCGTTTTGGACAATGTACAGTCCAGTTATAAGCCACTTCCTGTTTGGCGGCGAAGAAGGCGTTGTCATGGAAACGCCGTTTGATGAAAAGTCACAATCTTCACAGTGAAGCATCATGAAGTTCTTAAGACTATGCTCACCAAATTTGATGTGGATGTGGTTAACGTGCTAGGAGTACTGATTAAAAGTATTGGGCGTGTAACTTCCTGTTGTCAATAGGTGGCGCTATGACTTTGATTCGATATTGACCCCTACATGTGTTCAGGCCGGGAATGTCATCAAACGTGAGGAATATGAAAAAGATCCGATCATTTTCAGCCGAGTTACAACAGTTTGATTGTTCATGATGGAACATCGAAATTCGCTGCGCCACCGTGACCACGCCCTCTGGTGAAAAGTCACAGTTTTCACTGTACAGCATCATCAACGTCTTTAGGCTTTACTGGCCAATTTTTGTTCTGCTGAACCCACTGGGAGTTGGGTGTCAGACTGTAAAACGTGTCATTTCCTGCTGTCACTAGGTGGCACTATGACTGTGGCTGAAAATGAGCATATAGATGTGTTCAGGGCGGGGGGGTCATGAAACGTGGTAAGTTTGGGGCCTCTAGGACAATGTACAGTCCAGTCATAAAGCACTTCCTGTTTGGCTGTGAAACACCTAACTTCCACGCCACATCACGGGCAGACCGTTGCACGAAAACTCAAGCTTTTAATAACTTTTGATGGCCATCTTGTTAAGAAGGCATGGTCCAAGTTTGAAGGCGAACTGACAAGTTCGCAAAAGTATGAGGCCAGGAAATGGATATTCTAATATGCCTAAAAATGAACAGTTTATTAAACATAACTGACTTCCTGTTGGGTTTTGGGGGGGGGGGTCACAGAGTGTTTTTTGTAAGTCTGGACATGATACACATGCACACCAAATTTGGTGCATGTAGGTTAAACGTGCCGCAGGGGCTAGTTAGTTATACGTCTGTAGGTGGCGCTACTGAGCCATTCTGCCACACACCCATGCGCAACAACCATAAAATATGTAAATTTTCACCACTTCTGACGCATGTGCACGCAAGTTTTTGAGCATGTTAAGGCCCTCAAAAAGGCAATTCATTTATAGGAAGAAAAATAATAATAATCCTTAGAAATACAATAGGGTCCTACACACTGGTCAGTGCTCGGGCCCTAATTAAAGCTGCAAGCAGCGTTGAGGGGCCCTCGCACATCCGCACGTCTGGGCGTGCAGCATCCGCCGTTTCATGACCAGACACCGGGCACGGAGAGGTTAACGGGCTCGAGAGCACGAGCACAAGAAATAGCACTTAGGAAGTTGTACTGTCAATACCAAAGTTGCACAAAACAGATCAATACGTTTTGTTTTCCTTTTATTTATTCATGTTTGAGGGTTGGATATTTTAAGTTACGAACACTCATTTGCACTGAATATAGATTTTGATATTGTAGAAAAAGACATTCTGATGTTGTAGAGGATAGTGCAATACTTAATGTTTTAGGGTTGGAAATGTAAGTTGTATTTTAATTTTTGATCTTTTTCAAATGTCATAAATAATGTTTGCGCGTGCACTTTTGCAGTGGAATCATATTTGACAATACTTCAGTTGTGAAACTATACTTGCACTGAAAATGTAATGATGATGTCCTAGAAAAATACACATTGTGAATAATAAGGTTGTAAAGAATAGTGCACTGTAGCAGATTTACATAGTACAGTTATAACTATATATCTCCAGCATAATGGGATGTGAACTAAAGTGAGCTGGTCTGAAGCATAAAACTCCTGGGCTGAAAATTAATCCCACTCCGGCCCTGCTGGACACCAATGTGAGGTTAACTGGGAGAAACGGGAAGATTTCCAGCGGGCCAGGCTGGTTGTTGGACCGTGAGGGCCAGTGATGGGGTCGGCAAACACAATCATTTTATAAATAGATCATTCATCTCAGCACCCAGAAATAATAAAATAATCAGGGTTTTCCCTAACACTATAACACTTTGGTGCACCGTTTAAGTGTTTTTCACAGTTTGTTAATTGAATGAGAAGAAATTATACTGAGAGTTGGTCGCGGTGGTTTCTCTGTCTTCTCAAATATAGTTAATTGGACAGAGAACAGTGTGTTTGTCTTTCCTGTCATGGCTCTTCAGCAGAGGAGTCCATCCAACACTGCCATCTGTTGGACGATGAAATAATTGCAGGCTCATGTTTCATGGCGGGACATCAAAGTCCAACGCCACGTCACGGACACGCCGTTCAACTTAACACAAATTACGAATAACTTTTCTTGGCCAAGGTCTTTACATTGTACTGACCAAATTTGAAGTCGATCAGATAAAATCTGTAGGACAAGTTAGCCCCTAAATGGCATAAAATGCACTAAAAATTCAATGTTTATTACAAATAACTGACTTCCTGTTGGGTTTAGGATAGGGCTCCAAGAGGCTTTTTTCTAAGTCTGGACATGATAGACATGCATACCACATTTGGTGCATCTAGGTGAAAGGGAAAGGGGGGGCTTTTGTTTTGAAAACTGTAGGTGGCGCTATTTTTTTTCTTCACCCCCCATGCTCTGAACCCATGTCAGATCAATACAATCATCAAGCCTGACGTGTGTACAAAGTTTCATGACTTTTCGAGCACATTTAGCCCCTCATTTTTGCCTCGAAACACTCAAACATCAACATTTGCTACGCCGCCATGACCACGACATTCAGTGAAAACTCACAATTTTCACTGTAAAGCATCATCAAGGTCTTAAGGCCTTACTGCCCAAATTTGAGGTTGTTCTGCTCAACCCACTAGGAGTAACATGTCAGACTATAAGGTGTGTCATTTCCTGCTGTCACTAGGTGGCGCTATGGCTGTGACTGAAAATTAGCATATAGATGCCTTCAGGGTGGGGGGGTCATGAAACATGGTAAGGGGCCTCTTGGACAACAGTCCACTTATAAACCACTTTCTGTTTGATGGCGAAATACATAAATTCCATGCCACGCCATGTCATGGGCACGCCATTCAACGAAAACTCAGAAGCTTCACAATTTAGCATTGTGCATGTCTTTTGAAAACTGTAGGTGGCGCTAACCCCCCCACATACAAACACACATATACACACACACACACACACACACACACGCACAACCCATGTTCCGAATCCATGTCAGATCGCCATTTTCACCAAGTCCTGACTTGTGTGCAAATTTTCATGACTTTTTGAGCACGTTTAGCACCTCATTTTTTGCAGTCGATGACGACAAATAATAATAATAATAATAACTCTTACAAATTCAAAATCAATCCTATTGCTGCTAAACTAGAGCCTACAGTTTAATGGTAGGAACTAGGATTTTAGCTTATTTTGCCCATTTTAAATGAGGGAGTATCAGCAGCCACACAGAAATCTCTGTCAGAGATCTGTTTTTTTTATTATCGTCGGTATTATCTTTATTATTATTATTATTGTTGTTGTTGTGTGGAAAACAGCAAAGGAACCTTTGTATGCTGTGTTGTTCGGGGACATTTAATTAATGTCACTCACAACATCCTGCTGTTTCCAAGGAAGACCACCATGTCAGGACAGTCTTTGCTTTGATAGCTAGCAAAATCCCAAGGCTACAGAGATGAAATTACCAAATTGTGTACATATGCTAGCTAGCTAGACGGTTCTCCGATTAAAGCTACGTACATATCAAGTTTATTAATGTTCATTTCAACGGTATTTCCTGAAAGGACGCCCAGAATGAACCGTTTCACTTCCACCCTTCCCGTTGACGAATACCTCGGTACGTTGTGTGTTAGCTGTGCAGTCGAGCTCTTTAGCTAACTCCTTTTTTGTGTACATTTTAATTTAACAATCGAGAGCTATCTATTCATCTCTCTGTCTCATTCAAAATCAGCATATTGCTAATGAATTGATCGAAACTATCAGCTAACTGTTAGTTTTCAAGTCTGTGTCTTTATATCCGTGTGTGTGATTGTGTATATGTGGTTATTTTTCTTGCAGCGGACAGTAATGTGTTGTTTTACCTGAGTGATGCAGTGACCCAGCTGCTGGAACATAAAGAGGAATACACCCAGTTTGGGGTGATCCGCTACTTTGCTGAATAGTATGTTACACTCAACACACATTCATTCACTGATACATACAGGTCTGAACAGCAGACCTGGGAAACAGTTTTGACTGATGTAGGGTTTGGAAGGCTATTGTATCTCCACCAAGGTGATATTGGAAAAGTACGGAAAATAATTAAACTGTAAATTCACTACAAGTTAGCTTTTATTTTCATGTTTCAAACCACCCTAAAACAACTTGTCCAAAGGTAGGTGTACAGTGTATAGTCATATTCGTTCTATTACCATTGTAGTGGCTGGTTTCTGTTGTAGGAAACGTATCCTAGACCAGTGCTAATATATGATAATGTGTAACAAATTTGTACATTTTTTAAACACTTCTGTGTTTAAAGGTCTTCTGAATTCTTCAAATAATGAGAGATAAATACATTTACAATGTGTGCTTGTACACTGCCTTTGTAAATATGATGCCGGAAGCCAGCAATGCACATTCGCCTTTCCTGCTTTTGTGCTGAGTGTGCGGTATGTAGCTAATGTCATTTAAACAGTGAGAAGTCTCTACAAAACTAGATCACATTTCTGTTTCACAAGTTAGACTGTTGTGCTAACTGAGATAGTTGGTGGAAGTAAACACAATTAAGTGCATCTTGTGTATCATTTTTAGCTAACTGATTACATGAATTTTGAGGTAGGGTGGAATTTGCTTATTTCTGTAATTCGTGTGTGTAATTAATGTGTGTGTCTTTGTAGTTTCAGCAGTGTGAAGAATAGTAACCACATCCTCTTCAGAGAGTATAGCTACATCAGGGCCACTCCTCATAACAGAGTCTCCTTCATTAGAGTCTTCTGGAGATGCTACAGACAGATCGGCAAGAGTGGAGGTGAGTTAGATTGTGATAGTCATTAAATAAATGTCCCTTTCTCTATATAAGGCTAGGTTTATAGGTTATAACGTAAGACTCGCATGGAAAGTCCTAGTTATTATGTTATGTTATTGTGACTGTTTAAGTTAAATTAAGAGGTAATGCACACTTTTTTTGAGCTGCAAACTAAATGGTATACCTGTACTGTGATGAAACACATCAGTGCTGGTGTTAATATTGACATTTCTTACCAAATCTATCTAGGTTTAGGGTTAACATTATGTCCTAAATATGCTGGGAGAGAGGGTTCTAGCAGAATTTGAGGGTGTAGTTACCATTTAATAACAGGAATTTATTGACTTGCAAAACCCACTTGGCTTGACCGGTGGGTTTAACTGTATTTAGCATTAAATCAGTGGTTCACTGATGTATATTTTGTAACTAAAATTAGTTTTATGTCTTGTTCTACTCTAGACTTACTGTCCATGCTGGAGTTCAAGTCTCTGCTGCAGTTATTGTGTCCAGATTTCCCAGTGGAGATGGTGCAGAGTGCAGCCAGGTCAGTACACAGACACACACTCTATCCTTTTTTATTTAGATTTCCCAATATATACTGTCTACATCATATACACTTCCTGCATCAGCAAAGCAAAGTTCCGTAATCCTAACAACAAAGCAACAAAAGACAGGAAAACAAAACATACAACGACAACACGCTTTTACCCACATATAAAACAAACAAGCTGAACCTCAGTATTTTCATATCTGATGAACTTAAAGTAAAAAGTATGTGAAATATAAATAAACATAAACATTCGTTATATATATCTCTTCAATACAGTTCATCTATATCAATTCCACCCATCTTTTATCCTTCACCAATTGAAAGTTCAACAATACGACCAGGGTCTTTATAATCTGACCTCTTTATTATCTATATAATATATATTACATAGATAGATTGCTCTGTGAATAAATGTAATATATTGTATTTATTATACTATAACAGCTTTATCTGTAATAATAGAATATGCCTTTTTAAAGAATATTTTAGAAATAAGAACATTGCAAGCTACATAATTTTAAATAGGCTGATTCTTCCTGTACATTTTATGGAAAGATTCATCAATTTAATTAAGTCGGATTTCATATTATATAGTAGTATATGGTAGGGGTGGGCGATATGACCTAAAATGTATATCATGGTATTTATTTTTATTTTTATGGTGACGGTATGATATCACGGTATTACAAAATTAAAAGGGAAACTCCAGTCAGAACATGATTCTCCCTCTTTTCACTCTGTTGGCAAGGTAAGGGAACATATCTGGGTTAGCCTGGAGTGACAGCTGTGTTGCCTTAGGACGCACTCCACTGGCACAGCTGCTGGCTGAACCACTTGTGCTTTTGGCCCTTGTTGCGTTTTGTCTTGCTAATTGAAACCTGATTGCTGATTGTTTTGCGACCTTTGTTTCTTTGTCAATAACTAACTGTAAACTGCCTCTCGCTTTATAACCTAGGCTACAGCCGAGATAAAGACTTTCACGCCATCTGGCTCACGTCTGACGTTCAGTTTCTGTTCACGTGAATAGCAGCAGGCTGAATATGCTTTATGTTTTCTATGTTTTCTGCAACAAAATAAAGACATGTATTCAGACCAAGATTGAACTTTTGAAGAAAACTAAAGGCCTTATTGTTATTTTTAATATTCTAAAACATTTATCATGGTAATGACGGTATTGCAAAATCCATGTGTGGCAGAACGTGACACTGGTGATGGTGACAAAACCGGTATACCGCCCACCCCTAGCATATAGTATATGTTGCTTATTGTCACTTATTACACATCCTTCAACGGATTGTTGTAAGTCCTGTGTTATGTTTTTATGTTTCCACACTGCCATTGTTTCTGTTTTCTCCATATTCATTTTATAACCTGGGACCACTGAAATTTCAGAAGAATGTGTAAACAGTTTTCCAAGTTGGTTAAATACATCCATTATCTATAACCACTTATCCTTAGGGGGGCTAGAGCCGATCCCCAGGTAGGTCGCCAGTCAGTCACAGTGTTAACACGTAGAGACAGACAACTCACGCTCACAGTCACACACCTACGGGCTATTTAGAGTTCTACCCGAAAAACACCCATGCAGGCATGTGAAGAAAATGTGAAGGGGCCAAGCCGGCCTGTTTATATTGATATTTACCTAGTCTGACACCTGAAACTTTTGGATCTTGTCTTATTGTCTCTGCAAGCGGTTCTATTGCTAAAACAAAAAGGAGTGTGGAAAGTGGGCAACCCTGTCTAGTACCCTTCTCCAATGTAAATTCTTGTGCTTTTTATGTGTGTTGTATTATGCCAAAACATGTTCTGGTATTTGTGTCTATTTCTAATGAACCCTGTTTGATTCATATGTATCAAATCTGGTAAAACCTTTGCTAATCTATTACAGCGGTTTCCACTATCACAATTAATTAAACTTATAGATCTAAAGTCTGAAGGGGATTCTCCAGTGTTACCTGGTTTTAATATAACATAGATTATAGTTTTGGTACATAGACCTAGGAAGGACTGAGTTATTTGACGTGTTTCTTGTCATTTGAATGAATAAGGAGCCAATTTGTCCAAGATGTTGAATAAAATTCAACAGGAAATCTGTCTTTATTATTAAATCAGGGCTTTATCTTTATTTGAATTAAATCTATAATTATTGGCCTCCATAATCTTGTTTAAGTTTGAAAAATTTACCTTCCAACTCTTGTAAAGATTTTTTAATTTTTTAAATTATTTTTTGACCATGATTTCTTTGTACTGTTGTTCACACACCCAAAGAGGTCACACATTTGTTTGGTTTCCACAACTTTAACATTGCATGCTGTGAAAGTAGGCCCCATTAAAGTAGTATTACAGTACAGTGTAGTCATCATGTATTTTACTGTGCTATACTTTACAACAGACCTAACAAGAAAACGTAATATTATCTCTTGGTCATTGTGTGCAGAATCTCCCCTCCTGTCCTTCACATTTAACTATCAGTATTCTTACATTTATTTTCATGTTGCATACCACTCAGACTTTTTGGTTCTTATGCACATACTGTTTTTTCTTTGACATGTGTTCCTGCTAGGATAGTTGGGTCCCTTAATGACCAGTTCACCACTGGACTTAACTGGTTGAAAGTAAACTGTTTTTCTTTTCTTGTCCTGTAGAGTTGCTCTGATGGACGACGCCATAGATTGTCTGATGTCTTTCTCTGATTTTCTTTATGCCTTCCAGCTGCAGTTCTACTACCAAGGTGCAATAGAAACTACTGTTTCATATTGGCTATGTACAGTATGTCTGGGCTTATACATTCAGTTCATTCAGTTTGGCTGTAACCCTTATTAACATGGGTTTGTTAGTGATATATGATATTTCTCAATAGAATCAAAATTTAAAGTTAGAATTTGATGCTCTGCTCCTATACTGATATTTTGAGTGGAGGCTATTAAGAACAGATATGTTACATCATTGTTTAATATTTCTAACTTTGACCATTTTCATTACGGATTGATTGTTGTTTAGCCCATTATGGGGCATAACTCTCCGACTGTTAATTAAATAGTTTTAGGATGAGAAGCTTTGCTCTCCTTAAGGCAGAGAGAAAAATGTTTACTCTGAGGAAACATCTCGTGCACCACACTGGAATGATCTCTGTGGTTAGATATCTGATATGAAAATAATAATTTTTGATTAAAGACAATATAAGCAGTCAAATCCCATTTACAATCAAAAGCTAAATAAAACTCAATTGAACCCCATGACTTCCAACTGCCCATTGTCCCCTGTGTCTGTAGAGTTCCTGGACAGTGTGCTGGTGATCTACCAGGATCTTTTATCAGGGAAGAGTCCTAACACTGTCATCGTCCCCACGTCCACCTCCATTGAGCAGCTCCCCTCTGTGGCTGCAGAAGAGAACGACAAGGAGGAGCAACAGCAGGACGGGGTGGAGCCATCCACTCTGGCTCAGTGTATAGACGCCCTCTGTGACAGGTTCAAACGCAGGTAAAACACATACACATTCTAGTCCTCACTCACTGGGATCAGACACCCTCTAGAAACTTGCCCTTTGGTATTATCCACCTTATTCTCGGGGGCGCTTCTGTAGAAATGATTATGGGTGTAACTTCCAGTGAGATAGCGGAAGTAGCAGTAAGCTAGTTAGTCCGTTAGTCCCAGTGGCTAACCATGGTGGCTATTTGCCAACGGCGGTTCTTTTGAAAATGATTCGCCTTCAATTTAGCAAATACTACTTTTTTTTCTGACAGATATTTGACCAAATTAGCATTTTCTAAAATGTCCTTGTGGAGCTCTGGTACCTGTTGCGCTGTTCGCGGCTGTACGAACAACCAGACTAAGTTAAATTTGGGGCTTCAACAACAGTGCGTTGAACATGCACCCAGAATAAAAAAGGATTGTTACTGCATCCAACGGTACAGTTTCCATCGCCTACCTACAGAAGAGGAAAACAAAAGAATGTGGCTGAAAAACCTCAACTTGAAGAGACCACCCAAAATTCTGTATGTGTGCTCATTTCATTTTGTCGACAAAAAGGCAACGGAGGAAAACCCGCATCCTACTTTGTGGTTGGGCTACGAAAGACCACCAGAGAAGAGACATCGGGTCCTCAAAAGGATTGACAGCAGTGCCAGGAGAACATCAGGTATGATTTCACGTGTAGGGAGGACACAGCATTGTAGTTTTTGTCCGGTAATGATAGCCAGTTAGTTTTACTATTTTATGTACAGTTTAAAATGTAAGGCAGTTTATGGCACAGAGTGCAGGGCAGCATTAAACAAAAAATAGTTTAAGTACAGTTATCTGCGTGTAGAAAAACATGTTCCCTGATGCAGTTTATTAAAAAATCTCCCCAGATCTTTCAGAAATACTCTCAGAAACAAAAGCTAAAATACATGTCATAAAAACTAAATAGTGTTAACAGCAGGGTGGGAAATTAACTTTTTAAAATGTGAACATCTACCAGCCACTGACAGATAAATGTTCAAATTCACCAGCACTCGATAGTAAATCATTATTTTATGTCTGACATCTATCAGCCGCTTTCATATTTTACCAGCATTTGGCTGGTGCTAATTTTCCACCCTGGTTAGCAGCATAATTCAACAATTTTAAGTTATAGATGTGATAATGTCTCGTGCCCTAATAATTGTGAACTGTATTGTCACCCTCAGATGAGCTTGACGAGGTGGATCGGGATGAGGAGCCGTGCTCAACATCAAAGCCCTCCTATGAAACACAGAGGTCAGACCCAGGGATGGAGGACCACAGCTATTCAAAAGGGCCTTTCATCACGTGTAGAACGAGTACACCATCCCCAGAATTGTCACACCCTGTTGCAGATAGTATTTTGGAGAGTGATGCAGACTCCCTCTTGTATACAGGGATTCCACTCATTGAGTTTCACACACTTGTATCCTGCCTACAACCATTTGCCCCTACTTCATCATCATTGCCTGTTATGGACCAAATCCTGATGACCTTAATGAAACTAAGACAAAACTTTGTCATGGCTGATTTAGCACGACGATTTAAAATGTCACAAGGTCAGGTCAGCAAGACTGTTGGAATGTGGATAGACATAATGTCTGAACACACCAAGGATCTTGTTATGTGGTTGCCTTGTGAAACAATCAAAGCAACATTGCCACTAGCTTCTAAAGAAAACTTTACAAACACAACCTGTGTAGTTGACTGCACAGAGACTGTCTTGCAGAAAGCCAAAAACCTGGACTGTAGAAGTGAATCATACAGTCACTACTATGCCAACAACACTGTGAAATATTTAGTGGCAATTTCTCCCTCTGGAATTATCATGTTCATTTCAGATGCTTATGGTGGAAAATGCAGTGACAGGCACATCAGACAGAATTGAGGGTTTCTGGACTATTTGCGTGCTGGAGACGAGGTAATGGGTGACTGGTTTCAGTGAGGGACTTGCTGGAGGAGCGCAGGGTGAACTTGCCAGCATTCACACGCATTGGGTGCCAGCTGACCAATGAGGAGGTCACTCACACACGCCGCATTGCTCACGTCCGCATTCATGTTGAACGGGCAATAAGGCATCTGAAGATTCTTTCTCAAACAGTGCCAATTAACTTGGTCCCAAAAATTGATAAAATGCTCAAGATCTGTGCTGGTCTAGTGAATTTAAGAGATGAGCTTATTTCAAGTGAAAAGTGAGAAGACATTTAATATTGTACTTAAACACACACACTTACACATTTCATTTAACATTTTCAAAAACTAATGAGGTACAGCTACACCAACAGTACATCTAATACATAACACTCAACAGGTAAAGAGAAGTACGTAGTTTTACACCAGAAAGAAAGCAGAAAAGGCTTCTGAAGAACTATTTAAGCCATTATTGAATGCTGGAACTGGGACACTTAAAACGAGAGCACAACAATTAGTTGATTCATCGATTATTCAATCGAAAGTCAATGAATCGAAAACTATTTTTCAAGCAAATGTTTTCAGATTTCAGCTTCTGACGTGAGAATTTGCTGATTTTCTTTGTCATATATGATAGTAAATTGAATGTCTTTAGGTTTTGGACTGGTGGTCGGACAAAATAAGCAAATTGAAGTGAATGCCAATGCCAATATTTTTTAACATTTTACTGATAAAATGATTAATCCAGAAAATAATCTGCAGAGTAATGTGAAAATAACCGTTAGTTGCTTCCAGACAAGTGAAATTTGTTCTAGGTAGAAATATAAAATGTGTTTTTGTGTAAATATGTTTTTCTTCTTGTTCCCACAGTTGTATGTCCTAATATGTCAGGAGGGGATCGTTAAGGTTTTATGTTTTTAATAAACTAAAAACAAAAAGAAGTCTGTCATATTTTTTTCCTGAAGTTTTAACTGCCTTTTATGTAACACTTGACATAGAAGACAGCCCAACAATGTCCAGAGCCTTCAGCATCTCAGGGCGAATCTCATCCACACCTGGTGAAGCTCTTTGACTACCTCGGAGACTTCTGCCAGGGATATGGGTGAGTCTTTCCCCTGCTTTCCCTTCCTGAGTCGTCTAACAGTTTGCCAGAACTTCCTTGAGGCCAACCGAAAGTCCTTCTCCATAGCCTCCCTGAACTCCTCCCACACCCGGATTTTTTGCTTTGGTGACTACCAAGGCTGCCATCCTTCTGGCCTCCCGGTACCTGTCTGCTGCTTCAGGAGACCTCTGGGCTAGCCAAGCCCGAAAAGCCTCTTTCTTCAGCTTAACGGATTCCTTCACCGCCGGTGTCCACCAGCGGGTTCTAAGGTTGCTGCCTTGACGACCTTCTGACCACAGCTCCTAGCGGCCGCCTCAGCAATGGAGGCTTTGAACATGGCCCACTCTGATTCCATGCCCCCAACCTCCCCCGGGATGCGCGAGAAATTCTTCCGGAGGTGGAAGTTGAAGGTCTCGCAGACAGGGGCCTCCGCCAGACGTTCCCAGTTCAGCCTCACTACACGTTTGGGTTTGCCAGGTCTGTCTGGCAGCCGTCCCTGCCATCTTATCCAACTCAGATCACTTGACAGCTCTGCCTCTCTCTTCACCCGGGTGACATACGGTTGCAGATCTGACGAAACGACCACAAAGTCGATCATCGACTTGCGGCCTAACATGTTTTGGTACCAAGTACACTTATGAACCACCCTATGCTCGATCACGGTGTTCAGTCGCATCGAGGCGACCCTCTCGTTCCCCGGGGAAAACTCCAACACAGCGGCACTCAGTCGGGGGCTCGTGAGTATCCCCACACCCGCCCGGCGCCTATCATCCTGGGCAACTCCGGAAAAGAAGAGAGTCCAGCCCTTCTCCAGAGTTTGGTTCCAGATCCAGAGCTACGCATAGAGGTGAGCCCAACTATATCTAGCTGGTACCGCTCCACCTCGCACACCAGCTCCGGCTCTTTCCCCGCCAGAGAGCTGACGTTCCACGTCCCTAAAACCAGTCTGCAACGCCGAAGGTCGGCACGCCCAGGTCCCCGCCTTCGCCTGCTGCCCGGCTGGCAATGCACCCAACCCTAGGGTCCCTTTTTTGACTTAATTTTATATATTGCACGATTAGCTTGGGCACCTTTTTAATTGTCTGGCCAAAAGCTTTTCTGGTTTATCTCCAAGCTCAAAGTTTTTATGTTTAAGCGTGAGTAGGAGGTTATTGATTTTATTGCTAAGAATAGAGTTCTATTCATATTTGAGATGTAAAATTTTGTTGTAATTGCTCTGTGCCAGCGAGTTTCTATAAGATTCTTCAATGGCAGGGAGCGCATCCTCAATCTCTCTCCGTAGACGATGTTCCCTTTTTTTTAAAGTCTTCGTAGGAAATTATGTGGCCTCTCATAACCACTTTGTGTCTCCCAAAGTGTAGAATCAGACACTTCCCCTGTATCATTTGTCTCCAAAAATTCACTGAGCCGTGCAGTCATATATGTCTTAAACACTTGATCATCAAGCAGCACAGGGTTAAAGCGTTTAGGTATAGAAAGCTTTAGCTGCAGTGATACAGGACTGTGATCAGATATCAACATGTTATGGTATTTTGTATTTCGGATGTTGGGTATTAATTTTGAGTATACTACAAAGTAGGCAAGTCTGGTGTATGACCTATGGAAAAAAATGAGTAGTCCTTTTCTGTCGGATGTTGTAACCTCCAGATATCAACAATATGTCTGGATTTTATCAAGTTATTCAGTGTCTGAACTGAGGCAATGGTGGGTGGAGCCTAGGTTGAGAGCCTATCAAGATAAGATAAGATAAGCCTTTAATTGTCCCACAGCTGGGAAATTTTCAGCGTTACAGCAGCCAGCAAAAGTGTCATATATAGAAATACAATAATAAAATATAATAAAATACAATAAAAATAAATAGAAAATTGTGCATTTGTAAGTATGAACAATAGATAAGATAAAATTATTGCACATATATAACATACATGTACATGAAAATATTACACAGCAACAGATGAAGTAAGTAACATGAATAAAAAAAAAAAAATATGTATTAAGATAATGCACAGCAGCAGATGAAGTAAAGTAGTGAACAGTCTGCTTATTGACAGTGAAATGTAGATTACCGGGAGCTGTACTGATTATAGAGTCTGACAGCAGCAGGCAGGAAGGACCTACGGTACCTCTCCTTCAGACACCGCGGGTGGAGCAGCCGGTCGCTGAAGGAGCTGCCCAGTGCTGAAAGAGTGACATGTAGGGGGTGGGAAGTGTTCTCCAGTAGTGATGATAGCTTGGCCACCATTCTCCTGCCACCCACCACCTCCACTGGGTCCAGAGGGCATCCAAGGACAGAGCTGGCCTTCTTTACCAGTCTGTCCAGTCTCTTCCTATCCCTGGAAGAGATGCCACTGGCCCAACATGCCACCCCATACAAGACGGCTGATGCCACCACAGAGTCATAGAAAGGGTCAAGATAACAATTTAGATCACCGCCCACCACTATGTTAGTAGTATTAGAGTCTGGGAGGAGATCAAACACTTTTCTGAAGAAGACTGGGTCATCAGTGTTTGGGCCATATATATATTCAATAGAGTGATAAGGAAAGCATCAATCTTCCCAGTTACCAGGATGTAATGGCCATTCGGATCTGAGATCATTGAATCAAACTGAAATGGAATATTTTTACGCATAAGCAACACTTCTGGCTTTAGATGAGAAAGGTGACTGATATACATGAGAGATCCAGTGAGCTCTCAGCCGCCACTGTGTGTCTGCTGTGTATTTCTTGTAAGAATATATCAGTCCCCAGTGATTTTAAATGTGAAAACACTTTACCTCTTTTGATTACATTACCGAGGCCTCGGACATTCCAGGAGACCATTGTAACATTACTTGTGTTCACAGACATGGATATGTGGTACAGATAAAGAAATAGGTAAAGGTGTGTGAAAATACATTGAAGTAAAAATACCAAACGTTTTTTCAGAACATTGCACAAACAGTGACCTCCCCCCTCCCTTCCCAAACACTTCCCCAAATGAAGCATCTATATTCCCCTTATATGAACGTTAGGACCGCTGGGCGTACGATAGCAAAAGTGTCTTCTAGCTATACAAATCCAATAAACAAGCCCTCTCCGCAGTTCAACTTAGAATAACAATGTAAAAGTTACCGTCTCTCGTAGATAGTAAAGCAATGACCAATATGTTGCTCTCAGTCAATAAAACAAAGATGAATTCTGGGCTAACATTACCCTTTGTGTACCCTTTTTACGCTGTTGGATTCTGTGCTTGCAGTCAATGGTCAGTGGTGTCTGGAAGCTCACCTCACCTAGCAGTTTGGGGAGAAGAGCGGTGACAAACTCTGTCGGTCTCCCCCTCTTCTCTCCCTCTGGTATGCCCACAATCTTGACATTATTGCAACGAGAGCGACCCTCCAGATCGTTGAGTTTGGCTCGGAGGCTAGCATTTTCATCCCGTATCTTAGTGAGTGTGTCTTCCACCGCCTTGAGACGGGAATCCTGTTCAGTTGCAAAATTTTCCATTGCATCCACCCGGCCCATAAGTTCGTTTTGCAACGCCTGCAGGGATGCAAATGTGTTCTCTAACTTATCAAACCGTTCGTTGATAGTCTTCAGAACAGCATCTGCCATTTCTTTCACCAGACGTCTTGTAACCTCAGGTACATCTTCTCTGTCAGAGTGCTCTTCACAGTCAGAGTCTCTGGTGCACGCGTTAGCGGCGCCCGCTAACTCCGGCGTTGGCACGTTCTCGTTAGCTTTGACAATAAATTGTGAGAGAATACTGATACATAGACGGTAATTAAGAAAGGTAAATGAACCTGGCGGAGAGGAGCTCGATAAAACGCGTCTACTCCATACGCTGGTCAATAGCGCCCCCTCCGGTGAAGAAACATCTCAAAGATGATCAAGAGAAATGGGATGCACCTGAGCTAAATTTCAAGTGTCATAGCAAAGGGTCTGAACACGTATATCAGTGTGATATTTCAGTTTATTCTTTTTAATACATTTGCAAAAATTTCTAAAATCCTGTTTTTGCTTTGTCATTATGGGGTGTTGAGTGTAGATTGATGAGGGAAAAAATTAATTTAAACAATCTTAGCATAAGGCTGCAACATAACAATGTGAAAAAAGTGAAGGGGTCTGAATACTTTATGAATGCACTGTATATACAGTATATACTACAGAAGGGTCAATAAATCCACCTGTGTGTGACTACGGGGATGGGACTGAGGATGTCAATGAATTTCCTAAGTGGACACAGGACACATAATCGTTTTATTTCATGGGAATGCGCATAACTATCATATTTATACTATCATATAACATGATTATAACGATTTATAAGAAGAGACTCTAGGTCCTAAAGGTACTAATTGACATACTATGTGTTGTTGATGACATGACCAGAAGTTTAGTGAAGTTCAATACATTTGAATAAAATATCAAATTATTTGAATATGAAAAGTTTACCAGTGGCTGTCTGGACTAGGGCACCGAAATGTCCAGAAATGGCCCATGTCTCATCTACAATATGCAGCAGCTGAAACAGGAGTTACAAACAGGAGTAGTGTTGTTGTGTGTGTTTTAGCTGACTTGACTTTGTGTGTGTGTGTGTGTGTGTGTGTAGTCATCCTCCCAGGTTCTGTATGAGGGAAGCACTGGAACAGACTGACAAAGTCTCTTACTACAGCTTCCTAATGAGCCTGGCTAAACATGAGACCATCAACCAAACTATTGGTAAGTTTAACATTACACATTACCCTACTACTACTACTGCTGCTGCCACATACAAAGTGTTGTTAAAATTACAAATGTTGTAAAGTGTTGTATTATTTATGTATAAGTGCAAACAGGTTTGATTTACGATTGTATACACTTTGATACAAATTTCATACATTACTTATATACAGTATATTACTATATGCCACGTGTAGACATGAGACTCGTCTGCTGTGAGACTCAATTGAGACTTGACAACCTGAAGGCTTTACTTGACTTGAGACTTGAAGGCAAATTGAAACTGCCGAACTGTCATGAATAATTAATAATGTAACCAGGATGTGCACAAACGTCTCAATAACCTAATGCACACTTTCAGTTGCAGCTGCTGGCACCAGAATAAAATGGGAAAAAAACTCTAAATTCAGATTAAAGAAATTAGCCTCTTATTATAAAAATAATTTGTCTATACACATACATTCATATCCAGCATATAGACTGTTTTCCTCCCTGCCACTGTTAAAATGATTCTGATGTACATATCATTTATTTATATGATAGTTCCCGCTTGTAGTCATAAAAAGAGCTCCTTTTCATTTTTGTTAAATATTAAAGATTGTTTTCAATATGCTTTAATTTGTGTATTTGTATTAATTATTAGAAATAATCTATATTTTATGCACCAACCTGTTTTCAAGAGGGAGGTTGTGGCCACCTACTGCGCAAAGGATTCGTGATTTAAAAATATCTAATAAAATGTTTTTGTATAAATGCTCCCACAGCTTAATGATAAATTATCTTAACTGCTGAAAAAAACGTATTACAGTAGCCTACCTGTTACCAATGTGTCTAGTAAACACCCAACCAGGACACTGCATCCTTCTGACGTTTGAAATTAAAGCCATGCGTCTGGGTCATTGGTTTAGTTGTGTGCATTCAGCACCGCTATCATTATGGAAAGCTCTCAACATTACACTGAAAAAATATTAAAGCACATAAGAAATATAAGGTTGTTTCGACATAAAAAGTGACCACTGCCATTAAGTTAACTGAACTGGTACTGAGAAGTTTGTTCAATTAGTCCATTAGTTGTTTAACATACAGTAGTGACTCAATGAGTAGACAAACATAAAATTAAGTTCAGTCAACAACTGTTGAGTTATACTGACAAGAGCAGCTAATTCAGCTTGACTTTAAGTAATGCTTATTTTTCACTAGTAAAGCAGTTTGTAGTCTGATCCCTAATGCACTATGCTGCCTATAGCTTTTGCTGAAATGTTAGTAACATTCAAGATAAATGCTGATCCTGATTTGTGTTGTGAAGTGATGTATAGAAACACTACAATGTTCCAAACAGACAGAGAGAGTAATGCAAAGATACTGCTTGAGGTGAAAGGGACAGGTGAATGCTGGTGTTGTTAAAGTAACAGGATGCATTGCAGCTTGGCTGCGCAGGATTGCCACAATATCCAAGGGACTATAGCTCTTACAGCTACTATTATTACAACATTACATTATAAAGTTGTTATGGTGAACTTGTAAGCAAACAGTTGCTTGTATACACATCAAACGGGCACAGAGCATCATGATTATTCATTTGAAGTCATGTTTGTTACTGCCTGATGAATGTAAATCCAATATTCACTCTCCTTTTAGCTCTGTTTTGGTCGCCACCAATTCCTGAGAAAAATATCTGTCTCTGTAGCTGCTAAATGCTCCTCTATGTTCACCAGCCAGTAGCTAACTTTGTTTGTCTGCTGTTTGTAGTATACAGTGGGTTTATCAGAGCTTTTTCTTGCTACAAACAGCTGGCTACAGGGGTTGATGAGAGTGTTGAGACTGAACCAAACAACCAATGTGCTGTAAAAACCAAAACAATGAGCTAAAAGAGGCTGATTTGGCAAGAATTCTCTAGGTACACTATAATCTTCTCTTTCTTGCCACTTTCTGCAGGAGCTTTACCCAGCAAGACAGACTTGCTCATTGACCTAGAGATGGACCAGGAACTGGACAAATTGTGAGAACGAGCTACATTTTAACATGCTTTTCTTTTTCTTTCGTTTAGCTGTGCTGTTTTCCTGTATTTGCCCTTTACCTCCTTACTTCTTTGCTTTCTTTTTTCGTCTCTTCTCCTATCTTCTGTTCTTCTCCCGCTCCCCCCTTCCCCCTTCAACCCAACCGGTCGAGGCAGATGACCGCCCACCTTGAGCCTGGTTCTGCTCGAGGTTTCTACCTGTTAAAAGGGAGTTTTTCCTTGCCACTGTCGCATAGTGCTTGCTCATGGTGGGAACTGCTGGGTCTCTGTAAATATAAAGAGTCGGTCTAGACTTGCTCTATTCGAAAAGTGCCCTGAGATAACTTTGTTATGATATGGCGCTATATAAATAAAACTGAATTGAATTGAATTGAATTCTCTGTACATGTCTTTTCTTGTCCCAGAATCGCCCAGATCTCAGTGAGTCCTGGCAGTAACAGCAGTGGCAGTGCAGTGGGGGGGCTGAAGGAGGTGCAGAGGAAGGCCTCCCCCAGGAGGAACATCCACCACAGGAGGAAGATGGAGGTGGAAAGCGATGGCTCCACAGAAGAGACAGATTCCTCTGAAAACTGACCTCTAACCTTTCACCACTCTGTGACATATCACCTTCCATGTAAGTCCAGAACACACTGTGGCTGTATGGTACACATCAAAACTTCCTTCCCAATTATTTGCTATGTAAACCCACAGACTAGTAGTGGATAAGCGCACATCGATGCAAGAGAACGCTACACCCTGCAACAGAATATGCCTTTGTCTTCTTTTTGTCCAGCACTGATAAGCAGTGAGGGATTAAATTAAATTACAGTCAGAATAACCGTCAATGCAGGGCAGCACTCTAGATTCATTGTTGTTCATTATATGCTGTATGGTCTTGATAATGTGCAAGTCCCATGTCTGCACATGGTCATGTGACATGCCACTACTCTGCAGTGTGTTTAGAATTTTACTGTAATCTCTCCAAACAAAATGTTTGCATTCCCCTCAATATTGGTTGGTAGTAATGTTATTTCTTTTGCTGGTAATAAGTAGTGTATAACCAAATTGAATATCAGCAATAACACTTCAGTTAATGTTCAATGTCAAGTAATTTTCCCTGAAATTCTGTTGTCATGATGGAGAAGCCTCTGAAAGAGCATTTATACCATATCATCATGAAACACCAAAACTCTCCAGCGAGGTGGAATTATTGACTGTAAATGCTAGATTTTTACGTAAAAAGCTGCACTTGATGTGAGTAAACCAACCTTACTTATTAGCTTTTCATCACACTGTGTGGGTGAATGTATCCCTGCTGCTTTAAATTTTTCAGTTAAAAGGGTGGCCACAATACTGGACATTAACTCTATAAGTTTCCTGAACAAAGTAAAAAGTCCAACATTGATTGCAATGGCAGATACATGTTCTCTATGTTTCTCAATCTGTTGAGCATGTTAAAGAACAAGGATTCTGAACACAATGACAGAAATTCTGAAGGAATAATTCCTCCTCTTCCTCCCTGTTCATAACCTGCACAGTGAATAGATCAACCAACAACTGTATTTACAGCGCTAATTTATTTAGTACTTTTTATTGGTGAAAAGAATGACATTAAGCTTAATATCTGAATGTGATATGACATGTATGAAGATCCTTACTCACACTGTGAATAATAAAGATGAAGGAAGAACTGTCATACCTGATATGGACAATTTCTGTTGGTCACTGCTAACTGATGTCTGACTCAGTGAGATATTTTATTAATGTTAAATGGGGTGTTCGAGTGACTTAGTATTGCACTTCCAAAAAGTTGGGGGGGCCAAATATCCAAAGACACTGGAACCTACATTTCACATAATGCAACCAAGAACATCTTTCATTAGACCCTCCCTGCCTTGTGAAAGAGGCCACTGCCATTAGGGAATACCGTTTCCATGAAGGGGTGTACTTGGTCTGCAACAATGTTTAGGTATGTGGTATGTGTCATGTGTAACATCCACATGAATGGCAGGACCCAAGGTCTGCCTAGTGCCAGTTTGTAACACAGGCCTTCTGTTTTAATGTGCATCTCCTGTCCAGATTACCCTGATGACATCACAATGACATCATCAGGGTTATTTTCTCAGACTCCTCCAGAGCCACAGAAAACATTATACAACTGTTTTCACAGGCTGAGTACTACTAACCATGACAAGTTAACTGACCTTTACCTGCAAAATCAGTGATGGTGTCTCTTTTAAATTAAACACATGAAAGGTGTCCATTGGGACAACAATGACAAAGCCTCTTGTGTGTTTATTGTGTAGAGTAGTTTTCCTCTGGCTCTAAGACACTGCATGGATGCTTTCTGGCACAATTGATTTTATTGGTTGATTGACTGAGGAGGATTTTTGATATGGTTCTATCATATGATGATTGTATGGGACATAACCAGAATCATGGATTCAAGGCCAAAATGACCCAATAATCTAAGCAGTATTTAAAGGCCTATACACTTACACAGGTGTTTCCACATATTCTGGTTGATTAGACCTCTTATCAAGTTGAAGTTGGGTGGAGTTATGTTGGTGATGTCACCAAATTTCATGAACTAATAGGAATGATAGAGGTGTAACTTCTCCCACCCAAACAGGTGCAACCAAACTAATAAGATGGTCAGAAAGATGTCAGTCATGCCCAGTCTGTACATACCCACATGGTCCTGAGAAGTAAGTGAAAACACCTGTGTGGGTGGACCATGGGTGTGTAGGGCTTTTACGTTTTACTTGACAATTTTGTTTTTATATACCATGTTTTTTCATTAATACATGTGATTGCTGTGGGCCTCAAATATATACTTTTACATTCTAAAAAATGAAATGATGACCTCTGTCTTTTTAAAAACATTATGGTGGTAGTCTAGCAGTAGTTATACAATTAAGTTTACCACCTCAGACAGCTAAAGACCTTCTACTCTGGTGCTGTGGAAAGCATCCCAACAGTGGGCATCACCAACTGGTCTGGGAGCTGCTCTGCTGAAGACTGAGCCCTACATAGACTGGTGTACTACTGGATCTTCACTCCCCACTCTGCAGGACCTACATCAGAAGTTGTAGAACCAGAACCAGTAGGATTATAAAGGATCCTCACCATCCCATTCCTTTACATTTCAGTTTTCTAATCCTTTTTTTTTTTTTTTAACTCTTATTTTAATTATTCTCTAGAGTATGCTACCCTTGCATTTCACTGCACACATTTAAAATATGTAGTATGTGACAAATAAGTCCTTGAAAAAAGTAAGGGTTGTTGCAACTGCTGAAGTTTAGTCTTCCAACATATTCATGCATGGCAGTAGGTCTGAAAGAGGCCAATTGTAACTCAAATCCAGTTTACAATCATTCATTAAAATGTGGTAAACTTATATTTTATAAAAAGGTAATTTGGTTCCAACTAAAGAACATGTATTCTAAGTGCAGTTGTAAACGTGATTTATTGACAAGAATAACCACCATCATTATCACCAGTCTGTGCATCTTCTGTGCGTCTTCATTATATAACATCGATATCATGCGGTGTTACACCCAAGTTTTGGTCAAACCAACAGCATACAATAATAAGTCCTATACAAACATACATACATACAGTATCTATACAAGATATATCTATACTGATGAGTCATGTCCAGTAGACCCCATGGTGTTAGAATCACAAAGGTGGAATACATAGAAAGGACACTTTCTGGTGGATCAAAGTAACTTAATGTGGTGCACCTCGGATGGCTCGCATGGAAATGAACATATGGTGGACAGTACACTACATGAGGACTTTTAAATAGGCTTTTCCTTTCTTCCAGATTGCCATTGATTTTCATTCACTTTAGTGTGCTCCTGTATGAAAATCAAACAACAGAGACTTGAAACTTGAAATTTGTAATCCATCATAATGAACTTCTTGTTTGCTTATATTTTGACAATGTAAAATTTCTGTTGCATGAGTGAATTGTTTTCATACCGTTCTGAAAGTAATGGAAGACAATGGCTGTCTGAAAGGCAAGAAATTGTATTTTTAGTAAAAAATAAGTAAATAAAAGTTTTGCCCTGTGTGAAGGGTGATACAGATTTGGAGAACCATACCACTATTTTCAGATGGAAGCTGCATGCCTTGTATAGATATTCAGTACCTTTAACCATTTTCATGTCAAAATTATAAAGTATTTAGCATTTTGCCCTGCATTATCTCTGCTAAGACTATTAATTCTACTAGGACTAATGCTACTGTAATCCTAATAATGAATGATATTTACAAATACATAAAAAATCTCACCAAAATGTTGCATACAATCATCTTATATTAACGTCTTCCCCTTGAAAACTGGTGTAATATTGACCAGTTCTACAGTAAATATGTAATCAATCAAACAGCATTGGACCACAATGACTGACTGACTGAAGGACAATACCAGGTCCATATACCAGCTAACCCTAGTTGGCCTAATATCAGAGTCCCAATGACATACCTTAACATTCCATAGCAGCCATCTTAGGTGCACCAAGTCATATCCAGCTACATGACTACTCAAAAGATAAGAGAGAATTTATTGTCATCCATCTGTATACAATGCAGTACAGTACATAGAGGAACGAAACTGTGTTCCTCTTGGTCCCCGGTGCAAAACAAAAGGAATGAATGATGCAACATTCAGTGGTAGTGAAGAAACATTCAGACTACACATAAGGTGCAAGGTACAAAACAAGACACAAAACAGGTACAAACACAAAGTGCAATATGCAGGACATCATCTGTCATCTGAATGAGACCGGCTGTTGTATCTATTTAGATTCTGTGATCGGAGACAAGTCAACAGTTAATACAGAGGACAGTCATCATCACTACACCAGAAGAACAAATAAAAATAGGCACTGTTTTTTGAACACAAAACATTTCAGGGTTCATTTTCATTGACTTTACCTGCTCAAATCTGTATATATCATATAGTTAAACTGCTTGTGCAGATGTTTTCTGATTGGCTGGAATTCCAAGTCTAAATGTTCAAATCCTGGATCTTAAAGCTGCATTCATTGATTTTTTTGGACACTTGGAGGTAGCAGGACTACCTGAAAACACAACATTGCCACATTAAATCAGTCATGGCTAACGTGTTAGCAAATATTTGTCTCAGTACACATTCAGCAGACACAGAGCAACATTAGCATTCTTTTGAGTCATGTTTCAGATGACATGATAAATATAAATCTAATATTCACTTTTTCTTTTAGCTCTGGTCTGGTCTTCACCAACTCCTGAGAAAAATATCTGGCTCTTTAGCTGCTAAATGCTCCACTATGTTCACCTGATAGTCGCTCACTTTGTCTGTCTTCTGTGCTGGGCTGGTGGACAGTGGGTTTATCTGAGCTTTTTAGCTGAAATTGCTGCCTGCTGCTGCTAGAAACTAGGCTGATGAGAGCGTAGTTTGTGCGCTGGAAAACCAAAACCACGAGCTAAAAGAGGCTAAAACTCTTCATAGAACTGAGGGTAACTGCATTGTTGTGAAATAATTCTCTGTGGTTTCGTCACTATGAGTGACTCCTTTCACATTGCACATAGTCATTTGATCCATTGTAAAGAAAAATTGATTGGTACAGCTTTAAGTCTGGAGCTGATCTTCTGATGGCTGCAAAAACAAGGAGGAACTTTACGCAATTAAGTCTTAAACATATCTGTGAAATGTAAGCAATTTATATGTCAAATGAGAAGTAAGTATTTCCAGATTGACTTGACCTTAGTTTGGTCCTAGATTTGAGCAGGCAATGCAAAAGAAGTGTGAGCTGAAAGTGATTGACTTGGACATGACTGCACAGTGATCCACCATCCCACCAGTCTGTTCTGTTGCACACATAGTAAATTGCACAGCGTCATTTGGGCCTTGTTATTACACAGAGTTAAAGGAATTATGTCATTGCTCAACCAGAGAAACACTGCATAAAGGGTTTGTAGTTGGAACCACATTTGGAAGAAAAGGAACATCAAGCAGCAAAAAGATAAATTAGGCACCTTAACAGCAACTCCAAAGGTCTTCAACAGTAGATTGTCAAGTCTGGGGGTTATAAGATACAGAATTATACTTAAATATTTTTGGAAACATCAGTTTGTCCTCTTCTGTGCAAAGAAACAAGCAGGTCCATTTGTTTATTGTATATTCCTTCAAAGCAGTGCCTTTTAAACTGTAGAGGGGGAATTGTTGTTATTAAGAAGCCCTTCTTTACTGTAAAATCAAGGTTGAAGCTAATTTAAAGACAGAAGATTTACCTTCATTTCAAAAACATACAGTGTGCTTAACATTTAACCACATATGTCCATCAATATGAGTACAAACCAGTCACTAGCAATAAAAATGGGCTATGACGGTGTCTGTCATATGTATGCACATAAAAACTCAGGCTGCAGCTATAGATCCTTTCATTCAAGTGCATTCATCATGCTGTGGCATAAAATGTGACTACAAATAAAACATTTAAGTATTGTTGTAAGGAACCTTTTTTGAATTGATTTGTGAATTCGTTTTTTTTATTGACTAATCCATTATGAAATGCCAAAAATAGGTACAAAGTCTCATCATAAGTTCCCAGAGCCCAAGGTGATGTCTTCAAATTGCTTATCTTGTCTGACCAACAATCCAAAAACACATTCATTTTAAAATGTCATGAAAGAGAAAAGCAGCAAATCCTCTAATTTTAGAAGCTGTAACAATCAAATGTTATTAGCCATGTTAGCGGTGTGGCTTTACAGATGTATGTCAGTCAGTTCAACCTTTTTTCCAGACTAAAATATCGTGACAAATATTGGATAGACTGTCATGAATTTTTATTGACATTCATGGCCCCCAAATGAGGAATCCTAATGACTTTGGTGATACCCCATGTTGACATTTTTGTTTTTGAGTGAGATGTCTCAACAGCTATAGGATCGATTCCCATTTTTTGATGATCCCCTGACTTTTCATCTAGTTTGGTTTATGACCAAATACCTGCAATGCTAAGCCATCAGCCTCAGCTGTACTGTGTTTAGTGTTAATTAGCAAATGTTAGCTGCTGACATGGCAAACATTACCTGCTAAACATTGTCATTGTGCACATGTTAGCATGCTGACATTAGCATTTACAGTAGCTCAAATCACTGCTGTGCCTAAACACAGCCTCACAGAGCTGCTAAAGTGGTTGTTTTTTTGATACATGACTCAGATGGTTCATACATTGATGATATAAACATTCTGTCATTAAATTAACTCCATAGTCCTGTAGGCTGTCTATATGGTTTTACATCCAATATTTATGTATAGTTATAAGTAATTTTAGCCCATAAAATATATCAATATCACATATTTGTGTTTGAGTTTGGGTAGGTTTATGTTACATTTGTTCTCGCTGGAACATCTCATGTGATCCTATCCATCCATAGAGGTATTTATATTGTGACATGGCCAAAGGAAGGAAAAGGTTGCTGTATCACTGGATGCAGCTAAGAAATGAAATCCACCATGCAAGTACTTTGACAAAGATATATCTGCAGTCCAGTTTGTGGTGTAAGACCAGGCTTACATGCACATAGTGAGTATTCAGTACATAGTGTGGATGGAGGAGAGGTGTTATTCGATGAAGATGTCTTCAGTAGGACAGGAGTAGCCAATGTGTTCCTTGTAATACTGCTGGAATGCCCTCCTGTGGGACACCAGGGAGGAGAATTGGAAAATTAAATTAGAAAACAGATAATAAGGAAAAGAGAACAGATGATAGCACATATCTGTTTAGTTGTATTGTCATCTACCACTCTCTGGTTTGGATGGAGCACAACACTGTGTATCTGCAAGAGACATTGCCAAAGGGATGATATGAGGTGTTTCACTTTGGTACAGAGCAAGATATCATGACAACTACCGGCCAGACTGAAATTAAATTAGTTGGGAATATTCCTTGTTCTCAGTAGTGTTGGAAAAAGTATTTAGATCCTTTACTTAAGTAAACATAGCAATAGCCCAATGTAAACATATTACAATATTACATTAAAAGTCCTGCATTTGAAATGTTTTACTGAAGTACATAAGTACTGTATTACTGATGCATTAAGATGTAAGCAGTGCTTTAACGTTGTACCTGGTTGAGCTAATTTAAACTACTTTTTATACTGTTGTGTTGTTGTGTTTAATCTATATATTTCATAGTTAATAGATCACAAGCTGCTTTTAAACCAACAGTAGCCTTGCGTGGGAAAAAAAGCAGCCCACACATGTGAATGTGTTACTCAAACTGGACTTACTGGATTGTATTTCACAGTTTCACCAGTACCTTAACAACATGCCCACACTAATTCCCCTGCACTGTTTTAATGCATGGCTGTTTTCGCTCTGAAAATGGTGATATTGCCATGAAAATATGTTTATTCGTGAACCCTTTCTTTTTCAGAGACAAGGTTTTGGGATATCTGTCTCTGAGATTTGTGCCTCCATCTCAATACAATGGAGGTGAAAGGAAGTTTGTTTGAAATGCTCAGAGCATTGGAAAATGACATCAAAAAAAAAAAAAAATCAACAGCAACATGTCTTCTAAAAACACTGTCCCAGTTTCTCTGGATAATCCACAGAACACATTGTCAACTGTTTTCCCTGGAACTACTTTCTACTGAAGAAACAGTTCTGTGGATCTATGTATAACAACAGTATGTTCATGGACAGATATGACTTGGGGCAAGTCAGAAAATTAGTCTAGAATATAAAACAGAAATTAATACAATACAATACAATAGGTCTTACCCTACAGACTCGGCCAGAGGATGTAATGTTGTCTCTGACAACATCACATGACAGGCAAAGCGCTGTTGGTCAGGGTGCTTGGTGATGAAACCAAAATACCTGCAGTGCAATAATCAGCATTACTCAGGAAATATACAGTTTAGAGGTTTATTTACAAATATTTATTGATGCAAACCTGCTGTAGTAGACAAAGCACTAAGCTTAAATTTGTGAACTTTACATCATTGTCATCTAAATTAAATGCCACTAAACAGACTGTGAGAAAAGGTACTGTTTAATACATTTCTCATTCAATGTGGGACTTGATTATATCATATAATCCCCTTAAGTAGTTCAACTCACTTGCTGTGTTTTGGATGACAGCCACAGAATGAGATGTTCTTCAACTGGAAGAAATGGAAACACTGGTCCCCCTGACAGAGACAGAGACAGAGAGAGTAATGTAAAGTTTGAAGTCCAATGTTTGTCTTGGTGTGTGAGGCTGCTAAGTAGAGCTAAACCTGAATAAATCCTGGAATATTTAACCAAATTGGCAAAGTAATTCACCATCACCTTTTTTTGAGTAGCTTGTAGTTACTCAAGCTACTGCATGTTTTCCGTCAGCTGGATTTGAACAGGTGTGACACTCAAGAAGGAAGGAAGGAAGGTAGATATGTATATAAAGTAGTGCACGTACCCTGTGAGCAGAGTGACACTGGTCCTGAACACTGATCTTCACACCCTTCACACTGACCTCTAGCACACAGGCTGAGGGAGGCTGACCTGCTAACCGCCTGTTACACGCCACCTGTTAACACAAATATTCAGTAAATCAGTCAGTAAACATACATGTGGAGCTTTGACTATCAGCACCAGACACTGGTTTTGACAAAGATATTTTAGACTGGTCTGTAGTGTAATGCATCAGAACTAGTTCGAATGACGTGTTGTCTAACCATTATGGAAATTAAATAAGTATTTAAAGTTGTTCCGAACGGCCACACTCGCAGGTGGAGTGAAAAGCCGGCTGTCATAGAGATGGTTGAGACTAAATATTGTTTAAATACGGGGATAATGGCGCACATTTTCAGACAGTCACTCCTGGAAGACATTCATAATGTTGCACTTGGTTGTTCACATGAAAAGTGCCAGAAATAGTTGTGAAAAAAAGAGCTAGAAAGTGGGTGTAAACCCTGACTCCTATCTCACCTCCGCACAGCTGGCCAATCACAGCGTGAAGTGGGTGTGAATGTCGAACTGTCAGTTAGCATACTGGCCCCTTGAATTTTGCTCTTCAATTACTCTAATATAAGTTAGACAGTTTCATAAAAATAAAGACTGACTTAGCAGAAGTATTGAGAGCTACCACAATACAAAGCCAGAGAATATCAGCTTTTTGTCTTGTTGGCTTTTTGTTATTGTTTCTGTAACTGTTGAATTCTTCCAGAAGACGTTAGAAGAACATTGAACAGCGTCTCTTTACAAACTAAGCCTGAAGCTAAAGTAACCAGCTCTGTGCTGTAATGTTCTTAATAAGGATTTGGACCCAGTGAAGGATTTAGAGGAAACACAGTGATTATAGCTGCAACAGGTACAGCTCTCCACTTACATAACACACTAGATTTGAATCATTTAAAGGGTCAGTTCACCCAAATCTCAGATAGTTTTGGTTTTCTTGGTTTTGAGATATCCGCCTCTGAGATTTCTGCCTCCACCCCAATGCAATAGGTGGAGGCGGAGATAAATGGAATTTTACACTGAAAGATTTCATATGGTTCAATGTGGTAAATCAGGATAATCCACAGACCTCACTGTGGACAGTTTCCACTGTTTTTCTTCTTTGAACAAAACTCCTAATGAAAAGGGTATCTCAAAATCACACCAAATCAAACCAAAATATCTGCATGGCTAAATACCACAGTGATGACACAGGGTGAGTGAAAACATATGTGGTCTTGTTATCAGGGTGAACTTACCCTTTAAACTCATGCAGTAGAAATACAAAACCCTTCAGCCACTTTACAACAAGCTTTGTTAAACCTTGATCAGTCTGAACATCCGCACTCTAAAGAGTAATTCAGGCATAGGGGCCCTGGAGTGGCCATAGAGAGAGGAAAAAAATAGTTCCCACGTTTTGATTAATTTGTGTGCACGAGATACAATTTGTTCCCACGTTTTTATTTAGTTTATGTAGTCTCGTTGCCTCGTTATGCATACAAGTGCCTAACGCGCGCTCCTCCAGGAAGACGTGGTGCTCATACACCAAATACTATTTTCTGCCTCTGGAGCTGTTGAGTCTGGATCTGTGGTTGCGGCCACCTGCTGCCCCCGTGCTCCTGCTCTGCACCCACTGCTGCTATTACTGTTATTGCTCTTATTATTAGTATTGCTATTATAATGTTGCTCTTAGTGTTGTTTCTGTTGGTGTTAACATCAATGCCATTATCACAGCTATTGCTTTACATCCCTATGTGGAACTGTATTGTGCTGCTGTATGTTCTCCTTCCTCCTGCTCTCTCTCTCCCACTCCCCCCCTCCCCCCCTCCCCCTTCAACCCAACCGGTCGAGGCAGATGACCACCCACCTAGAGCCTGGTTCTGCTCGAGGTTTCTACCTATTAAAAGGGAGTTTTTCCTTGCCACTGTCGCATAGTGCTTGCTCATGGTGGGAACTGTTGGGTCTCTGTAAATATAAAGAGTCGGTCTAGACTTGCTCTATTCGAAAAAGTGCCCTGAGATAACTTTGTTATGATATGGCGCTATATAAATAAAACTGAATTGAAATACCAGACACTCGAACTGAACTGTACCTCACGCGGGACCGGCGGCGCACACGCTTAACCTGACGGAGCGGCAGGTGAAGATCTGGTTCCAGAACCGGCGGATGAAAATGAAGAAACAGAGCAAACAGAGGAACAGTGCGTAAGGCACTTGTATGCGTAATGAGGCACACATATGAGTTTGCCGAAAAACTTCAGTCCGTTTTCTGACAACTTGCCAGACAATCATAGCTTATTCCAACCTTCTGTCCTGAAGGCATATTAGGGTTAGTTAAAAACAATGCAGATATTAGAGTAAAGGTCCAAGGTTAATGCATGAACATGATTAATTTAGAATGTAAGAGAGCAAACCCATAGACAATGGAGTTACTGAATGTTTAAGAAAAAAAGAAAAAGCATGTATAAACAGCTGGCACATAGCTCTTTTTTTTATTTAGGGGATAGCCAACGGTGTTGAATGAGTTGTGTGCGTCTTTACGCACGGTGGATAACTTGGATTAAGACGTGCACACGAATTAACCAAAACGTGGTAACGAATGAATCAAAACGTGGTAACGAATTGTATCTCGTGCGCACGCAATAGCATTTCGAACGCTCGATGTAGTAAAATGTGGCCTTGATATATATTTTTTCTCTCTATGGCCACTCCGGGCCTCCGTAAAAAACAGCCGTCTGCTACTTCTGGAAATGAGATTGATGTCATTAATATATTGTCATTATTAGTCATTTGTTTAATTATCAATATTATACTTAGAAATATTAAATTGTAATTGTAAATTGTAAAATGTAAAAGAACAGGCTTTTCTTAAAAGCAGTTGCAATTAGCTTTTATTTGGTTGTTATGCCATGTGACGATCACCAGCTGGAGGTCGTTGTCTTCATTTACCACTATATCACTGATAATCAGCTCATTCATGGTGTGGTTCTGTTGTACAGTGTCTTTGTTTATGTACCTTCTGCATTGCAGCACACAGCACATTGTTGCCTTTGTGGATGGGGACCTGAACTGAACCCAGGAATCGCACTAGGAACTGCTCTATCCAACCATCTGTCTGGACTGTGAGAAAAAAAGGAGAACATAGAAACATCTTAAATTATCAAATCTTGTTGATGATTGTGATTTTGGTGGTGTTTTTTCAGTGCAGTTCTTTGCAATGTACCTTGGTTAATATCTTTGGCCACCCTGACAGCGTAGAAGGCAGGGAATATGCCGGTAGCTCCAGTCCTCATGTTGTAACCCTGACACCACAGGTCCTCAGACTGGTTCAGCATTAATACTGGGTCATCTGTCTCTAGGTTCAGTTCATCTGCATGACGAGGGACAAACCTAAAAACAGGCAAAAAATACACAAATTTCAGTCTAATGTGTTTATTTGGATATGTCACATTTAGTTTGTGTGTTTATATGTGTTAACCTGTAGACAGCTCTGTGGCTCTGCTGTCTCTCCACTCCATCCAAAACACAGGAGAACACACCAAATGACCCAGCACCTGAACAATACAGCATTGATGTTATACACACAATCAACAGCTTACAGTTTGTTTTTTGTTTCATATTCATCCTTTAATGAAAAAACAGAAAATCAAGTGATCCAATTTTGACTGACAAATACTTGGGACTGGAGAGCCCAAATGGTAACCACCATGAAAAAGCTTAGAGCCCCTGTGTGTAGGATTTGGAAAATTTTGACTTTGGTGACTCCTGGTGGTAGGATGAAAAAGGATACTGAGGCCAACATTAATGCACGCCACTACTCCCACCCCTTCAACTTGGGGACCCTGAAAATGAATGGGCTGAAAGCAACACATAGACTAAGCCATTTTTTTGGTCATACAAAAACATTATAATCACATACAAATTCAACACAAAAGTGTCCCTAATGGCCACTAGATGTAGCTTGATCCCAGACCTCTGATTTCAGATGTGTTCACCGATTCAAAAAGGCCTGGTGCAGTTTTCATTAACAGCTGTGTCTCAGCAGTTGGAGAAACATTTCACTGGTCAGATTATTGTAGGCAGGACTAAAATGGGGATGTAGTATTGTAACTACAAAAAAGACTTATGAGAATAATACATGTATGCACACAATGCCAATTCTCTAGATACTATAGTACAGGGGACATCATCTCTACTTAGCTAAATTCATGAAAAACAGCAACAGACAAATGGCGAAAAGTATGGTAAATAGCAATCGAGTCTGATTAAGTTACACCAGATGGTGGCTCAGAAAACATCTCCGCCTACATGAAGACCTATTAATAAACAGCCAATGTCTCTGAAGTCAGGTTTTTTTCTCACTTCATAGTTTGGTCTCAATAACTAATGTCACTACTTCCAATTAAAATTGCAGCTTCATTAAAAATATATATATATTTAAGCCTATAGCGTGGTACATTTCTTTACATTTAAACCTTCAAATATGTGACATTGACAGTGGAAGCTTCAACATACTCAGTTGACAACTAAAATAATGTTGTAGGCAAAGATACACATAGAGGCGATGAATAAAGTGAACTTCCAACCTATATACAGTATATCATGTATTTCTTGGCCTGTCATTTTTGGTATATCAATGCATACTGATAACCTTGGATCACATTACCTCTCTCTTTGTCTTGTCTGTACAGTATCAGTTGGCAGACATGAACTGTGATGGAGACAGTCTTATATGATAAGACGCTCACTGTGTCAGATTAGGTGATTATAGTCATAAATTCTTGCCATTACTTGACCGAGAGACATGAGAGACAATATGTTGGTCCCCAGTCAATCATCACTTACCGTCTTTCACGATGTGCGTGATGTAATTGGGAAGGATGTGCTAGGGACCGACTTCCAGGAACAACAATGTAAACAAACAATGGTGTCCAAAGCAGTGTGTATGATAGTGATACTCATTCCTCTTTCGCTGCGCCATGTTTACAGTTGTGCACGGCAGAGTGCCCTGCCCTCTTACTGGTCAATGTCACAGATGTGAAAGAACACACCGTGAAAGGCAAAAAACATTCTAACATGCTAGTCTTTTTGTCAGGACATTGTGAGTCGTCCCAGATGCGGTGTCAGCTGTCACCACCTATGACACACTACAGCAGATAAAATGATCGATTCTCGCACCCAATGCCTGTTGTCGTTTCTGACCTAACCAGGCACCCTGCTTTTGCATAACTGGGCTGATATTGTATAGTCTGAACCCACCATAAGACGTGTCATAGGAACCTTAATATAAATTAGATATTTATTATCTAAATATTGAGACAAAATTATTTTTGATTTAAACTAAATATTTGGAGAATATACAAACCAGTGGCACTGTAATGGCTGCTGTTGTTGGCAAACAGGTTGAGGAACTTCCTGCTTCTGGAAGCTCCGGCCCTTCCTCCGTTAGACTCCTCTCCCTCTGAAGTTGTGGTTGACGTTACCTTGGACTGCTTGCAGATCCTTGCCACAACTTCCCTCCTCCTCTTCACCTCCTCTTCCCTCCTCTTCTTCATCTCCTCCTCCTCCTTTCTTCTCTTTTCCTCCTCTTTCCTCCTCTCTTGGAGCAGAAAACAAGGAAAGGTTAAACTGATAGCCGAGCAAACAAATGGAATAGGTGTGATTTCAACTTCAGTTACGCTTTTCTCATGAATCTACAACTGCACAATCATATAGTACAAAATGTGGTTCTCTAACCATTATCTGTTCAGTGGTGTTCCACAAGGCTTAGTATTGGGTCCTTAACTCTCTTCTCTTTTTACTGTATGTTCCAAATTAATAACATGATACAGAGGCATGATATCTATTTCTGTTGATATGCAGATGAAACATAGCTCTACATACACATCCCAAAACCCTTGTTAAGGTCACTTAAATATGAGTCGTTAAGGCCTGTCTCAAAATTTCTTTGTGAGATACTTTTTTATAGCTTCCATAATAATTAATAAAAAGTAATTTCCCCTTTACAAAATTAATTTTAAATTCTAACAAACAGACTGCCGTAAAATAAAATTAAACCCCTTAATTTAGTGAACTTTTATGAACTTTCTTATAGAGTCATCCCAAAGCCCCACTGGCAGGTTTTTAGAAAAGCAAAATAGCAAAAAAGGTTACACAAGTATGTTCAGCCATGTTAAAAATGAATCTGTATCATTACCTTGCTTCCTTTTTTCCTCTCTCTTCTTCCTCTCCTCCTCATACTCTGGGTCTTCCTCCTCATTGGCAGATTGATAAACCGTCTCTGCATCGCTGTCATCATTGTGTTCATAACCGTGCAAGCAGTCCTTGAGGCTAACCAGCTCCAATTGAGCGTGTTCATCGACCACCAGAGTGTATTTAACAGAGTCATAATTTAACCCTGCAGTAGCTTCACTCTTTGGTACAGTATGAGCAGCCACACAATCTCCCTGAGTGACAGAGTTGGTGCCATCCACCTTAGTGTTATTTTCACCTTTTCCTCCCCCTGCATCCACCTCTGACTTGGTACAGTCCATCTCTGTTTTTTCATTACCTGCAAGGCAGTGGGTTGGATCATTCTGGATGTTCACGCAGGTAGTTGGATCTCCCTCTCCCTCTTCTTCGCTAATGTCAGGGTTGGTTCGGTGGGATAGAGAGGGATGCAGGGGCCCTGGTGGGGGGCCCTCTGTGTCTGAGCTGAGGGACATTCTGTTTGACCCCCCCTCGCTGCTGGACCGGGAAAGGACAGGGAGGTTGTCCTGGCTCCTGTCATGGTTTTGGCCTAAGAACACAAAATAAGGACAGTGGGTAGACATAAGGAGTAATAGAATAATTTGTGAACTACTTGCAGCAGTTTGGGAATAAAATGTGGACAAAGGTATTTGTGAACCACTTCACATGTTACATATCTTAACACATATGATTGGATGTAACTTCCCTGGAAAACTCATTTTGTAGCATGATACAGATATTTAAAAGAGAAAACTAGTATGTAGTAGAATACAACAAGAACTTTCACAGCACTACTGTGGGTCTTTATTTTACCCTTATGCAAGGCACTTAGCCCCTCAATTATCACCAATTTTGCAGTTCCCCCTCAGCTCTATGAAGCTTTTTAGTCAATTTTGGAAAATTGTTTTTGATTTCCGGCCCATAACTCCACTCTTTCATCAACCTCGTTTCCAGCAGCAGGCAGCTTGTTCTGCTGCACTCAAGGTGCCGAAAAAAAAAAAACTCATTAAAAATGCAACTTTTAAACTAAATTACAGATTAACCATAAGTAAACAGGGTTAAGTTTTTGCAAATTCTCATTCCCATGAGGCCCTCCTGTGGCCATCATCAGGCACAACTTTCAATTTTCAGATGACTGAATCTCCTGATCTCCAAGTCATACACAGTTGTATTTACTGTGCACAATCACACTCCCAACAGGAAGATACCGTGACTATGGTGACCACAATGACCCTTTCATTAGTGCACAGTTTGGAAACCCTTACATAACAATTCCGTTACCTACTCAGAGGTTAACACTCTTATAAGTAAATACATAAATTAGTGTTTTCATCAGAATTCCTTCCTTGTCAGGGTGTAAATGTCCCTGAAACAGTTTTTAGACCATAAGACACTATATCAAATACACACAACTTTTTAAAATTAATTTTACAGGTCACATAGTTTCCTCATAATTTCCTAGAAACAAACTCATATGTAACTGTAATTTCAGAGGAAGGCTTCTGCAAAGGTGTGTAATTTGGTACTAATTAGAGAGAAAAAGGAAGACATTATTCAATTGGTACACTTCCAATTAGTTAATTCCAATGAATTGCTAGTGTAATCTAGAGAGTGTTTTAGTCAGTGCACAACAGGTCAACTGAACATGCAAAAATTAAAAGTAAAATTCAGTCTTTCCATGTAGAGCAAGCATACAATTCCATGAATATGGAGAATACAGTTTTGAATTATACATTCATATTTACTTGGGTTTACATGGATCACTGTTAGCTTTTCCTGTTTTTTTGTTTTTTCTTTTAGCAGTTATTGAAAAAAAAATCATTCAATAACCAACACCTGCATCATTTCCCTGTTCTGTATTCAAAATGAAAATAAAAGAGTTGTTACTTAGGGACTGTGCAAAGATTGTTGGGGTGGGGAGGGTGGGGGGGCTTAACCTTATGATTCACTTGACACATTTTACTTTACTGTAGTTCTTATGATGCAGAATAAAGGAGCAAGTGTATAGGCCATTGAAAATGTAAAGTGCTCGTTGCTAAAGACTACTCTCCCTTCGGCAAAAGATAAAAGTTACAATACCCACCACCCTGCACTCTAAAGGTGGGTTCATTACCTTGGTCTTGGTTTCTTGGTGCTACAGGCGTGCGTGGGACCACCATGGCTGTCAGATAAACTTCCTGGTTAGACAGTATGTTATTTGGCTTGAGTCCCCCTCCTCTGTTACCCTCTTTAGCACCTACTTTTCCTTTCCCATCAGCCCCCCGGCTTTTCAGTCCATTTGCTTCTCTTGACCTCTGATGTCCATTCCTCTCTTTCTCCTTCCCCTTGGACTCCTCACATAGTCTTCCTCCTCTTCTATCTTCCTTCCCTGCTGTCGCTCCATCCTTTCCTCTGATGTCCGCCAGGCTCCTCTCTCTCATCGCTGCCGCTCCTCTTGCTCCCCCTCTTCCTCCTCCTCCTCGTCCTCTCCTTTGACTCCTCGGTGTGCTGGAGGACTGTGTGTGCGTGGCCCCAGACACCTGTCTTTCTCGTGGTCGAGCACGTATGTCTGCTGTGGTGGCAGCAGTTTGAATGTTGGCTCTGCTGCTGGCTCCATTGGCTGTGGATGGTTTTAGGGCCGGGCGGCGCGTGTTGTGTCGGACTTTGTCCTCCGCTTTTTGTTGGATACCTGGTGGTGTAAGATCCCCTTAACACACACACAAAAACAAACAAAAGTATCAGATTATGTATTAGGCAACCAGATGTATACAGAGGGATTATGAGCGTAGCCTACAGTAAGCAGTTTATCCTGATTAAGAGTTACAGGACCAGAGGAAAAAGCCACACGATTCATTTCAAATATTTCAAAAACATGTTCACTTCATTCTTGAGGATCTGTTATCACTATACATGTATTTTACTATGTTTGCCTGTAATGATCAACCATTTATGATGTCCTGAATACATTAGTGCACTAGAAATTTCAGAAAGTGTTTTTTTAAAATAGCTGTTGCTCATTATCATATATACTTTGTATGAAAAGGTAAACAGGTTGGAGTACTCAGCAGCAGAGGCAGTGATACCCTGATTTTTATTCCCTAGTATTGGGAAGGGAAGTCGGGCTGGCGGCCGCCGGGCAGCGGATCTCCCTCGCGGATCTCCCAAGCCCAGGGCGCTGGGGTAGAGAGTACGTGGTCCTGGTAGAGACTGTCGGCTCTTCGAGGTGGCTGTGTTAGACTGAAGCTAACGGCTGGATGCTCCGACGGATGAATTACGCACGGCTGTATGTGGATGTCTGGTCCGCAGATGTGGCTGTTAGACTGAAGCTAACGGCTGGATGCTCCGACGGATGAATTACGCACGGCTGTGTGTGGATGTCTGGTCCGCGGATGTGGCTGTGTTAGACTGAAGCTAACGGCTGGATGCTCCGACGGAGGAAATTACGCACGGCCGTTTGTGGATGTCTGGTCCGGCGAGGGCTGGCCGTTCCTCCGTCCCTGCATCTACGGCAGTGGAGGGCGGGTTAAGTGAGTAAGCAGGAGACTGACCAAACGGTTTATAAGATTCATTAAGACAACAGCCCGGTGGTGGCGGTGTTGTTGTTGGAGTAGTTACGCGGTAGAGACTGTCGGCTCTTCGAGGTGGCTGTGTTAGACTGAAGCTAACGGCTGGATGCTCCGACGGATGAATTACGCACGGCTGTATGTGGATGTCTGGTCCGGCGAGGGCCGGCCGTTCCTCCGTCCCCGCATCTACGGCAGCGGAGGGCGGGTGAAGTGAGTAAGCAGGAGACCGACCAAACGGTTTATAAGATTCATTAAGACAACAGCGGCAAAAGCAAACAAACTTTATTCATTTTAAATCCTTTATTGTTGTATCATTATTGCCGCTAGAGTCTTTTTTTTCTAGCCCCGAGCGCTGCTCTCCTGGTCCCGCGGGACCGGACAGCTGGTCCGTGGGCAGCTTTCAGTCTGTCGCCCAAGGGGCTGATGAGTACCACCGCCTTCTTGCACCGCTCCGTGGCTCTCCTTGTCGGCGTCTGGTGAGGAAACAAATAAACACCCAGTGAGAGAAGCATCAAGATCGGCCAGGCCTCCACTTTATATACGGGACAAAATAATTTAAAATACGGGACAAAATAGACCGATGCCTACGCTCTCTGTCCCGGGGGTCATGGAGGTGGTACGCGGTCTCCTGCGGGTGGAGGCAGCGGGGGTGCTGGATGATGTCCCCGCGGGGCTGCTGGATGCTGCATCCCCCGCGGGGCTGCTGATGTGGCCTCCTCGAAAACGACGGCGCATCTGCCTGGACTGTGCCACGTCCAGGTTCAAAGCGTAAAACTTGTCCGCCGTGGAGATGTTATGTCGCCATCTTGTCTCTGACCTCCGCCGAATGCACATTTTTGGCCTGCGAGACGGGGGTGGAGGAGAGGGACTCAGAAAGATCGCTACTGCCGGCAAAGGTTAAACTGCGGTAGGCACCGCCGTGACGCAGTGTGACTCACGTGTGCGGAGACGGCGGTCCTGAGGTCGATGAAGCTGGGCTTTCCCGGCAATCCCATCTCCGCCCAGGAACCCTGCATGTATCGAACGAGGTTCCGTGCCGGCCCTTTTCCAGCTGCGAACAACACGCGATCAGACGTGGGCCTGCAGCGCTCGCGCAGCTCCAGCCACGTCTCCAGCCACTCGTATTCTTCGGGCCGGAAAAAAATCTGGGCCGCCCCGAAGTCCCTGCTGGTCTTGTGGTTGCTGACCTGCAATGCGGAGGGGGGGGGGAATTACATAAATACATAAATAAATAAATTTAATTAAATTTAAAAAAACAACAACACACATTTAGACGCCCCGTCAGATCGAACTCATATTTCGGGCACACGTCAGCGGAGACCCCCGTACTTACCGAGACCACAAAGCCCTCGGAGGACCGGCCGCCGGTGGTCTTCGCGGCTTCCACTTCCTCCACCGTCATGTTGGTCAGGACTCCGGGACGGTGGCCTTAGATGCACGCCACAAACACCGAGAAGTATCCGTAGAAGCTATACCTCAGCACTTGTGAGCCTTTCTTCTTCATTTCATCTGAGCGGAGGACACGCCAAAAGTAAACCACCTCGGAGATGCATTTACCCGCGCGCGCGCGCACCCGCTCGCCCGCCCGCCCGGGCTAAACCGCCAGTTACATACCCAGCAGTGCGGGGATTCGTGCCCCAGCCGTGTCCCGGCACTTCTTCAGGCTATCCCTGGAGACGACCTTTGCCATCTTCTCCGCCTTCACTTGCATTTGGTGCAGGACCACCAAATGTGATGTTGGTGAGGGCCGATTTGACGGCTCTCACCATGCCGGTCAAACGGTGCCTGGGACAGGCGGCAGAGGGGAGGAGGGGTCTCCTTCATATATTGGAGGAATTGGTACACGTTTCTCATATAAAAGTTGGCTGTTGTCACTGTCTTGCCCGTAGTCAGGAGGTGGGAGGACCATCTGTTAAATTAAAAAAAAAAAAAAAAAAAAGCACAAGGTTGGACATGGTCAGGGATCACGGGCCGGGCAGCAACCGGAGAAATGATTAGGAAAGCCGGCCACACTCACTTACTTTCTGATCTGGGCCCCGTCATCCAGAAACAGCCAGCTGCATAGGTTGCGTTTTCCCGTGGCCATGAAATAAACAAAAGACTTCACGCGACTCACCTTGGAGTAGGCGTTTTCGAGATGCTTGGTAGAAGGGCAGATCCCCTCCTGGTAATGTTGGTAATCCTCCAAGTAACTTTCAATGTATTTGGGGAAGATCAGATGGCGCAGACCCAGCATTCTTCTACTACTTTGGAAGAGCATGCGCACGACTCCTTCCTTCGGTCCTTCCTCCTCCTCCTCCTCCTCCTCCTCCTCCTCAGCCCCGGCCCGCTCTGTCTCCTCCCCGGCCCGCTCTGTCTCCTCCGCGGCCCGCTCTGTCACCACGCCGGACCCGGTCGTTCTGCGACCGGAGACGGCCTGTGACAGCCGCCTGTATTTTTGCCGGAGGTCGGCCAGTTCCATAACCAGCCTCTGGCTCTTCCTCCACCTCTCCGTGCATCCCGGGTCGCTGCACGTGGGCGGCCGCGGTTCTTCCTGCACCCGGCCTGCCAAACGCGCGTCATCGCCCTCCTCTCGTGCCATCAGGTCCAAGCCGGAGACCATGGCAGGTGAGGGGGTTTTGGCACAGCGCGCAGCCAGGAGGGCAACAGTTTTATTTCTCCTTACCCTATTTAAGTGGACCTCCGCCTCTTCTTTGCTGAGCTCCGGGTGGCTTTCCCTCAGGTGCCTGTCCAGTCTCGTGCTTTTGTACGCGCATCCCGAGACCAAACAGGCAAGGTCCCTGATGTTGACCCTTCGGGCGGCGTGGTTGAGGAGAATCCTCCGCTCATCCAGGTTCGCCACATTGTGTGTCCGTCTGAGGTGATTGGACAGTGCTGCAAAAGCCTTGACACAGAGAGGGCAGGTGGAGGACTTCTTTGGAAGTGTCATTGCTGAAGAAAAAAAGCGATTAGACCGCTGTGATAAACATGCAATTTCCCATCGAAATCGGGGAGAAGAGAAACACAACCTACCTCCAGCATGTTCTGCGGAAAATGAGAAAAACCAAAGCCGAAACTTCACTCTTATGTGCGGAGTGAATTTCCAAATCCAGCTGGAGACGGCCTGTGACTGGCTGAGACCAAAGACAAAGGTGAAACCGTTTGCCATTTGGCGTGCAGATAATTGAGCCGTTCCAGGCCACCACGTGAGCCAAAAAACACGTGAGCCAGGAACGATGCCTCTATCCTGGGCAGATAATTCTGAAGCACCCCCTGAATAATAATTAAAAAAACAATAAATAAAATAAAAAAATAAAATAATAATAATAATAATACTCATCACGGTTCTCCATAGTCGCCCCGCGCCGCACGTTTTACGCACAGGCCCCTCTGCCCATCAGCCAGTTCCAGGGCACCGGCGTGATCCCGTGACGCACGGGCCCCTCTGCCCGTCAGCCAGTTCCAGGGCACCGGCGTGATCCCGTGACGCACGGGCCCCTCTGCCCGTCAGCCGGTTCCAGGGCACCGGCGTGATCCCGACAGGCCGTGGAACGGCGAGGTCCTCCACAGGTTTTACCGAGTTTTACGCAGGGGAACGCACACTATCTGCCGGGCAGGCTCAGCCGATGCGTCCCCTGACATCTCCGGAGGTGGTGGAGCACATCCACAGCCAGCTCCAGGGCACCAGGATGAGCCATAAACGCTGGCTCTACCCTTTGCGTATAACACTGAAGCTCCCCCCCGCTGAATTAAATTTAAAAGCAAAAAAAAAAAAAAAAAAAAATCACGGCCCTCCACAGGCCGTGGCTCGGCGAGTTTTACGCAGGGGAACGCGCACTATCTGCCGGGCAGGCTCAGCCGATGCGTCCCCTGACATCTCCGGAGGTGGTGGAGCGCATCCACAGCCAGCTCCAGGGCACCAGGATGAGCCATGAACGCTGGCTCTATCCTTTGCGCATAACACTGAAGCTCCCCCACCCCGCTGAATTAAATTTAAAAGTAAAAAAATAAAAATAAAAAATCACGGTCCTCCACATGCCGTGGCTCGGCGAGTTTTATGCAGGGGAACGCGCACTATCTGCCGGGCAGGCTCCGCTGATGCGCCCCTGAAATCTCTGGAGGTGGTGAAGCGCATCCACAGCCAGCTCCAGGGCCCCAGGGTGAGCCATGAACGCTGGCCCCTCGCGATTTTGACGTTCGGGAAACCGCTTGACGTTTGGCGTGCTGACAAACGGGAACATATTTGTTTCACAATTGTCAAATTGACAAAGGGGCCGCTTTCTGACAGGGGGGATGACAGAGGGGCAACTTTCTGACAGGGGGGCGGTGGAAGGGATTTGCTGTTTGGGAAACCGATTCAAATGTGTGCCATGTGTCAACCCGCACCCTACGTGTGGTTAAGCACAAAAATGTTCCCATAATGTGAATCGTTGTATTTCATCATTAGACCCTCCCTTTCTGGTAAATGTCTGCATCTGTCAAACTCCATGCCCCTCTTTGTAATGCAGGCTTTCTGTTATAAATTTGATGTCTCAAAGCCCTTGAGAAAATAACCCTGACGACATCATCAGATGGTATTTTCTCAGACTTGACAAAGCTACTCCAGAGCCACCCAAAATCAGATTAAGCCAGTGGGGACGGTCCCCCCTGGTGGGTCACAAAGCCATTTCAAGGGGCGAGCACATGACCAGGACTGTGTCTGAAATGACTCCCATGTTCAGTCATAAGTAATAGTAATTTACCCCTCAGTGAGCAGTAGTTGAGAATTTTTTTATGAACCATCATTATCATCACTGACAGGTGTAGACCATGGACTGTATATAAAGATGGATGACGTGACCGCTCCCCAGAAGTGAAGCCAAAACATCTCGATCGCCCCCTGGTGGCTGGCTGCAGTATAGGTCATAAACCCCAAAGAAACTTTCGGAGCCCATTATTCTGATCTATATATATCATATATATAAGTCTGACTCACCTGAAGAGGATGTTGACATGTTAAATTTCTTTAATGGGCTCAATGTTCCTAAATTAACTCCGGAACATGAATTGGACCATAGAGAGCTGGAGCACCTCGCCCGGAGGAGGGATACCGGGGCCCCCCCTGGAGCCAGACCCGGGAGGGGAGCACGATGGCGAGTGTCTGGTGGCCGGGCCTTGACTCATGGGGCCCGGTCGGGCACAGCCTGAAAAATCGACATGGAGCCGCCGCCCTGTGGGCCCACCACCTGCAGGGATAGGCTTTGGGGTTGGGTGCACTGTAAGCCGGGCGGCAGGCAAGGGCAGGGACCTGGGCGTGCCGACCTTCGGCGTCGCAGACTGGTTTTAGGGACGGGGAACGTCAGCTCTCTGGCGAGGAAAGAGCCGGAGCCGGAGCTGGTGCGGGAGGTGGAGCAGTACCAGCTAGACATAGGGCTGCCCCTTGTCACCAATTCTGTTTATGATGTTCATGTGCAGGATTTCAAGGCGCAGCCGGGGGGAGGAGAGTGTCCGGTTTGGTGGCCTCAGAATAGCATCTCTGCTTTTTGCGGATGATGTGGTTCTGTTGGCTTCATCGGGCTGTGACCAGCATGCACTGGGGCGGTTTGCAGCCGAGTGTGAAGCGGCTAGGATGAGAGTCAGCACCTCCAAGTCCGAGGCCATGGTTCTCAGCCGGAAAACGGTGGACTGCCCCCTTTGGGTTGGAGGTGAGTTACTGCCCCAGACGGGGGAGTTCAAGTATCTCGGGGTCTTGTTCACGAGTGATGGTAAGATGGAGTGTGAGATGGACAGGCGGATCAGTGCAGCATCAGCAGTAATGCGGGCGTTGTACCGGACCGTGGTGGTGAAGAGGGAGCTGAGCCGGAAGGCAAAGCTTTCAATTTACCAGTCAATCTATCTTCCAACCCTCACCTATGGTCATGAGCTTTGGGTAGTGACCGAAAGAATGAGATCGCGGATACAAGCGGCCGAAATGAGTTTCCTCCGCAGGGTGGCTGGGCTCACCCTTAGAGATAGGGAAAGGAGCTCGGACATCCGGAGGGAGCTCAGAGTAGAGCCGCTGCTCCTTCGCATTGAAAGGAGCCAGTTGAGGTGGTTCGGGCATCTGATTAGGATGCCTCCTGGACGCCTCCCTTTAGAGGTAAATGGAAATGGAACAGCTTACCCCTCTCTCTAGCAGGTGGGGGTCATGGGGGGAATTTTTAATAATATTATTGTGCAGCTAACATGCATAAAATTGTGCTCTGGATCTCGGATATAGATAATAATTGGATCCAACTAGAAGGTGACTCTTGTCATTCCTTGTCCTTAAAAGCCCTGGTGTGTAGCAACCTAGGCAGCACTCCGCTAACCCCATAGTTATTACCGCTTTGAAAAACTGACAACAAATTAGGTAACAGTTCAGCTGGACTTCTCTGCCCCCAGCTACACCTATTTGTAACAATCAATTCTTTCCACGAGCCAAGATTGATTCAAGATTTGCTGCCTGGCGCAGGCAAGGCCTCTCCTGCCTGGGTGACCTTTATGTTGATGGCCAGTTTGATAGCTTTGAACAATTACGCTCCACATTCAACCTTCAACACTCTGATTTCTTAATTTGTAACTTTGCTAAATCCAACACCTTAGCATTTCCGCAGGCTCCACCGGCCTCAGGCATTGACCATCGTCTTGCAGTTACTGACTTGTCAAAAGGCCATAGTTCTTTCATATACGATCTTTTATCAGCAGTGACTCCTTCTGCTCTGCATAAGATCAAGACAGTTTGGGAGACTGAACTGGGTATCACTTTCTCAGATGAATGGTGGGATGTTGCATTAGATGCAATAAACTCCTCCTCCTCCGAAGCTTAGCCTCATTAAGTTAAAAAAAACAAAAACCTCATAGGCTCCATCTTAGCAAAGCTAGATTATCAAAGATCTATCCAAACCTCTCTGATATTTGTGACAGATGCTCTCAGGCACCATCAGACATTACTCATATGTTCTGTTCATGCCCAAGCTTGGTGGAATACTGGAGGTCTTTTTTGATGTTATATCGGAGATATTGGAACTTGGAACTCTGGACCCATAGCCTTGGATTGCTATCTTTGGTGTCCCTGAGGAGGGTGTTAGACTGCTAAACAAACAAATGTAATCTTTGCCTCTTTAATTGTCCATCATCAAATTCTCTTCCTGTGGAAAAATCGCTCACCCCCTCAAACATGTCCTGGCTGCAGGATTTAATTTCTGAAATTGGAAAAGATCAAGTTTCCTGTTCGTGGCTCAGCTGAAAAAATGTACAAACACTGGCAGCCTCTCATGTCTCTCTTCGAAACAATTCGATCTATCCCATTGGATTGGAGTGTTGACTAGTTTGACTAGTTGAAATTAACAACCAGCATTCTGATGTAGGTGTTGTTATTTTCAAAGTGTGTGAAGACTGAGTGTAAGGCAGTGGAGATAGCATTCTCTGTGGATCTGTTGGCTCTGAATGTAAACTTTTTTACTGAACTGAACATGACAGCTTGGACCAGTACTACTCAACTGAGGACAGAATCACTGCTGAACATTGTAACTATTCAACTATTCAAATCAGCAAAGTGATTTATAATTTACAACTCTAGTGTCCAGTACAGAGATACAGGATGTGTTTAGCCTAGCTTAGCACAAAGACTGAAAGGAGGGGGAAACTACTATCTTAGCTCTGTCAAAGTGAAAAAATACAACTTCTAACAACTCCAAAGCTGTACTTATTTACATGTTGGATCAACATGATTACTAGCATAGCTGTCGCAAGGGGTGTGCAAGGGGTATGTGGGAGTTTAACAACATATTTGGATTCCTTTTTGATCTAACTAAACTGTGTGAACCAGAAGATATTGATCTGCAAAGGCACTGCAATAGACTGAGTGACGCACTGAGCACGTCTGAATCTCAGGACCTATTCCCATATCTGAGGATACTCAGAGATATAATTCCAATGGGAACAAGTACAACACTTCAAATTCTCCTCAAAAGCATTGAACAAACATTCAAAATACTATTTGTGTACATTTACAGTGGTGCTTGAAAGTTTGTGAACCCTTTAGAATTTTCTATATTTCTGCATAGATTTGACCTAAAACTACATCAGATTTTCACGCAAGTCCTAAAAGTAGATAAAGAGAACCAAATCAAACAAATGAGTCAAAAATATTAGATCATGAGGAAAATGATCCAATATCATATATCTGTGAGTGGCAAAAGTATGTGAACCTTTAGGATTAGCAGATAATTTGAAGGTGAAATTAGAGTCAGGTGTTTTCAATCAATGGGATGACAATCAGGTGTGAGTGGGCGACCTGTTTTATTTAAAGAACAGGGATCTATCAAAGTCTGATCTTCACAACCCTGAACAATGAAATGTCGTTGTGTTTTGTGAAATGTTGTTGTATTTTGACCTTCAGGGCCACCATAGATCAGGGCCTCCCATGCAGAGTTCACACAGGAAGAGCGCCTCGCTTTGAAGCCAATTTGACATAGTGGCCAAACCGTGAAATTACATCTTCCGGGTCCGTCACATGATGCACACTGGCCCCAAGAGACTTTTTCCCATAGACTTACATTGTGAAAGAGTCATCTGTAAATCAGCAGATCATTTTTTTTGAGGTACAACAATTAGCCAGTACGAACACTTAAATAGCCCCTATTTAAATCATTACGTCCTAAAAGTTGTAAAATGCATAAATAGCCAAATCCAGAGTTATAGAGTCACTGCCATTCATGTGAGTGAGCCTGAGACGGAGCGGTTTGGAGGCGGGGCTAAAGGAAGCGCTAGTGCGCTTGCTCTATGGGCCAAGAATGCGGAAGCTATGAGATCCGGGTAATTTTATACCCGGGAAGTCAAACTTTTTTGGCTTCATGCGCCACTGAGCAGCTTTCATAGGAATGAACGGGGCCCCGCCTCCGACGCTGTATCCAACAACTCTACTTACTGACTAGCTAACATCTTGTTAGCTAGAAAAGCTAGCGAACATTTTTGGTGAATAAATGCACTGCGGAGGAATTCTTCTCTATAAACGTCTGTATTTCTAGCATTTCTATATTGTGAGGGTTTTCTTGTGTCTTATTCTCTTTTGTTTATGTAACAAATTATTCATGGTAACAGAGCTTTGTTGCTGATTCTGTGAAAATGTAGCCAAAAATAAATAAAATATAACCCAGCTATCTTTGCTTTTCTAAGTGTCTAACTGAATTTGAAACAGAGATGAAATTGGTATCCATCTTAATTTTGTTATTTCAATGCAATTGTCTATTTCTTTCTTTCTTTTTTTGTTGTTTTGTTTTTTTCAGATTCATTTAGTGTCCATACCTGTAATGTGTGGGGAGGAAGAGCGGGAATCCTTCCAGCTGTCCTTCTTGCCTAAAGAGTTGTTGTTGATGGAGTCCTGGATAGAGTTCATGAGACAGAGCAGCAGTGTAAGAGCAAAAACCAATACGTGATTGCATTACCCCCGCCACACACACACACACACGCATGCACACACCTCATTTTGAAATATAATCAATACTGAATACTTAATGTTGAAATTTAAATACCAAATACAGATCTAAAGATTCAAGTCAAGTCAAAAAAATATGGTTGATCTAATTGACTTATTAAATTGACACATTTCATGATCATTTAAAAACTTTAGTGTTAAGTGTTTTTTTTCTTTTTAATCGAAAAAGAAATTGAATTAACCACTTCAGAAATAGTTTGTTTGCATCAACAAAGTAGTCATTATAAATGAACTACCTCTTTACAGAGGTACAAAACAGTCTCCATAGATCAGCATATAAATATCCTAAAGTTTTCAAATGAAACACCAATAAACATGGATTAAAAACAGCACTGATGATAAAAGAATACAATAGTAATAGATCTAAACAGACTTGGTAAATAATATTGGATTTGTTAATTTGTCACTAAAACAGTATTGTCCATGCACACACACAAATTAATTTTTTTTTAGATATACTCACTAGACTAAAAGCTAAAATAAAGAGAATGAAAACCTATGAATACAGATATTAATATTAGTATTCAGCCATGGTTGTTGACAGAGAAGGTATTAATATTAGCCTCAACGTCATGAGAACCACGTAGAGCGCTGACTCACTTACTGACATCCCATCATGCATCTGCTTTCCCTGTTGCATACCCCATTCTGTTACTATGGTTACTATGAGAGAGAGAGAGAGAGAGAGAGAGAGAGGGAGGATCAAAGTATCTGTCTCTGTGTAAAGCACATTCCTCTCTCTGATGACATCTTCCTTCAGCCTGACCTTATAGCAACAGTCTGTGGTGATTTCAATGTGCAGACAGAAATCTAATGGAGCCAGTTTTATTATTAACAACAGTCTTAACGCCATCTATCGTTTTCTGTCTGATACCCAGAAATAGCTGTGATACTGTAACAATACAGTTGAGCAAGTCTGAAGGGAAAAGATTGGCCTGTTGGTTAATTTACCTGTTAAAACTACTAAAACAAAGTTTCTGTTTCGGGCCTATAAAAACATGTTTTCGTCCCAAACTTGCTCATGACACACTATGTCAGAGAACCAGAACCTAATATTAACGCAATCATAATATTAAATTCTTAAGTAGTGACTTCCTGAAGTGTCTGCTGGCAACGTAACAGTGATAACAGGACTCCAAGAAGTCACTTCTCCTGGCCAATAAATAGTCAGGCACATAAACCCCCATAACATTTTTACATTGTCATTTTTACACTTTGGCAGATGAAACAAAGAAGATATAACCTGCTAATTAGCTAGCTTTAGAAGTGCTGGTTGGTGGATTGTGTCACCTTTGGAGACAGCCAGGCTGTTTTCACTCTTTAGGCTAAGCTAAGCTAACTGACTGCTGGCTGTACCTTCATATTTAGCATACAGATATGACAGTGGTTTCGATCTTCCCATCTAACACTCAACAAGAAAGCAAACAAGCACATTTGCCAAAATGTTTTTTGATCTTTACATCAAAAAAATGGTGACAGGTTTGACCCCCTAAATGACAGTAACGGAATGTTTAATTTATATAAAAAAGTAGGTAGTATTTTCATCTTTTACCAGCCAATACTTAACTCCCAAACAGTATTGAATTGAAGAACTGAACTGACAACAATGTGCAATCAGTCAGATTTGAAACTGTCTAAGAAAAACTATGCATTGGTTGTTGATTTAGTTTTCACTTAAAATGACCTAAGAGGACAATGATTACTCTGCTGTCCTCTCTACTGTAATTAGCAAAGGCTGAAGTAGTGTGATTAAGTTATACCATTGCAAAACCTCTTACACATATGGACTCAAAAGCTGGGACAGCAATAGGCTGGTATTCATTGTGAATGGGACCTGACACTGCAACTAGCTGAGCTATAGAGAGTCCAAAGGTGCTCAGTGACACTACAGGGGAAAGTTGAGAAAGGCTCAGCTTTATGCTTTTAAATAGTAACTTGTTTTAAAAAAGATTTGCTTGATTTGATAAAAAGATGATTTGATAAAGGCACAACCACTGTTTCATGAACTAGAACTGATTTCATAAACTTATTCATCATTCTTCTTTCTGTTTGCAATTATCGGAACAGTTGATTACCATGCCCTTGCACTGGCTAGTCTTTAAGTTTTAGGGAATATGAGGAATAAGAAAGAAGTGAGTAATTTTACCCTATAAAAACATTGCTTTTGCACAGATTCAATTGCTTTGGTTCAAGTAGTTTTAAAGTACCAGAAAATGGACATTATTTTTTAAAGCCATACTAGCAGCGTGCCTTTAGGGATGGCAATATCGGCCTATCGGTTGGTCAGCTGGTGCAGCTCAGTATGTGCCAGGTCCCAGGTCTTTACAGTGCTGCTGTATTAAAGCCAGCAGGCATTCTCAGCAAGCAGCTTATGGAAGAATTGAATTGAAGACACAATAACCTTCTATATCTGCCTGTCAGCACACTGTCTTGCTACTCTATGTCAGGTTACAGTAGATCATTGGCTGTTGAATGATCTGTTACAGTACGATCATTACTGATAAGACCAAGATCTTTGTGGCTTAACATCATCAATGCAGAAGAGGCCAGCCAAGTACCCACAGCTAGTTCAGGCACGGCTATAAAATTATCAGGAAAGGAAGGTCCAAATGGTGTAGATGTTATACTGTATAGCTAAGAAGTTGGGAAGATTACATTAGAAGAGAGCATGTGTGAGTAACAATAACATATTATGCACTCTTAATAGTGCTTATTGTTGTAGATTACATTTGTCTTAGAGTAAGGATAAGAAACCCCAGGAATGCATTTCAATTTTTAAGAAAGGCAGATGAAAGAAACCCTCAATGAGAGACACAAGCTAGTAGAACAGTCCAGAGGTTAGGTCAGAATTTTGGCTCTTGATAAAGGTATTAGTTAGCAACAGCTGGTGTTTTTAGTATACAGCTACAGATTCATGAGTTTGAAATCAATCCCCATCCATCAAGAATTAATAAAACAAGCTAACAAAATGTTAGCCTGAGTGCTAACAAAAATGTGTTAGCTGTCTAGCTACCTTTTCTTCCTGTGTCAAGTCAAGCCTTTGTTAATCCCCTAAACAAATCCAAGACAATTTCAATAAATGTAATCAAATTTAACTAATCCAGCCTTAGAGCTGTAACAAGGTCTCATAAGGGTGACGTGCTGATCATACAGTAGCATAGTGCTGCTCCAAGTTTCTTGCAAAGTTTGTGAAATTGATTAAAATTTTGATAATGGGATACTGACTAATAATTACAACACAGATAGATGAAATACAGAAAAGACAGGAAGAGAGAAGAGTCAACATTTTTGCCTTCTAGGGTTAATTCCAATAGCAAATTAAGATCCAGTTGCCTGCATTTTCTAGTGAAGCTCTTATCAAACCTTTTATCTCTGACTGTTGTTTTCGCTAGTAAAAATGACAAACATCATCAGTGATTTGATGACAGATTTGATATTGGATTCAAACCCCAACACTAGCATATAATCTCACTTGTTAAATAATATCTGAACAAATCTAACCATCTATACTGTATTTCTATTGTATTATTATTTGGGCCTTAATAGACAAAAGCAGTCACAACAACAGTGATTTCAATTGATGTTTCAGTGGAACTCTAAGGAACCTCCCCTCTGTGTTGAGTGATTTGGATGTTGATGCTGAAGGGAAACCTAGGTTAGGGTGAAATGACTGTGCTCTGATCTGTACTGACACAGTAAACAGGATGCAACTCATTTAAAGGGATACACCAGGATACTACTACTGCTACTGCTGTCAGAGAGCACTCATTACTGAACACTGCCCAAGGAGCCAAGGCTAGCTACTTCACTATCATGTAGACTTGTTTCTATAGAAATATTCCTCTTTTGACTTGGTATTGTATCATCCTCTTCTTCTGTTCTCTTACTAGAAGATACTGCTACAGCTGACCCATCTTAAATATACTTGTATATATTTCACAAGATAGCAGAACAGCTTGGAAGCTCTTGTTTTAACAGCACAATCAGGGTCAATCCCCATTACAGCCAGTGTTCTGTCAAAGTGTCCTTGAGCAAGTCACTGAACCCTAGCTGTTCACCAACTGTGGGTCTGCTGGAATAAAACAATTCATGATATATATTGACTTATGAATATAGATAGATAGATAGATAGATAGATAGATAGATAGATAGATAGATAGATAGATAGATAGATAGATAGATAGATAGATAGATAGATAGACTTAATTAATCCCCAAGGGGAAATTTCAGTGTTGCAGTAGTAAAAAGGATGTAAAAAAACAAAACAAAAACATATATATATATATATATATATATATATATATATATATATATATATCTAAATTGTTGCAACCAATACGCAAAACAGGAACCTATTTACTGAAGCACAGCAACATACAGCTACAGCTGAACCATTTTCAGAACTGACCCACCGCCAGCAGACACAGACACAGATACAAAGCTACCCAGTGCTGTCTCATTCTGAAGACACACACACACTAACTAAACTGCTGCCTCATTCTAAACACAGGATCCACCCATGACCATACACACTCACACACACTGTAACCCATTTGCCCCCTCATTTTAAAAACAGGGGATCCTCCCAGCCTCCCTACCTGGGTGCCGGCTTGTGGAAGCTGGGGGAACAGAGCCAGGGTCGTTGGTCTCTTTGGCCGATATTTGTCCATGACAGCACAGGTTGATCTCCTTTTGACAGGCGACAGCTTCCTCCCTCCCTCCTCCTCCTCCTCTTCTCCTTTATTAAGCCAACGTAGGCGCTCTTCAGCTCGGACAAGGCCTCCCCCACCCTCCTCTACCTCCCTCTCTTCCCCTTCTTCCTCCTCGGTCTTCTCAGCATCAATCAGCCCCAAGCTCTGCCTCTGGACACACCCCTTCCACTCCCTCCTTGCGTGATCATTGGCTGGCCACAGAGTCACATCATCATCATCACCATCATCTTCCTGGCAGGAGCAGAGTGGAGCGGAGAGGAGAGGTAGAGAGACAGAAGGAAGACAGAGAGAGCAAGAGGTGGGTGGTGTTGAATAGAGATGGGGTGAATGAGGATTGACAGAGAGAAGAAGGCAGGGCGAAGAGGCAGAGATGCAGAGAGGGAGATAGAGGGGGAGGAGGAAGTCAGGACCAACCAAAGCAAGGCATGACATCATCAGCTCATCTGCCTGTGGTGTTTTCTGTGAGTTAAGGCACAATAAACACTGAGTGTGCCTGTGTTGTGTGTGTGTTTGCAAAACCCAGTCAACTAAGATTATACAGTAACAGTGATCCCATGGAGAAACAATAGTGACAGACCAGTCTGTAAACCAATCAAACAAACAGTCATTCACTCAGCCAACAAAGCAGCCAGCAAGTCATTTAACCATTTAGCCACCAACTAACCACTCAGTCCACCAGCAAACCAACAAGCCAGCCAGCAAACCAGTCATCGGGCCATTTATCCAACCACCCAGTCATTCAACCAGCCAGCAGCTAACAAAAAAATCAGTCATTAAGTCAATCAACAAACGCCATCAGTCAGCCAGCCAGTAAACCAGTCAGGCAAAAGATCACCCAGTGAACCAAGAACTAGTCAGTCAGTTGCTCTATCAGCTAGTTATATTATCTAACATTCCAGTCACTCAGTCTACCAGCAATTTAGCAAACCAGTCAGTCAGCCAATGAAACAGTCAAGTCTTCCACCCAGTGAACCAACAAACAAGTCAGTTATTAAGTCAGCCAATGAATAAGCCAGCAAACCAGTCATTTAGCCATTCAGCCAACTAACCAGTCATTAAGTCAGTCAAAAAACCCTGTCTGTCAGTCATTCAGCCAGCAAGCTAGCTAGGAAAAAGATCACAAAGTGAACCAAGAAACAGTCAGTAAGTTAGTCTGTGAGCTAGTTACACTAGCTAACATTCCAGTCAGTCAGTCTACCAGCCATTTAGCAAACCCAGTCAGTCGGCCAATAAACAGTCAAATCTGTCACCCAATGAACCAACAAACTAGCCAGTTATTAATAAAAACAGCCATGCTCAGCTTGGAGGAATTGATAAGGATAACAGATAGCCTAACTACATTTGCTAGAAAACAGAAAATGTGATTTTATTGTCGATGCTTAAAATGTGACTCAGTGTCTGTGTTTGTTTGTTTGTTTTGAACTTTTTTATTGGAAGAACATCCCACATCTCTAGTCTAAAGGACAGTAAAGTATCCTTCACCAACCTATTGTGAGTCAGAGGTGGAACATGTTTCCATTTAAGAAAAATAAGTAGCCTTGCCAATAAGATGATAAAGGTGAGAACATGTTGCATGACTTATTAGGCTGTAGGGACTCAGAACAAGTCCAGGAGAGGGCTGGAGATAAAAGCAATATTATATGCTGTATTAAGAGTGTTGATTCTAGACCAGAATGTATTCAGCTTCCAGCAGGACAAAAACACATCAGTGTGGTTGGCTGGAGATTGCTGGCACCTATTACATGACTCTTGTTGGAGCTATTCATTGTTTTGTAACATTCATTATTTACACATTCATTTATTTATTTTGTTTGCTGATTTATTTGAAGAAAATGGCTGAATTTTTAGCAGCCTAAAAGCCTATACTTTTGTTTTGAAGGTACTGGGCAGCTTGGGCACGTCAGGTGAAGATACATATATAGGTATGTACATATAGGACCAGCAGGCACCTCGAAGGGTTCATGTTTTTTTTTTTTCCCAGGGCAAGAGAGGCTGCAGATGCTATTGCCTAGCACAGATGAAGGAAGAGTGGACTAGTCGTGATGCTGCCATTGCTCATCAATGGTAGAACTAATGATATGGTAAATATTAGAGAGTCGCTTTTTTTGATTCGTGTCAAGAGCCAATAAGGAATCAATGAGGGTTTCTGGGGGAAGACTATGGCATTTGGGATATTGATTCTGTATAAAATGCCTTATTTGGAAAAACAAAACAGGTGGGACTTAGGAAGATCAAACTTATTTGAAAGCTCTGCAAAGTACATAAGAAAACCCATGGTCATAAAGATCACCAAACCCAGAAGGTTGAGTCTGTGCAAGAGGGTAAAAATAAATTATTATTTAAAGTGGGAGAGAGCGCTGAGGCTCTAAGAAGGCGTTAATAACTATTGGGTTAGAGGTAAAATTACTAACAGCTAAGGGGAGTGGAGAACAAACCAGGGAACAAAGAGAGACATATTAACCCATCAGGGGCATAAATTAACAACTTATAGTTAATCAAGTGATCTAAAGAATTCAATTGAATTCAATTCAGTTTTATTTATATAGCACCATATCATAACAAAGTTATCTCAGGGCACTTTTTCATATAGACTAGGTCTAGACTGACTCTTTATATTTACAGAGACCCAACAAATCCCACCATGAGCAAGCACTAGGCAACAATGGCAAGGAAAAACTCCCTTTTAACAGGCAGAAACCTCAAGCAGAACCAGGCTCTGGGTGGGCGGTCATCTGCCTCGACCGGTTGGGTTGAGAGAGAGGGAGAGAGAGAGAGAGAGAAAGCAGGAGGAAAGAGAACATACAGTAGTACAGTACAGTTCCACACAGAGATGTCAAGTAATATTAATGGTAATGGTATTGATGTTAATATTAATAAAAAATAATACTAATAGAAATATAATAATAGTAATACTAATAATAAGAGCAATAACAATAATAGCAGCAGCGGCTGTAGGGCAGAAACATGGGGTCAGCAGGTGGCCTGCAACCATAGATCCAGACTCTACAGCTCCGGAGGCAGAAATACCTGCAGAAAGCAACAGAAGGAGAGAGAGTGAGGAGAGAGAAAGCACACAACTACGGGAAAGGGAAGCAGTCGAGTTAGTAACAAGTATTAATGGGATAAGAGTGCATGCCGATGGAGAGGGAGAGGAGGAGAGAGGAGCTCAGTGTATCATAGGAAGTCTCTCGGCAGTCTAGGCCTATAGCCGCATAACTAAGAAGGACTCCTTAATCAGGAAAGGGATGTGTTGGGAAAGGTATAGGAACTTGGGTAGGACGAACATTTTAACCAGGTTAACCTGACCCACCAGGGACAATGGAAGACTGGCCCATCTATCAAAGTCAAGTTTACACCTTTCAAGAAGGGGTGAGAGATTTTTGGAAAAAATGTCTTTAATCAAATTAGTAATAAAAATGGCCAAATATTTCAATCCGTCTGTCAGACGTTTGAAAGGGGAAAAATAAATGACGTATGCTTTTGGCTGAAGAATTAATGTGAAAAAGTTCGCTTTTCTGGAGGTTCAGTTTATATCCTGAATAGGAGCCAAATTTGTCTAAGATAGTAAGTACCACCAGGGGATGTGGCCAGGTTAGACATGTATAAAAGGAGGTCATCTGCATACAGATATAATTTATGAATTCTTCCTTCCCAGGTGATACCCTCAAACCTTTCCTCCTGTGCAACCAGATGGCCAATGGTTCGATAGGTAGGCAAATAAGAGGGGAGAGAGGGGATAACCTTATCTTGTCCCCTGGTAAATGGGAAACAAGATAAACTAAAGTCCATTTGTATGGACTATGTGGGGTCAGAACAATATACTATACGATAGATTAAGAGTACTTAGAAAGCATTAGATCAAATATAGGATCTCCCATCAACATAGTTGTGACATCCAATTACTTCAGATATTTTCCTTTGGCTTCCCATACCTCTCAGCTGCCTTAAGTGAATTTCACTGTTTAATGTTAATTAAACAATTCTCTGGTGGTCTCCTGTATCTCCCAATACATCTTACCATCATTCACTGCTTTATCTGGTTTACACTGGTTCTCATATTCAGTCATTAAGTGTCATCGCTGTATTCATTGCATTTATTTATCATTGCATTTATTCACTCATTTATGTGTATAGTAGTTATTAGTGTATTTAGTGTAATAAACCTTTCATTTGTAAGGCCACATTCAGACTAAATCAGGCGCTGCGGTGACTGTACATCAGTTGTTCATTCTTGCCAATAGGGTGTACAAAGATGTTAATCGCTGTGCAATCACTTGGTGTTGTATCGCTCTTCAAATTGGGATTGCTGGTTAGTATTTCTACTTGTGCTACAATCAGCATGTCATGTAGTGACACTCCCACACCGCCGCACAACCCTGCGCTAATCGCAGCAGCACCTGATTTGGTCTGAATGCAGCCTAAAGAACTTGGTTATGCGAGTTTGTGTGCATGAAGTATTACGGTCACTGTACACGAGTCAAGAACTTTGTGGCAACCTCCAGAATTGAGACTGAATCAATTAATTAATTCATTGGCTATTGTTTTCCCTTCTTTAAGGGTGGTGCCCCGAGGTGAATTTAATTCTATTCTAATTCTATTCTAAGTTAAATTGTTACGATGAGCCATCTAGGCAGCAGGTGAGAGGACGCAAGTGCAGACAGGCGAGGAGACTGAAGCAATTCAAGGATTTATTAACTACAAAATAAGCTTACAAAATTCAGGAACTGATACGCAGGGAAACACCAGGAACACGACACAAAGAGACCAACAAACATCAACATCAATGACTCGACAAAGAACAAAGGGAGAGGATCGGTATATATATAGGGGAGGAGACAACGAGGGAAACAGACACAGGTGGGTAACCAGACACAGGTGAAAACAATCAAAACTGGAGGGAAAAGAACAAAGACAGGAAATAAAAGGCACACAAGAAAACAAGAACAGTGATTTCAAAATAAAACAGGAAACAACAAGACCAAAAAACACAGAGTCCTAGGGATTATGACATAAATTCTATTATTTAATATAAATATTGATTATTTCTGAATGCCCAAAGTGAGTGCAATCACTCTACTTCATCTTTTTGTACCAATTAATGTGTTAACACTAAATTATTTTGGTGCCTCTATGAGGCTTATTAATTATCGTTACGTACGTCACATACTTCATGCCATTTTCCTACTAATGGTGCCCCATGTGAGGCCAAAACTGTATGATTCATCTACACAAACTTGGAGTGATCAAGCAATAAAAGCAGTTTTAGTAGGTGACTCTGTCAGAGGAAACAGTGTTGAGCTGTTGCTATTACCAAGCAGAGTTAGAGATCAGCTGGAATAGCGGTACTACTACTGAGAGCAATACCCATGAATGACCCCTATCGCCCATTTGAACTCCAGAGGACCAGCATTGATAAACCAATGGCAGGCTAGATTATTTATAATTTTCACGTTAGAGGTAAGCGTTGAGAGTTGAAAGCTGTGAGACCGTCACTGTGAAAAAACAAACAGCAGGTTATACCAGTTTATGTGTGCCAGAGCGTTGAATAATTACTTATTTATTTGTCCTAGCAATGGGCTCCTGTTGCCCGGTTGAAAGCCAGAAGGACGTAACTGTGAAAGAAACAACGGTAGTAACTATCGCTAGTTAAGTGTTTAATGCCCCTTTTGTGACTTGGTGTTAAGTTACTGTTTTTAATTGTGCATGTTTGATTGGTGCAAAACGTAGGTGTACTACTTCCATGAAGCAGCAGGCTTGCTGGCCCCTCATGCCGTGGGGCCCTAAAATCACACCCTCTACACATTGTTTGCTCTTTGTTTTCTTTTGTGCTCATTTACTTACACTTAAAATTTGTTTCCCTTCATGTTGCTTTCCACTAAGCTAGAGTTTTAACAGACTGACATGCTCCTGTTCCTTCCTGACCTCTCCTGCCTGTGTGTGTGTGTGTGTGTGTGTCTGTGTGTGTGTATGTGTTTGTTGGAGGAGTGTGTTGTTCATAGATGCAGGGATGTTGACTGGCTGTGGTACCAGGTGGTCAGACTCCGACTGCTGTGAAATGTGCACACCTACAGTAAATCATGTTCACTGTGAGGCAGACCTTGTGTACCACTGTCTACGGAGGTCTTCCACGCTGCGGCCCCGTTTGCCTGAAAAGACTTTTGCAGGTGGGCAACCTAAGACCACCAGAAACATCGCTGTTTGAGCCAGCTCACTCTGCCACCACCGCGTTCCAGTGGGTGACAGCTCACTGGGAGGCTGTGAAGTGAAACCGGAGCTAAAGCGACAGTTTGTGGTCCCTCGGCCAGAAGACTTCATCGGAACCAATCTGTAAAAGTAGGCAAAATCCAGTCTGCTGCTGTGATAAAGAGTTGATGTCGGATAGGGTTCGAAATGTTAAATTTAGGTCCTAGAGAAATAAATTAATAACCTAGCATTCATTCGTTCTCTACCTAAATCACATACTCCTATTACTATCACCAAAGATAATTAATTCCTGAAACTGCTATTCAAACAATCTATTTTCTATGTTTATTTGATTTGATTTTACCTCATATCATTACATAATATCTCGTACATTTACTCTATTCGCCTGTTAATAAACATTTAGTTATAAATAATTGTTTCTATCTATCACCAAGTTTTGTCTGTGAACGTTTCTTCATAGCAGACATCAAGGATCAATGTATTGAGATTTCACCCCTCAGGTAATAAGACTGATCAATTTATTTATTTTTTATTTTCCTTCAATTGAAGGTGGTGCTCCGAAATTGATAATATAACTTTAATGTAGGTTACACTACAGTTCACATAGATGTTAGTTTGTCATTTCTATATATCAGTCAGGTTGTCCTTTGCACCACTATAAATGAAAAACACTTGGTTGAAAAACACTTTTGCTTATTGTTTATGGCTATTTGGTATATATTTATATCAAAGTTGTGTATTTGGCATTTCTTACACTGAACAAATTAACTATTAATAATATTCAGTTTATCATTTTGTAAAAACAGGGCTTTAAATTTGAGTGCAAAACCTTTTTTACTCCATTTCCAAATGTGACCCCTTTCTTTGAGTGTGCCCCCACTCTGGCAAAATTATCTAGACCCACTCCTGGCTGTGACACGTAGAAGATTCCAACAAAATGGGACAATGACCTCAGATGCATGACTTGTATAGTCTGATGGACATTAAAGATTCATCTGTGTGAGGTATGAGATTGGTGTAACGGTCAGTGGGAGGGACGCCCTTGCACTGGTGACCTCCTGGACTTATTCAGTTAACACCCCCCAAAACTAGAAAATTTTTGATATTCTCACTTAAATACTAGATTTTTAGTTCCCAACCCATTATGCTGGAGATATATAGTTATGACTTTACTATGTAAATCTGCTACAGTGCACTATTCTTTACAACCTTATTATTCAATGTGTATTTTTCTAGGACATATATATGAAATATGAATATGAAAAAAATCTCTCTGCTCTGCTGTCCATTCTAGGAGCTACACACACACTGTCCTCTTAAATATTTTTGAGAGGTCTGAGAAACCAGCGCTATTTTTCTAGGACATATATATGAAATATGAATATGAAGGCTTGTGTGTGTGTAGCTCCTACACACACACACACACACACAGAGAACGGACAGCAGAGCAGAGAGATTTTTTAGTTATAGAAACCCTGGATAGCTCTAACCATAATATGGAAGTAACATACAGTACTTGCTAAATATCATGAACAGAATCTCTAAATCAAAACGTCAAAAACAAATTCTGGATTTAAACAATTTTCCATCCTGAAAGTAATGTAGCTTTTGATCCATCAGGTTAAATAACTTGCAATAAAACCAAGTAGGAGTTTATCAAATCAAGCTTAGATTTTGACAGATTGGATTAGAAGACATGTGAATGTGTTATTAGGAAACTTATGATGTAACACAAACAGAAAGCACACCTTAAACTCCCATTTCAATCACAATTCCTTCAGCAATTTTAATGAAAATAAACTCTTTTTGTACAATACAAAACAAATAAATATCCATGCAACCCACAGTTCTCAGACAGTCCTCTGCCCCGCAGAGCATCACACTGTTGTTAGTTGGAATGTACAGCAAAACACAAGCATCTGATCAGGGCTTGTGTTGTGTTCAGCATAAGTGGGAACTGTGAGCTTTTCTGACCTGTGGTTAGGCCAGTTTAGCCCTGAGAGGCTGAACTGGGGGTTCCACTGGCGGATTTGTCCTTTTACCTTCTAGGATTAAAACTTCATAGTTCACACTTGTCTTTAACACCAACAGTATGACACCCGCACGGGCTGTGAGGTTTGTCTCTTAACAATCTATAATCCCTCTTTGGGGAAACTTCAACCCCTCCAGGCAACATTGAGGGGGTTTAACAAAGTCAAACTGAAATGTTTTATATATAGTTTTATCAGATAAAAGCAATTCATACAGAAGGTCTTGCCTTGGTCTTTTAATGTACATTTTTTCAATTAGCAATTTGCTATACCCAAATAGATGTGTTGCCCTCCAAAACAGACAGGGAATTCATGATTTAGGGAGGTGGACTTTAAAAATGTTATGTTCCCTTTCACTAATTAACATCTTCAATGCTGCTAGCAAAAATATCAGATACTTTCCAAAACATTCACATCAAGCATTAACATATTAAGATGTAGAGTTTCAATCATGTTCTTTAGTGTTTCTTTTTGTTTTAACGTAAAATCAGGAGAATGTCCTGAACAAAATCATCAGGGCCACATGAACAGAAATACCCTCCATTTCCCTGGGGCCAGAAGTGTCTTAAAAAAATAAAAAATAAAAAAAAGTCAAGACATCAACAACAGCATTGTCCATCACTGTTTTCCCATCCAAATATAAATGGGTGCCTCCTAAAGCAGGCCCAAAATTTCCACAACTGTACATTGAAGGGAGCTTAAACAAAGTGAAGTTTAATACATTTCACTAAAGTCAGTAAATCTGTCTGAAGCTCTAGCAGTGTTCCTGCCAGCCTCTAAATAAGAATAGTCAGTTTTTGGCCTGGACAGAACCCAGAATAAACTGGTTTAGACAATCACTCTGGGACTCACCCACAACTTATTAAATCTCATAAACCACAGTTATGCAAAATATTTACTGCAAAATGTCAGAATACACTGCTTTATCAAACGACTTTGAGTTACTTTTCTTTCCCAGAACATAGAACAACAGAGCACAAAGAGTCTGGTGCAGAGATAGGACAGCGTGTTTTGGCAGGTGACATTCAGGCTCCTGCACTACCTTGTTTCTAAGGAAAGGACATTCGTAGAAGCAAGAGGACAAGCAGAGAGGTGCTACTGCTGACAGCCACACTATGTTGTATAGGTTCAATGTGGATATGGTGTGTAAGAGTTGCAGTACATTATCTTGTTCCTTATTAGCTATGCGTGTGTCTCAGAGAAGGAACTGTACAAGAGATTACTCATTACTCATCTTAAATACTTTTTAGGTTTCATGACCTACTCCATTTCCTCAAATAATAATTATTTTTGAGTCATTTACAGTAGTTCTTGACTGGTTCTGTTCTAAAATGTGCTACTCTTATTTAAATGCTTGTCCAGGCATTATTTCCATTTTTTATGACTGGAGCAAATGTAAAATGCTTTTGTACTGCTTCCACTGTAAATGATAAATGGCTGCATTTTATATAGCGCTTTTATCCAAAACGCTTTACAATTTGCCTCTCATTCACCCAATCACACACTGATGGCAGCAAGCTACCATGCAAGGTGCTAGCCTGATCATCAGGAGCACTTTGGGGTTCAGTGTCTTGCCCAAGGACACGTCGACATGTGAACAGGAGGAGCTGAAGATTGAACCAGTCAATCATCAGTGGACAACCCTCTCTACCTCCTGAGCCACAGCCACCCCAGTTGTATGCATGCTTATGTATATTTATGTTGTCCACATATCCAGAACCCTATTCCTTGCGTGTCTTTATGAGTCCAGTTGTCCGGGATGGATGTTTAAAGGTTGTTCTTTTAAACTCCACCTGAAAGAGAAGCCAGAGAAGAAAACACTGTTTTAGTCACTTAGGAAGTACTGTAACTCTGATAATCCAGGTTGTCAATCACTGACAAAGCGAAACATTGCATATAATGTTGCAGGCACTGCACCAAAGCTCATCTATCACACAAAACTCTCAAGTGTTTGATACAGTATGTGACCTAGCTTTACTGAACTACTTCTATATATATAATATATACTGAATTTAGGAGCTGTAGCCTTTTTATTTGCTGGAAGAGTGACTTAGTCCATGCGAAAATAGATGTTGCAAAATAGATGTTGCTGGAAGCTTGGTGACATTGTGGCAACCTGCGGGGCTAGTTGGTGAGCCAGTATACATGTAGCTAGTGAGCTATCCGGTAACATGCTAGCTCTAGACACCACGGGTAGCCCACCAAGCTAGCTTGCAAACTACCAGTTAGCAAGCTAGCTTTTAGAACTGTTTCAGCTGAAAACAAACAAAACAAAACTTAGCAAGTTATTTTTATCTGCTATTTCAATAATAATAATAATAATAAACTGTTAATAAGGTAGCTTTTTGAACTGTTTCAATTCAACCAAAAAAGTGCGGTAATACGCAAAGCTAATTTGATGACAGCTTCCTCCATTTTGGACTCTGGTTTTCTCAAAGGTCAGCACTTCCAAGACAGAAATTGGTAAACTGTGAGAACCTTACAAGATATTCTCGTTGGATATATTTATGTAGTAAGTTGTATGCTAATAACACATTACCCATAACTTCTTGATTTGCAGACAGTATCTCTGTTGTTGTGAGTTTGTTCTCAAGTTTTTTTTGTGGTCAAAAATGTCATTGTTAAATTTACAAAAGATTTATTTTTCTGTACAGGTTAACCAGATGAGATACTACGTGTTAATTACTGAGGCTAGCCGTTTAATCCAGTCTTTATGCTAAACTAGGCTAACCAATTCCAGCTCTGCACTTAAGACAGACATATCAATCTTTTCATTTCACTCTAGAGAGAGCAAATAAGCACATTTTCCAAAATGGTGTTCCAAAAGCACTGCAGCTGAGGCTATGCTATTAATATTAGCAGTTATGTCCAAACACCATGGCAATGTTGCCTAATGTCCTAGAAAATGTTTTATACATTACATGAATTCTCGTTTGTGTTTTTATTGATGCTCATTGTTAATAAAGATACTGTATATTGTACCTCATATTACTGCTGATGTTCTGCTGTCTCCTCCTCCATTCTCTCTTCATCCTGCTCAACGTCCTCCTCCATCCTCTCTTCCCCTCCTCCTTCCTCCCTCTCCTCCTCCTCTGATCTCTTCTCTCCTTCTCTGGCTGCTGGAGTGCAGCTCTGTCGCCCTCGCTGCCTCTGGCTGCGCAGGATCTTGCGGGCAAGGCCCTTCCTCCTGGGCCCCAGAGAGGAGGTCTGAGTTGTGGTCATGGCTGGACTGGGGGACGGGGACAAGGTGGTACATGAGGAGGAAGGGGAGAAGGGTTTGGACCTTGACAGTGGGCTCTGGGCTGGGGAGGGAGGGATTGCTCTGGACAGAGGATAGCTGGCAGATGTAGATGTTATGGCTGCAGAGGGCTGTGTTTGTGAGCCTGAGGAGGTGCAGGGTGTCTGGGATGGGTGACTGTTTGCTGCATACTCCAGGTCTGGATGTGGGGCATAGGTGGGGGATGCACAGACTGTGGACGAGTCAGGAGCTGTAGAGCAGCCAGCTGCTTCAGTGTCAGCAGGGCATCTGGGCGGAGAGTCTAGGAAAACATGAGAAAATAATAAGCACATACTGTGAACAGTTTGACTGTGACACATACCTAAGTAATAATTATAATATAATTTTGTAGATCCTCGATGAGAAAATAAGAATATTGCTTCTGTGTTTCCTCCTACCAGGGCCACTGCTGGTCTGGGACTCATCAGTCATTGGTGGCTCTGCCTCCTCTTGGATCGTTGGTACTGATGCAAGTAGACCTGACACACACACACACACACACACAGTGATGTAATTCTCCTACCTACCGTTAGGTGTATCTATACAAAAGTGCTAAATTGACTTTGACGAACACACATCTGTAAAAGAAAAACTTTCTATTTTAATTCAACATTTTTATCAACAATTCATTTTTACTGCAAATGTATCTCTTTATGATTTTGTCCAGAGAGTACAAGAACGAGAAAGTCTGGCTCCAAAGGTACGAAGTAAAGAAAATATCTGCAAAACTGGTACAGGAGGAAGGAAACTGGAGCCAAGAGTCATGGCTTTTAAGTTGGATATGTGGCTACTATTGTGCAGTATGATTATTTTTTGAGAATCAAGGGAAACAACTGTGCTCCTACTTAAGGTATTATTTAACTTTTAAACCATGTGTCCACTGAAAGTGGTTGTGATGTATGTGAGGTGTGTACGTTTAGGAGCTGACATGGAGCCTTATTCAACTTGTTCCTGTCCAATAGGCCATGTGAGCCACGTGGGACCATGTAAGCATTATATAAAGAATCTGTCCTTTAAACCCTGCCCTAGATAAAAAGTCAAAAGAATTAGCCACTGAGAAAACATTCTTAATGTAAGAAAAAACATGTCCATGATTAGTCAGTGAAACATCAAATCTAGCATTATTTCTTCCCAATTAAAGCTGCAAGCAGCAATGAACGGGCCCTCGCACATCTGCGCACATCGGGGCGTGCAGCATCCGCCGCTTCACGACTGGACGCTGGGCACAGAGAAGTTATCCAGGAGAAACGGGAAGATTCCCGGCGGGCTGGGCTGGTTGTTGGGCCGTGAGGGCCAGTGACAGTGTCAGCAAACACAATCATTTTATAAATAGGTCATGCATCTCAGCGCCTATAGAAAATTAAATAATCAGGGTTTTCCCTAACACTATAACACTTTGGTGCACCGCCCAAGTGTTTTTCACAGCTTGTCTGTTGAATGAGAAGAAAAGAAATTGTACTGAGAGTTCTCCATCATGTTTTGCTGTTATTTATGGTCGCGCTGGTTTCTCAGACCTCTCAAAAATATTTAAGAGGACAGTGTGTGTGTAGCTCCTAGAATGGACAGCAGAGCAGAGAGATTTTTTTCATATTCATATTTCATATATATGTCCTAGAAAAATACACATTGAATAATAAGGTCGTAAAGAATAGTGCACTGTAGCAGATTTACATAGTAAAGTCATGACTGTATATCTCCAGCATAATGGGTTGTGAACTAAAGTGGGCTGGTCTGAAGCCTGAAACTCCTTGGATGAAAAATGAGACCCACTCCAGGCCTGCTGGACACCGACCGGTTGACAAAGATCTGAATTTTCATGTGTTTTGGACAGTGCACAAAAGAGTGAAATGTATCTGCCTGATAATGTTCCTGAGTGAAGTTTAGAAAGAATGAAGACAGACATCAGTCAGAGTCAGTCCTTTCTCCTGTCCTCCTCCCTCTACTGCTGTGTCTTGTAAATCAAGTGATGATTGTCTCACAAGGCTTACTTCCTGTTTTCAGTAGGTGGTGCTATGACTATGACTAAATATTGTCATATAGATGTCCTCAGACATGTAAAATTATCCAGCATGAGAAATTTGGAGCATATTGGATCATATACACTCAAGTAGGGCTGCCAAGATTAGTCGACTAGTCACGATTACGTCGACTATCAAAATTGTCGACGATTAATTTAATAATCGACGTCGTCGTTTATTTTTTGAAGCTTTGTTTTTCTCTCCAAACTGCCGCTGTAGCTTCCGCTGCCTTGTCTGCCTTTCTGTCCTTGACGCACATGCGCAGTAGTGGTAATCGGGGTCAGCCGTGGTGTCACCTGAAAAGTTCTGCCCAGTATCAACAGTATCGTGGCTAGCCGCAAACGGAGCATTTTATCAAAAGAAATGAAAAGAATGTGCAATGCAAAATCTGCAAGGCAGAACTTGCCTTCCATGGGAGCACTACAGCGATGCACGAGCATTTGAAAAGAAAGCACGTTGTTGTAGCTGAATCTGAAGAGGGACAGTTAGCTGCTAACATTAACGTCAACAGTGAGCTACTTACTTATATTGATAGCTGTAAACGTTAACATTAACGATGACGATTTCATCAGCCTTAGCACACTTATGTTATGTGTTTGCTGTAACGTTATAACAGTGATGTCATGTTTGAATAGGAAATGTGATAACGCTAATGTTTTATAACGCTACGTTACAGTGCTAAAAAAATACGTTCCTCTTCAATGGACATCTTTGTTACCAAGGCAACAACATGCACACCTGGGCAGGTAAATGTCCTGACTGAAGCAATCTTGAACATGTTGGTGACGGACATGAGACCCGTCCATGGTTGGCAATGAAGCTGCTACAAGCTGCAAAGTTCATTAAAAGTTGAATGGACTGTCATCTTAATTGTCTTTATTTTTTAGTTAGCACATACCTTAAACACTTCAAGCTGGAAGCTGATGATGGTTATATAAGAGCAGCTGCATGCTGGTGCGATATGCTGCAATTTAGGTATGATCCGATTAGTCGACTAATCGCAAAAATAATCGGTGACTAGTCGATTATCAAAATAATCGTTTGTGGCAGCCCTACACTCAAGTTACAAGAACTTCTTGTTTCACAGTGGGACATCAAAGGCACGGCACGCCGTTCCAACTTAATACAAAACTTTTAAAATCACAAAAGGTCTTTAGATTACACAGCCCAAATTTGAAGTGGATCTGATCTCTAGAAATGGGGCTTAGATTTTGAAAATTTGTAGGGGGCACTATCGATCCGTTTTGCCACACCCATGTCTAAGACCCATATCAGATGTACATTTGTGCCACTGATGACACATGTGCAAAGTTTGGGGAGTTTTCAAGAATCTCTAGCCCCTCTAAACAGCTTTGTGTTTCATGGCGTACAATACGTTGTCATGGGAACGCCGTTTGATGAAAACTATCAAACAATCTTCACAGCAAAGCATCATCAATGTCTTAAGACTTTGCTGACAAAATTTGAGGTGGATCTGGTTAACCTCCTAGGAGATGTGATTAATAGTATAGGGCCTGTAACTTCCTGTTACGCTATGACTGTGACTGAAAATTAGCATATAGATGGCTTCAGGGTGGGGGGGTCATGAAACATGGTAAGTTTGGGGCCTCTTAGACAATGTACAGTCCAGTTATAAACCACTTCCTGTTTCACAGCGTAACACAAATTCCACACCACGGCACGGGCACGCCATTCAACTTAATACAAAACCTTTAACAACTTTTAAAATCACAAAAGGTCTTTAGATTGTACTGGCCAAATTTGAAGTCGATTCGATGAAATCTCTAGGACTAGTTCGTCAAAGTACGGAGCCCTCAAATGGCATAAATTACACAAGTTTATTAAAAAAAAAATAAATAAATAAATAGGGTAGGGCTCCAAGAGGCTTTTTTCTAAGTCTGGACATGATACATATGCATACCAAATTTCATACATCTAGCTGCAGGGGCTAGTTCGTTAAATGTTTGTAGGGGGCGCTATTGAGCCATTTTGCCACACCCTTGTGCAAGGCCCATAAAATACCTAAATTTTCACCACTTCTGATGCATGTGCAAAATTTCACGAGTTTTTGAGCAGTTTTAGCCCCTTTAAAATGCAATTCATTTGTTGAAATAAAAATAATTCCTTCAGATACAATAAAGACCTCGCACGACTTCATGCTTGGGCCCTAATAAAGAAATGTATAAAGAAATGTGCTGGTATCAAATTTTCCTGGTACAATTATTGCGGCCAAAATATCACGGTAAATGGTATTGTCTCTGATGTCACCAATGCGCACACGTGGTTTCCCCATGAATAAACAAATTCAAATATTTCCCTGACTTTTGCATCAGATTTTGGGATGCCAAATATAGCCTAAATTTTGGACATTTAAAACTGCCACCCCGATGTTGACTGAGCAGCTGTCAGTACAAATACACAAGGTTTACTTTGTGCATGAATTTTTTTTGTGGTAAACTGGTAAATTGAGGCCAACAAACTCTGAGCTGCTGCAGCAAGGAGAGGCCTACGTTTCTCCCTCTCCTAACCCTCATATTGCAAGCATACAGTGTATTTTTCATAGATTGGTGATGCAAAAGAATATAAGCATGTTAAACCATGATCACAGGGCTTTTTCTATGCTTCACAACGTAGGCTATTTGATATTGCAGACATGCATCTGTCTTTTGCCTATTAAGACAGTGGAGATGTGCGTTTCTGGAATGTTACTGAGGGAGAAATAAACATTTTATTGCTGGAGGGACAAAACAGACATTAGCAATGGTAGAAACTATGGCTGTGGTAAAGCAGTACATTGTCTTTACATATAGTTTTCCTCAACACATTACCTGAGCGTTCACTTTACATTTAAAATCTACAGTTAAGTGTACTTTACAATCTCAATACAGAGTGACGTGACATCACATCCCAAGTCACAGTGCAGTAGTGGGTTTTCCTGTGAAAACATGGGTCTAAACTGAGCACCCCCTACTGACATTTTACTGTAACCCATGCTATGGTGCGGCACAAATGTGAGTCAGCCGCGGCAGAGGCGCAGCTTTTTTGCGGCACGATGGGACACTTTCAAGTGTTACTGCTGTAGACCTTCAATGCTTGCAGCTTGCCCCAATATTGGCAAGACAGTAAGAGTAGGCATGACTGCCAGTCACCCGCAACTCACACTTGCGGAGAAAGTGCACAGCGAAGTCAGAGACAACAATCAAAACACCCAGTGATAGCTAGTAGTCAGCAGTGTAGTCAGTTAATAGTTGAACCAGAAAAACACCTTACCACGGTCAGTGTTGAAGCTGAAGAATAAGGTAATGTGCATAATCTTGAGGCAGCGAGTTTTCAGTAACGTAAAATGCATCCTCACTCTTTCACTTAACGCTATGAATCAGCACCCATAAATTAGCCTTGCATCAGTAGGATAACTAGCTAATGTTTGCATAGCAAGTTATGATCATTGTAGCTCAGACAAGGAGTATGGTTCGTTTAAACTGTATTTTTGGGCTCGCTATTTTCTGAAATGACAGTTGGTGACACTGTTCGTCAGGGATACTAGGTGTGATTACTGAGTTTGTATTGTGTTTTGGCATCAATGCTCATTTTTTTAAAATATCAGCATAGTCTTAATTCTCTTAATGCTGCCGTTAGTGATGACATATTTACAGTATAGTATGTGTCTCAAACCATGTTTAAAAGTATGGAAAGTTGAATGCCAATACATCCAATACAATACAGGCCCTGTATATATATTTTAGTCAGGTACAGGTCAGTCTTATTAGTTGACTTACTGAGTCCTCTGTAATGGGAGAGTTGCTGGTAAACTTGTTTCATTCTCTCAATGTTGAGTCTGCTGCCCTCTGCGTGGTTGATCATAGGTTTGGGGTAATCCACTCCCACCACACAGTTGGCTGCCTTCTGGACCGACTCCGGGGCGTTCCATGGCTCATAGATGTACCGGTTTGGGTAGTCCTTCAAGATGGGGATGTAACGCCTGTAAGAAATTTCAAAATAAAGTTCAAATCATTTGAACTTTAATCCTATTTGCTGCTGACATTTAAAAGCATATCCAGTCAGATTACAGCCATCATTGAGGAAACACCCCAGAGTTTGCAGAGATTTAATGTGGAAAATGATGTGGTATGGTAGGGGATGCTGTAGGAGTACCAGAATAAAGCCTACCTGATGTAGTCTCCTGATGGGTCAGTTCTTCTTCCAAAGCCGACAGGACAGTAGCAGTGGAAGAACTGCTGGAAGAAGGCACTGCAGGACAGCCACATCCAGCTGCCAGCATTAACACTCCAGTCTGCATCCAGAAGCAGCTCCTCAAACACCTGCAGGAACACACACATACAAAATGCTACATGATGTATACCATCAATTCATACTACAGTGAACTTGGCACAAAAAGTCATTGATGCTGTCAAACTAGACGGTGTACAAGCAAACTAGGTTTACGTGTTCTCCACCAGGTTTGTGTTTGAGACTACAGTAAAAACTGTTCTGTCCTACCTTCATGCCGCTCTCCCAGCTGATCCACAGGTCTCCCCTGGTGAGGAAACAGGCCACGGCATGTCGGGCCAGGTGGTGGATCCAGCCCTCCTGTCTCAGCTGGGTCATGATGGCGTCGATCCAGGGAAAACCAGTCCGACCCTCAGCCCACTTTGCCAATGCCTCTGGGTTCTGGTCCCACGGGATCTGGAGACAAAAGTATGACACAGGAGGGGGAAAATAACTATATACTCTTCTGTCTCTCTACAAGAGAAGACAAATCATTTTTATCTCCACTTAGTAACTCCAACTCTGTTAATTCTGCTCTTAAAACAATCAGCGGTTACATGTATATGCTTAGGGTGCTATAGCTAGTTGGTACACGACACTGGTTTATTTCAGCTGTTACCTGAATTTAACTACAAATTCATTAATCAGTAATTGAATTCCACACGTCTGCATGAGTTTTCTTTTATCAATGCATGAGTACTATTATTATCATAATCACCATTGTATTTTAACAGGTTTGAGGGGACAGTTTTAGTGTCTTATAGTCTACATTGGTGTTAAAGAGCAATTTTCACTTAGATTTACCACCCCACGGTTGTATGCCTCCGCCAACCAGTCAAGTTGTAGTTTACCAATGCGTTGTTTGCAGTCACGTGATTCCGATGACACTCGAAATTCAGAATGAGACAGGAAGTGAAAGGCAGAATGGACGAGATGGAGGAGAGCCCGTACTGTGCTAGTTATTGTTTACTCATTGTGTCGTCCCAGTCAACGTGTGTGTAAAATCTGGAATCACCCAATTCATTCTTAATTTATGGATAAAAACCTATTTTGAGGTTACAATGACCTTTGAATCAAAAGTGTCACATATTCAGTGTCCGACCAACTGTGAAATATGGTCATTAATTTTTGAGTTATGGCCAAAAACATGTTTTATGGAGGTCACAGTGACTTTAACCTTTGACAACCAAATTCTAATCATTTCATCCTTGAGTCCAAATGGATGTTTGTGCCAAATTTGAAGAAATTCCCTCAAGGTGTTCCTGAGATATCGTGTTCACGAGAATCGGATGGACAACCCAAAAACATAATGCCTCCGGCCATGGCTATCGCTGGTGCAAAGGCATAAGAATAAGGTAGGTAGATATACTGTACTTTTAGTAACTGGACAGTATACACCTATGATGTATGTGCTTGATTGCAGTTCTAAATTAATGCGCCAGTATCAAACTTAAGTCAGCAACAGTGAGGGTTAGCTTAAGAGTTTGGTGCTAGGGCTATTTGTGTAACCAACAACAACTGGGGGAAAAAAAGGATTAATGTAGCTATTTAACCGTGAATGAAAAGCTTTGTTGAATCTGGACATCCAAATCAGTTAACATTAGCTGCGGTGAAGCTGGTAGCCTGAGTCTGAGACACAGCTGCGGGAGGAAAGGAGAGACCAAAGAGGAAATGGCATTACATCTGTGTGTGTCTGTGGCACAGGGAGGAAGAGAGAGGGGCGGCCTGTGTATGCAAGTTTCTCTTTCTCTCCTGGTTTCAAAACTTATCCAAGCCCAGCCTTGTGACCCCCTTGCTGTTTAGCTAGATTTAGGTGGATTTTTAAAACAGAAAAAATTAGTTGAATAAATTAGGTATGATTAGTGAGTATTTATTGTGTTTTGGAATCAGTGCTCGTTTTTTAAAATGTCAGTACAGTCTTAATACTCTTGTGTTATTTTAACAGCATGGGGTTTTTGGCCTTTATTGCCATATTATGGTGTTGACATATTCACCTTGAAAAAGTACAGTACGTGTTCAAACCATGTTTGAAGTTCAAACCCCCCAAATCTGAATGCCAATACATCCAATACAATACAGGCCAATGCAGTACTTTGTATGTTAATATACAGTATACCACATGTGTATTGTGGTAAAACATATAATGACAAATATGTGAATAGTACAGTTTAGAGTTAAACCCTCCCATTTTAAAACTCAGTTAACAGATGCACCACAGTGCTTGACAAGTTGTTGCCCTTTATATAAAATGTCTATTTTAACATCTGACTCATAAACACCCTTATATAAGACAGTTGCTGGCCAACCTCATATCCATAGACCAGAGGGTTGACTTTATGACCTACAATAATGGTCTACAAGAAGTGAGTGGTGAAAAGCCCACCTGGACACAGATGGGGTTTCCCTCCATGCGGTCAAAGTTTGGGTTGTTGGTGGCAGCTGTGTAGAAGAACTCCCTCCACAACAACTGGCCGAACAGGGACAGAGGAGGACTGCAACGCTTACGGAGCTGATGGAGAGCACAAGAGGGAAAGAACAACAGAGGAGAGAGAAGACGATTACTACTAAAAAGATGTGATTCCAAATTTGATGATCAAAGAGAGTAATGAATTGTCATAATTGTGAGAGAACAGAGCAAATAGACATCAGTGTGTGTTTGTGTGGCCTAAACTGATATCTCTTAGGTTGAGTGGCAGGTATCCACACTACCTTCATGTAGAGCTCTCTGAGGTTGTAGTACAAAACCCTACAGGACAGACAGCCGAAGCGCAGGTAGGGGCTGAGGCCAGTAGGACTGGCATACAGAGAGCACGTGTTGACCCGAGGGTGCTCAAAGTTGGCCACCCACACCTGTACGGACAGACACAGTGAGGGCATTAAAGTCATCATTTGAGATATTGTCATGTAAAAAAACATTTTTTTCCTCACTTATAACATCGTGGATTACATACCATTAGTTCTAAACATAAATATTAGTCATTAAACTAGCTTAAATTCTCACATAGTGGTCAGACCTTTATTTACCACAGCTGCAGAAAGAATCCAGCCTTTATTTGAAACAGACTTACGTCAGAAACAGGCCTTTATTTCCACTCTTATGTAGGTACATCTTATCATATTTTAGAAGCCTCCCTGTTTTCTGATCTGCTCCTGTTTAAATTTGTTGTTGTTGTTGTTAATGCATTTCAATTCACTTTGATGTACCTTTTTAACAACAACAACATCATCATCAAGTCAAATTCTTGACTTTGTTGCTCTGAGTTTCTCTCTTCTGTTTTCATTCGCAAAATTAATTCCAGTTCCTTCTACTTTGGCTCAAAGGGCATGATACCTACCTCCCTGACAGCTTTTAATGTAACAAGTGATAGGTTGACACTAAAACTTGGCATTAAAAAATGAAAACAACTGGGTTGTTATGCCAGTAATGGGGCTTTAATGTCAGTTTCTGGTTTACCTTTTTGTCCAGATGTTTGTTGAGTCTATCCAAGGCCTCTGACTCTCCTCCTCGCCAAACAGCAGGAGGTAAACCCTCTGTCTTGAAACCTGGACACATATTCACATGGACACCAGGTCAAATACAAAGCAGCTATTATCTGATGAACCAGACCTTGCTCAAGTGCTAGCTGTTCTCTACTGAATGGAGGAAATATTACGCTAAACTCCATTTAATGATGTGGTATTTCATTGTGACTATTAACTGTATGTATGTATAATTAACTATGTATAATAAGGGATGACTAAGGACTAAGGCTTTAACAAATAAATACAACTTTAATTGTTGGATTTTTGAATTAAATCTAGCTTGATGAAATCTTCATACAGAATTGAAAGACACACATTTGGACTAAACTTGAATTTCAGTTGGTCTGATAGGATGCATAGACAGCGTGTTGGGCACTATATGCAGGCCAGTGACCACTAGTGTTCAGTTACATACAGTAGTGTGGAATTATTTATCAACTCAAACCTAACAGTAATTAATAAATCTAACCACATTCTCTCTCCTAGATGTCCTCCAGTATACCCAGAGAACAACAAAATGCAAAGAGCATGCTGTAATGCTCATCAGCATTATGAATCCTACAGCTGTCATATTAAATTCTAAAAATGTAATAAAAACAATCATGTATACCTAGTTCTTCCAGTGAAGGTATACTGTATAGCTGGTCATGGTTGTCAGTTATTTTAGTGTGACAATTGTCCATCTGCTGCTGGTTGATGGGAGGTAGTGGTCTCCTGGGCAACTCCAGTCTGCTCACAATGGTCTGAAACCGCTTAAAGGTCAGAGGAGGACTGTTGTTGTTCATCTCTATTATCCTGTGACCAATACAGAAAAGATATATAGATATAAGTATAGCAATATCAGCAGAATTTATGTAACAGGTCTTGTCAGTGGCAATGTTCTGTTGAAATATCCTAATACACACACAAAAAGACATTATTATATAAGGTATAAGTCCATCTTAACCTTTGATATGTTGCTTGTGTTGCAATTAAATTAAATCTTTAAATACTGTATTTAAAATTTTCAGCAGCTTTAGGCCAGCAAGACAAAGTCAAAATGGCACATTGATTCTAAAATGTTAACACTGCACAATACTAAAGTGATGGATGAACAAACAACATAGGGGGCTAAAGTCCTGAGGGTAACAAAGATATGGCAATCTGTCTGGTAGTTGTTGAGATATTCCTGGACCAAAGTGGTGGACTGAAGGGAAGACAGACAGACTGACATGGCCTAATCAAATCCAGCAGTACCCTACTGCGCTGAACTGCCTGTTTGAACTTCTGAAATGCATCCAAGAGTGAAAAGAAATAATTCTTACCAAAAATCACTTCCCAATCACTCACGAGCAATTAAAAAACAGACCCTATTTTGTGTTTCAACGTAATTGGCTCCTTTTCAGGTTGTTTTGCCAGTGCAGCTGACAGTAAAGCTCTGTATTTATAGTTTCTATCTTATACAACTTGTTTATATCTGTGAGGCAGTCCTGGATCGTTGGTTGGTGGATTTGCAGCAGGCAAGATTCCTATTGGTTGATTCACTGTGACTACTATGAATGAGCACTGTAAGCTGGGCACGTCCACAACTACCAATATAAACCCTGCAACTGAGCACATACACAAAGCTAAGCTCCCTCCTGCTTCATCCATCCGCTCATACAGTATTCTTACACACACACAGCCCAGTAGTACACCGATTCATTATGTAATATAGTGAATCGAAATGCAGTTATTACTTATGTGTTGGTCTGAATGCTCTCCATGTAGAAGGCAAGACACAGCAAGGCTTGTATATGGGGAAAGTCCTTTGGTACTCCCTCCACTCTTACTCATTCTGCCATCGGATCCCAGCACATGGACATGGGTGTGACCTGCAGTAACATGAGATGACCACTGGAGGGCTCTGCTGCATTTGATGCTGTCAGAGGGGATTTAGATCGTTCAGATTTTGTTCAGCATCTTCTTGGATGTTGTGGACTATTGGTGATTTTCTAAAATGACCAAAAACTCTCAAACTAACAGCTGACATTGTTCTCAGTGTACACTGAGTATTTCAACTGTACTTTGTTGAAAAATGACACCCCATCATCTTACTAATCAAAGGGCTGGTGTACAAAAGTGGACTGCTGATGATGTAAAGTACAAGGGAGTGCAAATTAAATAAATTGAATCTGTAGCACTTTATTAGCATTTAGAGAAACATTTCTCCTGCTTTGTCATGTAGCCCTTTGTTTTGTTTAATAAACTTAAAAGTACCATATAAATCCTTACCTCAACAGTTCTCAATCTAATGGGCTAATGCCATTGTTTTTGCATGTTTGAGCACATTCAGCCCAAATCACACATCATTTACATCAGTGATACTACTTCTGCACTTGCCAGGTGGGTACGTGGAAAGATTGTGGTAACTCAACTAATTTGAAAAAAAAAATTTTTTTTTTTTTTTAAATGAACGACTTGATTAAAAACACTTCCACATGATTCAGCTATAATACCTGAACACCACATGTTACAACTAAGTGTGTGAAAGTTAGCAAGTGAGCAGAAGTTGAAACAGTTAGCTAAAAGTAATCAATGAATGGTTAAAATTGATAGCCAAAAGTAATCGATATATGGATGACATACTGTAGATAGCTAAAAGTAATATATAAACAGTTGAAATAGTTAGCTAAAAGTAATGGATAAATGGCTGAAATGTCAAGTTTCTGCCAAGTGGTAGCAGCACAAATGGAAACACTGAAATTGTGTGAAAGAAATATTAACATCCACTACACATGGATACTTATTAGTTGTATTCAGTTTACAATGAATTCATATGAACACATTTGGAACATGACAGGTGGTGTAGATGATGACTACAGCTAACTTGACACAGCTACGGGGGTATGACAAAAAAGGTTAGGAATGATTTTCATCACAGGGAACCATGCTGCTGCGTTTCATAAATCTGAATTTCCATGTATCTGTTGGTTTCCATTCATTTCTGTATAGTATGAAAATTTATCAGCATACTCTTGAAACTTGCTTGAGTTGTGTAATTCATTATAAACATCTAATCTGCATTGCTTTTTGTCAAAGTTAGACTATTGTTATGAAGTATTGCAGTCCAGACTTTTCAAATCAATCAAGCTTGATGTTCACTGTGATGGATTATACAACATAAGCAAATTTCAAGAGTCTGCTAATCTATTATCAAATAAATTACAGAAATGAGTTGAAACCAATGGAATATACATCCAGAAATATAAAACTGAACAGCATGCATTTGAAAATGGTCAGTGAAAATGTATAGTATACATGGCTTCAAGTTTCAAGGAGCTCAACCTTTCAAAACACACTAGTAAAGCATACATAAGATGATGATGATGATGATGAACTGCCTTTGTCTTTACATGGAATGAATCTCATTTTAAAGGGTAAATTCTAAGAAGACATAACATTAATTTAAAGAACTAGTTCCACATTTTGGGAAATACACTTATTCACTGTCTTGCCCAGAGTTAAATGAGAAGATTGAGACCACTCTCATATCTGTTCACTATATATGAAGCTACAGTCAGCAGATGGTTGGTTCAGTTTAGCATTAAGACTAGAAACAGTGGGAAACGGCTTGCTCTGTCTGAAGGTAACACAATCTGCCTACCAGCACCTCTAAAGCTAACTAATCAACCCATTATATATTACAGTTTAGTTTGTACAAAAAAGTTTTAATAAATTGTAAAAATGACACATTGTGGTTTTCATCAATTTTCAGTCTGCATGATCAACTGTGGACAGTCTCTCACTGTTCAACACCACAAGACTTTCCTGAGACATTCAGCCCAATGTAACAACTCAATATTTAAAGCAGGGCTGTATAGAACCATAGCCTGCTGACAGTAAGGGCCCTATCTTGACTGCGCAAGCAACCAAACAACCAAAAATGGTAGGCCCTGTGTGTGTCTCCAAGCACACCTGCTATTTTGGTTCATGTATGTGCAGCAGTGCAAAGTGCAAAAGGGTTGGGTGAAGGTGAATATAGATTGGAGGGTGTGGTGATTAATAAATACACTCTCAGCCAGTCACATCACAGGTCGCATTGCTCTGAAACTGCTGTGGCAATCACAGAGAAGCATGACAACAAGAGCTCAACCAATGGAAAGACGCTGCTTCAGGAATCATATTACTGTCTGGTTGGTGCAGAGCAGCAGAATGTGAACACACAACACCATGTTGTTTTTTTAACAGTTAATTAGTACAATAACGACAGAAATAGATAACAAAGAATGGCTTTGTGAAGCCTTTATATGATCATATCAACTTGACGCTTTCTCGGTTTAAATTCTACTTTATCTCATATTGTGTAATGTCACATCATATCGTAAAATCTGATACAGTGTTTTGCACTAGGGCTGCCAAGATTAGTCGACTAGTCACGATTACGTCGACTATCAAAATTGTCGACGATTAATTTAATAATCGACGTCGTCGTTTATTTTTTGAAGCTTTGTTTTTCTCTCCAAACTGCCGCTGTAGCTTCCGCTGCCTTGTCTGCCTTTCTGTCCTTGACGCACATGCGCAGTAGTGGTAATCGGGGTCAGCCGTGATGTCACCGGAGAAGTTGTGCCCAGTATCAACAGTATCGTGGCTAGCCGCAAACGGAGCATTTTATCAAAAGAAATGAAAAGAATGTGCAATGCAAAATCTGCAAGGCAGAACTTGCCTTCCATGGGAGCACTACAGCGATGCACGAGCATTTGAAAAGAAAGCACGTTGTTGTAGCTGAATCCGATTCAATTTCTGACGAAGAGGGACAGTTAGCTGCTAACATTAACGTCAACAGTGAGCTACTTACTTGTATTGATAGCTGTAAACATTAACATTAACGATGACGATTTCATCAGCCTTAGCACACGTATGTTATGTGTTTGCTGTAACGTTATAACAGTTTGAATAGGAAATGTGATAACGCTAATGTTTTATAATGCTACGTTACAGTGCTAAAAAAACACGTTCCTCTTCAATGGACAACTTTGTTACCAAGGCAACAACATGCACACCTGGGCAGGTAAATGTCTTGACTGAAGCAATCTTGAACATGTTGGTGACGGACATGAGACCCGTCCATGGTTGGCGATGAAGCTGCTACAAGCTGCAAAGTTCATTAAAAGTTGAATGGACTGTCATCTTAATTGTCTTTATTTTTTAGTTAGCACATACCTTAAACACTTCAAGCTGGAAGCTGATGATGGTTATATAAGAGCAGCTGCATGCTGGTGCGATATGCTGCAATTTAGGTATGATCCGATTAGTCGACTAATCGCAAAAATAATCGGTGACTAGTCGATTATCAAAATAATCGTTTGTGGCAGCCCTATTTTGCACCATACTGCATTTCAAGAATAAAACATATATCGCTAATGTCTGTGTTGCCCAACCCAAAGTGAACACATTGAAAAATGAATAATGAGTGTGTTTGTTACGAACCTATCCAGGTTGTAGAGGGTGTGTGAGTTTCTGACAATGGACTCTACTCCAAACTCTTGAGCCATCTTGATGATGGCCCCATCTCTCTCCTTCCCATACGGTTCTGGGTCATATTCAAATGTCAGCCTGGTCACTTTCCACTCCTGCAGCAACAAAAAGCATTTGTTAGCAAGACAGTGAGACAAGAGCAGACAGTGCAGCAGGGCTGACTGGCACAACTATGTAAACCAAACAACACCATTCAAATGTTTGGATTCAACATGGTTGTCAAGGTGCACTGCAACCAAACCAGGTCACAGTTTGTAAAATACGTCGATTCAAGCTGCAGTTTTGAAGACTTTTGAAGTAATTGTGGACAGTTTAAACAGAGAGGGAGATGGGTTACTTTCTCAACTGTAGTTCAGTTCATGTGGTCCAGACAAAGAAAAACAAAAATATATTTTGACATCTTTTAGTTCTGGTCTGTTTAATGACACTGATTTGAAATCAATAGGAGTAAACATCCATCCATCCATCCATTTTCTATACCGCTTATCCTCTTAGAGGGTCGCGGGGGGCTGGAGCCAATCCCAGCTAACATTGGGCGAGAGGCAGGGTACACCCAGTCAATCACAGGGCTGACACATAGAGACAGACAAACATTCACACTCACAGTCACACCTACGGACAATTTAGAATCACCAATTAACCTAACTTGCATGTCTTTGGATGGTGGGAGGAAGCCGGAGTGCCCGGAGAGAACCCACGCGGACACGGGGAGAACATGCAAACTCCACACAGAAGGGCCCCAGCCGGCCAGCGGGTGCGAACCCAGAACCCTCTTGCTGTGAGGCGACAGTGCCAACCACTGCACCACCGTGCCGCCCGGAGTAAACATGTCAAGTCATATTATTGCACATAGCCTTTTAGCACATCCTCTTGAGTATTCCACCCCCACATTTCACTGCACATATTGAATATGAGTATGTTTATAAATCTTTGAGTCTTGTCTAATTGATTGGTCAGTTTGGAAACAATACAGTAGTTTAGCTTTTGAATGCATGCTAAAATTTACATATCTACTATTATACAATCCTGTGTTTGGTCTGCTTCTGCTTTGCTATCAAACCACAAAAAATGCCCCAGACTCCACTGGACCGAGACCCTCCTTTTCAAGCTGTCTTGGTTGTTTGGTCTGCATCCGAGTAAGATTGACAGTTTTCACACCAGCCCAAACAAACCAAAAGGGCAAATGCACCAGAGTTTGTTTGTGTGAAAGACTCAGAATTTGATCTGAAAATTGGTGGGGTGATATATTTCTGTCGTATGTCTATAAAAAATGTTTTTGTTTTTGCAGGGAACTAGTCTTGTAAGGTCTGGTTATGAAGGCTGGGAGGAGAGCTACATTATACATTATCTACTATCTACATTATCTACTATCTACTACATTATCCTCATCATCATTACCTGTTCCAATTTATTTAGCATGAAAGGGCCACAGAGTTGAAAAACTAAATAAGCCCGAATACATGACACCACTACAAACAAAAGATCAAGTAGTGTGGGAGGTTAGAGGACGAAAGAGGTCCAATGTTTCTTGTAACAAGTGTTGTCATCCCAATCAAACTACAGTGGCACATTTAACTCTCTGGTATGACGTGTGAATTGGCAGAGCTACTGTAGTTGACCCTGTGTTTGGTTGGAATGAAAACCTGCAGACTATTGGGTTTCCATGGGATATAAAGGAAAACCAGTAGAGTGTTATGTAATGGCTGTTGTACAGAGATGGTGAGCGTCTGAATTGCTCCTCTCTCCCTGGACCTAAATCCCCACAGGGAATATATACACACACACACACACACACACACACATATATTATACAGTATAACCATGTTTCTTGGATCCAATTCAGCTGCAGTGATTGTCACTCCTCTAAACAGCACTAATGTAAAAAACAGGGTGTGTTTAGTACATCCTGACATCATTACTGCAGGTGTGGTTACAGGTGCAACAGTTCAGCCTAATCTGCTGACAGATCTGGAGTCTGGCACTGGTTCAAAAATATACTGGCCTACTACCTGACACTGGCACACAATAAATGAAGAAAACAAGAAATGTATATGCATACATGGGATGTTACATAATCATTTAAAAAATGTCCACCTAGATTTTAAAAAGTAGTTAGACTCTTTGTGCCTAGGCCATCCAATCCTTTAAAGCGGTTATAATGAATATTTTAATTTTTTTTTTGTATTATAAAAATGTATTAATGACAACGTGAAAATAATGTGATAATGTGAAAGGGGTTGCTTGTAGTGATTAACCAACAGAGAACTGTCACCCAAATCTGCAACTCCCCTCAGCTTTATGGAGCTTTATAGGAAGTGTCAGCTCATTGTTTAACTGTTCGGTCTGCAACTTTACAGCTTTAGTTCACTCAGCACTCTCATAGCATTGTTTTCAGCCGCAGCAGGCAGCCGTTTTCAGTGAAAAAGTTCTAAAAACCTACTGTACACAACACACATTTAGCAGCTAAAGGGCCAGATACCCTCAGGAGTTGGTAGAGACCAAAAACAAAGCTGAAAGAAGAGTGAATACTGGCCAGAAACATGACTCCAAATGAATGATAATGTCCCTCCATAACTACCGGATGTGTAAATAAGCAACTGTTTGCTAGTTCACCATATCAACTTAAAAGGTGATGATATGTCAACTTGTGGGCTTTCAAAGAGTGTGCGTAAAGAGTGTCAGTCTTGGATTCTGTTGGATTCTGTCACCTCTGCCAGGGATCACACTCATGTGGGACTCATGAAATTGAATGTTATTCCAGGCTCAGTGGCGGTCTTTAGGACAGTTTTCAGTGATGTGGGGAAGCTGAGCCATCACCATTGAGGCCTTCCACTGTGTAATCCCATGGTTCTACATTAAGAGCATGGTTGGTGCAATTACTGAGAATAGTCACAGAAACAGATAATATAACAATGTAAACAAATTTGAGGAAAAGTATTTTCTGTGTTCACAAGTATGCACATGAAAATAGCTCATGCCTACTAGAATGACTATGAATACTAAAATAAACAAAACATACTAAAAAAAAAACTTTCCAAATGTCTCAACACTTTTATTTTAAGATTTAAGGCATTGTTTTAAAAATGACGTTTGTATGGTGCAAGTTCTGGTCCCTGACAGACACAGAGAAGACAGCTGGTGGGCAGGAATACAGACCTTTAAAAGCCTTGGAAAAACATCAGTAGGCTGCCCTCTGACTACAAACAATCTGGAGTTGAGCTTCTTCAGACTGCTGTCCAGGTCCTCCAGAGCCTCAAGCAGAAATCTGCACAGTCACACAGAAGTAAAAATGTAATTAGTAAGAGATATTACAAGACTATAAGTCAGCAGGGTATCCCGCTGTGATGGTATTGATTGTTTCTCAGCACAGTGATAGGATAGCACACCATTTCAGTCCTGTCATTTTTTTTTTCCCCAAACAACCCCCGACACACCGGATGATTATTTATTTAAACAGAGTGACAGTCTGGGATGCCGCTGCTATGGGGGAAAATTGCTGACTCCAGCACCATAGCCGATTATCAATAACTGTGATCAGAAGCTGTGATGTGGTCACTGTGTGAATGCTTTTCCAAACAGCAAAAACAGAACAGTAAAAGGTTAGTATATTTTGTTTCACCCAATCTGTAGTACCTGTTGCACTTGTGTGCAGCTTCTAAATCATTCCTCCTTGCAATATTTACAACTGACATGCTGAACAAAAAAAAAAGAAAATCACCTAAATGTCCATATCTTTACATAGATCTATTCTTCTGCATCAACATCGGACGCCATTCACTTAAATCTTGTAAGAAGCTTTTGGACGATTAGTTGTTAAAAGTTATTTTTTAAAACAAATAAGACAATTTCTGGTTCCAGCTTCTCCAACGTGAGGATTTGACATTTTTTTCCTGGTGGTAATATGAGTGTTTTTGAGTTTTGGATTGTTAGTTGGACACAACAAACAATCTGAAGACCTCAACTTGGCTTCTGAAAAACTGTGATGTTCAATTTAAAACATTTTCTCACGTGACATTTAAGTTATAGACAAAACAATTAATTGATTAGTTGAAAAAAATAGTCATCAGCTGAATCAATTATGAAACTCATCGTTACTTGCAGCCCTAAGGCTGTTTCACAATAAAAGCCTTACAATAGGTTGGCCGGTGGAGTGCTGTACAGTGAAGAAGCATGAAGAAGAGTTATGTTTGCATGAACAAATTGCTGCTCCAACAACAGATGAGATGAGATGAACAGAGTATTCTACCAGGAGTTGCTGGTGGAGATAGTGAGTGTGTGGTATCTACCATACCTCAGGGCCAAGCTCATTACTATCTCTGTTGCTTTTTTTCTGCGGTACTGCACAGACCATCCCAGGCCTGGCAGGCTTGTCCTACAATATGCTTGTCAAAGCATTAAAAAAATTACATTTGAAAAACTCAACAGCAACATATCTTTCCAAAAACAATGTAGTAAGTCAACTGACAAAGCAGTTTTCATTTGGACTGGGACTTTTCACTGGAAGTAGTTCCATGAAATCTGTTCATGGCAAGTAAGTGAGAAAATTTTTATTGATTTGGGTGAACTGCCCCTTTAAAAAAGCCAACTATTTGTAAAACAATACCCAGACATATACACATTTATTTAATAACTCTTGATTTAAATTCCATTTCTGTCATATACTGTCACGTTATACTCAAAATAACACTTACTGTTTTTTGGTGTCAGTAAATAGCATACAGTATAGACCTATGTTATCCATGTTGGTAAATTAGTTCTTTTTTTGTCGTACGTGCTCTGGATAGCACCAGGAAGGCATCTGAACACCTTGGCTCGCGCCTGCGGCCCCAGCAGCCTTCCCTTCGCCAGCTGCAGCAGCAGCCACAGCGGTGCCCGGCAGCAGGGTCGCCGGCGTTATCGCCCCATGGAGGGGTCCAGCGGGGTGGCATCCACCAGCGCGGGTCAGCTGGGGCAGGCTCCATCCTTCCCGCCACTTGGCCGAATGACCGTGGACGAGGCAGGGATGTCAGGCCATTGCGGGACTCTGTCTCCGAACGCAGACAGTGCCAGCAACAACAGCCATATTTTCACTATGAAACGGAATGGGTATGGTCTCTGAGACTCTTCTTACTCGCCCTGCACACATTCAGATACAGAGGTTCAGATGTTAGCGCTGTTAGCCATGACTTTCTGGTATTAGCAAGGCAGCTAATAGTGTGTTGTGTCATTGGCTTGCGAGTCGCTGCCGCTCCGATTGGCACACTATTCGAGTAGGACGTGTGTTGGAGAGCGGCGCGCTCAAATATTATAACCGTGTCTGAATGTTTTCTTACTCGCACTATACATTCTGATGGTCTCTGAGAGGTTTTCTTCTAGCACTTCACATTCTGATACACAGGTTGGTTCAGATGTTAGCGCTGTTGGCCGTGATCTTCATCCATTAGCAAGACGGCTAATAAGTTGTTTGTGTCACTGGCTTGCTAGTCGCTGCCGTTCTGATCAGCACATTACCCAGGCAGGGAGTGTGCCGGAGAATGGTGCCGCTTATATCTGAGCAACTGCGGCTGACGCCATCCCGACCCATGGGGGCGAGAAGGTGTCATCGCGGGTACATAAACTTCACACAGTGGTTTCACCACGGCTTCCTAAGTGGCCTCAAGTTGAGCCATGAAACCCCAGTAACATGGCTTGCGTGGCTAGTGGTGCTGGCCACCACCATTGACCTTGATTGAGCACCGATCAGCTATTCGTCTGCCATGGTGGTCGGACTCGTGGGGTTCCGCTGTCTTCACAATGACTCGCCCATTGGATCTGCGCAGCCATCCACAGGAGCTATGAGGCCCCCCCCCCCGCTGGGGCCGAGGGCGCACTCCACTAGGGGCATTTCTGCCTCGATGGTGTCTTAGTGGCAGACATCTGCTTAGCCGCCTCCTGGTCCTCCACTTCTACCATGTCAGAATCAGAATCAGAAATCCTTTAATAGTCTCACAGTGGAGAAATTTACATTGTTACAGCGCAGATAAGAGGTAGAATAAAAGATAGATAGGGATATAAATAGAATAAAAATAAGTAAGAGCACGGTAATTTAACAATCAATAAGTCCACATCCATAAAGTATATGAAGTGTATAAGGTGAATAAAGTGTGTGGGAGTGTATATATTGCACATAAGTGTTATTATTGCACGACAGTGAGGTAACAGTTCGTGTGGTGGTCTACCAGGGTCCATGGTGGTTGTACAGTCTGACCGCTGCAGGAAGGAAGGACCTGCGGTATCTCTCCGTGAGACACCGCGGGTGAAGCAACCTGTCACTGAAGGTGCTGCACATTGTAGACAGAGTGTCCTGGAGGGGGTGGGACGTGTTGTCCAGCAGGGATGACACTTTGTCCATCATTCTCCTGACTCCTACCACCTCTACCGTGTGCAGAGGGCTCCCCAAGACAGAGCTGGCCTTCTTTACCAGTTTGTCGAGTCTCTTCCTGTCGGCAGTCGAGATGCTGCTGCTCCAGCAGACCACTCCATAAAAAATGGCTGATGCCACCACGGAGTCAAAGAAGGTCTTCAGGAGTGCCCCCTGCACTCCAAAAGACCGCAGTCTCCTCAGCAAATAGAGTCTGCTCTGTCCCTTCTTGTACAGAGCAGCAGAATTATCTGTCCAGTCCAGTTTATTGTTCAGGTGAACTCCCAGGTACTTGTAAGATTTTACAATCTCAATGTCCGATCCCTGGATCTTCACTGGTGTGGGGGGGAAATGTTGGCGCCTCCTGAAGTCAACCACCATCTCCCTGGTCTTCCCTGTGTTGAGTTGGAGGTGGTTCCTCTGACACCAGAGGGCAAAGTCCTGCGTAAGTTCTCTGTACTCCCTGTCGTCCCCATCAGAGATAAGGCCGACAATGGCAGAGTCATCAGAAAACTTCTGCAGGTGACAGGTTGGTGTATTATGGGTGAAGTCTGCAGTGTAGAGGGTGAAGAGAAACGGTGCCAGAACCGTTCCCTGGGGGGCCCCTGTGCTGCAGACAATTGTGTCGGACTGACACTCCCTGGTCCTCACGTACTGCGGACGGTTGGAGAGGTAGTCCAGGATCCAGGAGGTGAGGTGGTGATCCACCCCGGAACTCTCCAGCTTGTCCCCCAGAAGCATAGGCTGGATGGTGTTAAAAGCACTGGAGAAATCAAAAAACATGATTCTCACAGTGCTCCCAGCCTTCTCCAGGTGGGAGAGGGATCTCTGAAGGAGGTAGATGACAGCGTCATCCACCCCGATACCAGGTTGATAGGCGAACTGCAGAGGGTCCATCGATGGTCTCACAAGGGGCCGAAGATAGCCAAGGACCAGCCTCTCCAGGGTCTTCATCAGCTGTGATGTCAGCGCCACCGGCCTGTAGCTGTTGAAATCCCTGGGGTGGGGAGTCTTTGGCACAGGTACCACACAAGATGTTTTCCACAGTAGTGGTACCCTCCCTTGCTTCAGGCTCAGATTGAAGAGGATCTCCACTATCCCACACAGCTGGTCTGCGCAGGATCTGAGAAGCCTTGAGCTGATGCCATCTGGGCCCGCAGCCTTCCTTGCCTTACACCTTCTGAGTTCACTCCTCACCTGTGCAGTCGTATCTGAGGGATATGGCTGCTAATTCTGTATCACTTTCTGTGCTTGGTGCACGGGTGATGGAACCTTCGTCCAGTATGGACGGAGGTTCGATGTGACGACGCCCGGTGTGTGTCATTGCAGCCTGGTGCGAGTCTCCCCGGTGGGTGGCGCTTGAGCAGGGAACTACTGTGTACATGGGTGTTGGCTTTTAGTGGCCCAGCTGGGGGTACGTCTCAGCAGGTGGTGGTGGTTGCTGAGTCTTCAAGGGAGACGAGCAATGCGCATACTGGGGTTTTATAGGGAGGGTGCTACCCCCCGATTGGGCAGCGAGTACAAGGACTTTGACTCAGGTACCAAGGCGGAGCCTCGAGGGGATAAACCAATAGCGAAGCTCGTTAGAGGACCTCGCACGTACTCATAGAACTGGGGTTACACCTGGTAACCGTTATTTCTCTCAACATACACTAGCACAGTAACGTATGAACGATAGCCTATATTAGCTTATTAACGTCAGTCGTTTACTCTGCCATGTTTACTGGGAATGCACATCAATTAGCGCTAATATTTCTAACGTTACTATGGGAAGAGAACACCTTAAGGGTGATTGAAATGCAATGGCTATCAAAGCCATACTATCACCTATGTGCATTAGTTAACGTTATAGCTTATACACAGGCTTTTACATGCGACTCTTTAAGTAAAACACTCGACATACTTTATGAATTCATAACCACATACTGTGCCATTCGGAGTGTACATAATTAAAAAACAAGAACTTGCTTAAATAAAATGTAGTCATTAAGCAGTGATTTGCGTGTTGTTACCATGACTTTTTTAAGTTTTCTTCCAAATCTCATTGGGGCAAGTTGGGCGACAGTCAACATTGTGGACCTGTGTTTTCTGTATGTAGCATAGTTAAATTTTGTAAAAAAAGAAACTAACAGTTGCTTATCAGTTCGCTTGTATGCCGAACATATGAGCGAGCAGTACTGATTCGATAAAGAAGTGGTCTTCTGCTAGGTTGGGATACTTTGCCGCTATACACAGATAACATTAAATTGTTCGTTTTTTTCTATGGTACTTGGCATGGCATTCTCTCCATTTTAAGCTAGCATTAGCGAACTGACGTGGAGTGGAGGCCCAAGCCTAAACTCGAAGCACTGCACGTTTACAAGGCAATGAATCATACAAATGGCGACCTGATAAACTGTCTTCACATAATGCGCAATGTTCAACCGACGTTAAATGGAACTTAAACGTGTCACAGATAAAAAGTAAGTTGCAAACCTCCATCGGTTGATTCCCACGTTAGCAGCGCCAGCAAACCACGGGTCCAGGATATAAACACAGCGCACTGTGTCCGCTCCATTGAGGGCCTCCTGCAACGCCGGATTATCATGCAACCGCAGACATTTGCGAAACCAGTGCACTGAATTCACCACCATGATTACTCCTTATTCCATCATTAGAGGAAAATCCAGAGGCATCAGTCGAAATTAAGCCCAAAATGCACTGGGCTAAATGGCTAAATGTCACAGTTTTGGAGACTCCCAAGAAACTTCACTTGCTATCAAACGAAACCAACACTGAGGGGGCGTGGACAGTACGATGTGTGGTTAGACTTTATTATCCCTGTGTCTGTCCGCCGATTGGGCAGACGGTTAAACGTCAACATGAATTACAAAACTGAAGAACGTTGATTGGTTGATTGGCAAATGGCAGAGAGCTGTGGTGAGGAGCTGTGTCACGTTTCTGATTGGGAGCAGTGTCATGCTCTATCTGATACTGAATTAAAATAGAATGTGATAATCTCAGTTTTGACATGGTGCATATTTATACAAAGCAGCATGTACATTTTAGATTCAGATTTAAGATGATCTTAGAGCTTCTGGGTGATGGACCATGATTTTATTACCTCAATTCTTGCACTACTCTGAGCAAAATACATGCAGTATAGACAATGATACCATTCATTGAAAACATTTACCACTGGAATTGCATAAATCACTTGGCAAATTATATCAGACTATTATATCATCAGACTAATTTAAACATTTTACAACTTTCACATAAATTCTACAAATACGGAGGTAGGAGAAATATTCTCCAAACGCTGAATGACAGTAATTTAATGAAACGCTATAGATTAGATCGTGCAGGGATAATGTTTGTGGTCAATCTTGCTAGAGATGCGCTCACATCTCCTGCCCAACACAACAACGCCAGGCATGAAAGTGGTCACAACACTAAGATATTTGGCAACTGGCAAAATTCAGCAGTGATGACTTGTATAGACTGGAAAGCAAACAGAAATTGAAAGCCATTTCCCCCCATTAATATCAAATAAAGTACTGAAATGAGCAGCATGGTAAATAAACATAAGCAAATATGATATATATGATTAGGCCTATTGATTTCACTGTCCTTCCATGCCCATTATCACTAAGAGTGCTTTTTTTTTCTTTGGTCAACCAATCACACCTTTTTTAAAACTTGTCCTACCTACAGGCTTTTAACAGGCTACAAACATTTTTGTCTCTTGTATAGCCTCTTCAATTTTCCCTAGATACATCAAAGCACATTTGTTTAGGATGGATATATCTTTTGATTGAATTTACACTGTCCCAGAAAAGCTTTAGTGAAATTCCAAAAAACATGAGTGTGGTTTGCTTCCAGGTTGCCACAATGTCCAACGTGGTGGTTAGGTTTTTATCTGGGGTGTTAAAAAACAGAAGGTTCTTTCAGGCAAACTCTCGTCATACTCGTGTCCACTCATTTCACACACATTATCCAATACACAATGCAACAATGCAAACATAGTACTGTACAAAGCAAAAAATATGTATTTCCTTTCTTATTTTCCCATGGTGACTATAAAACTAAAACATGACAGTTTTCACAGTGGTGCAGCTGCGCTGTGCTGTTACGGGAGGTAAAGCGGGTTGTCCCCTGGGCTGGTGGTTCAATCCCTGGCTCACCCATCCCCTCCACATGTCAAAGTGTCCTTGGGCAAGACACTGAACCCTAAGTAGCTCCCGATGGAGGTGTGAATGTTTGTGTGAATGAGACCAATCTGAAAAAAACGCTATAAAGCGTTTGGGAACCGTTAAGGTTGAAAAATGTACCATTTGTTCTGGTGTTAAGGTCACTATCATGTGGACTGGCGAGACTGCCCTCCCAAGGAAAATGTCAGCATCAGTCTTTTCAGCAAATGCCCAGGAACTGGGGAAGATTTCAAATGCCTAAATAAAAACAAAGAAACAAAGGGAAATACAACAGACATTGTTATTTGTATGTCCTTTTTATGTGTGCATTTACTGTGTCATAATTAAAGGAAAAGCATTTGTTAAAAGGACAATTATTTAGCTTTTTGTCTTTAATAACTGAATTAATTATTTTTCATTGTGACATGAATTTTCCATGCTACATTAAATTCACAGCACAGAAAACAAAGTGAAGAGGTGTATTGCATTTCAGTGTTGTCCTTCAGAGAGCAGCATCGACCACTACTAAATGCAAAGCACTGTCATCACTTTTCCTGAGGAGGTACAAAGGAGCTTTTTCTTTTGTTGAAATGGAAACGCACTGTCAATGCCAAAATGGAAAACGGTCAACTGACCAATCACAGCTTCAGCGCGAAATTGCCACACCCATTTTTCACAAATGCGGGTGTTTGACATGTTTGGATTCCCTTTTGATTTTAATAAAATGTAAGACGGAAAAACGGAAGCTATTGATCTGCAAAGGCACTGCAACAGACTGAGTGATGCACTGAGCACGTCTGAATCTCAGGACATGAATGCACAGGGCCTGCTCCAAGAGGATACTCAGAGATATAATTCCAAAGGGAACAACTGCAGAACTCTCCTCAAAAGCATTGAACAAACATTTCCCAAATGTGACATTGTGCTCAGATTTCTATTGACTATCCTGGTGACTGTGGCATTGGGAGAGTGCAACTTTTCAAAGTTGGAAGACATCAAGAACTATTTGCATACATTCATGTCTCAGTACAGACTGTGTGGGATGTTACATCCAAGATGAATTAAACAGATCTTACTGCTGAGTTTGCTACCAGCAAAGTAAGAACAGTGACCTTCACGTAATTCATTCCCTTAAACCAGTCCATCTCATTTATTTACACAACATGACAGGATTTCTCATTGTGCTGCGATACTAAAATGTGCAAACACGACTGTCAAAAAATGTTCTAAGCATTGTTATTTTATTTGGCGTTAAGTTAAATTGATGAAATGAGACAGCCATAAATATTGCTGTTGTGTGTGCTTAATGCTGTTTATAAGTAAATATAAATCGCCATAATGGGAAAAAAAAAAAAATCAACAACACTGAGTCACAGGATGTAAGCAAAGAGCTTTGACTGAGATCAAATAGTCTATTTAATAGAGCAGCTTATTTAAATGATCAGCTTGTTATTAAGCAGCTTCAGGAGTTCAAAACGAATTGATCAATTGAATCAGCTGTGTTGCAGCAGGGACTGATCCAAAACATGCAGGACAATGGGCACTCCAGGAGAGGTTTGGGGAACGCAATCAATTCTCTCAGCTTGAGAATCATTTAAAAACACCACAGAAGGTCTCCCTCCTTTTTTCCTGAGACGGGAGTGACAGGATATGGAGTGGCAATACCAGCAAAAGGAATAGGAATTAATAGAAGAACATCCAATAAGTTAGGGGTATTCACAGTGGAGATGGTGGCAGTGTTGGTGGTGTTAAGATGGGTGGAAAAAGCTAGACAGAGTCAGTCTTAGCAAATATAAGGTCTTCCCAGTCAAAAAGCCGGCAAGATATATTGTATAAGTCAATAACAAGAATAGTGAAACAGGGAGGTCAGGTTAAATTTCTGTGGGTTCCAGCACATGTAAGGGTAAGGAGAAATGAGAGGGTGTTCAAATTAGTATCAGTAAAGCAGAAATCAAAAGTATAATCTGGGACAAAACTAACCAACTTTGGCAAGAAAGGTGGGACAAAGAGGGGAAAGGGAGGCATTTATACCAAATTCAAAAGCGTGTCAAAGAGCTAGGGTAGGAAGTGGACACAGGAGAGAGGAGACAGTATTGACAAGGTTAAGGTTGGGGCACTGTACACTAAATAAAACACTGAAAATGGTAGGGAAACACCAAACAGGACACTGTGAGGGATGCCAGGAAGAAGAGTCAGTAGAGCACGTAGTTTTGAACTGTAGGACATATGGGGAGCACAGAGAAAGGATGAGGAGTAAGTTGAGGGAATTGAGGGTGCAGGAATTCACATTAAGAGGTGAACTGGGCATGGGTGAGAGAGCACAGGTTAGGGTACTGCTAGCTTTTTTTTAAGGGAAACAGGGATTTATTATAGGATTTGATATATATATGTATATATATACATATACATATATATGTATATGTATATATATATATATATATACTCTGTCAAAAAGAAATCCAGCAATGCACAAATGAGGCAGTGAAGGCTGCAGCCTAGTAAACATGGATGTGAAATGTTCAAAATATGGCTTTGCTAATGTTTGAGGAAAGAAAAACATTCAGCATGTTTGATCTCAAGGATGCACATATGTTTTGGTGAGCAACAGTGAATGAAAACACAACTTTACAAGTTCATACCATGTCTGGAGCAAATCGCACTCATGACATGCAACATGATGGCATTTCAGGGACCAAAAGAACATTGAATCTAACAAAGTCCTACTTGGTTTTAAGGTGTATTCATGTTTGGGGCTTAACTTGATTTGCTGCGGGATGCACTGCACCAACATGTAAATTGACCATAGAGATCTGATCCAATTCTAATCAGGATCATCTGGACAGCAGAGCAGAAGCTGAGAAATGATCATGAGGTTGGTTTGGGACAGAGGAGGGCTGCACCATGACAAAAGATTTGTGTATTGCAACAGCAAATATTAATGACATTTCTACAATAGTCTCTAATTAGTTGTACGGAGACATTTGTCTTTCCTGTTATCTTATGACAGCTTGATTTTACAACTGTTAGTCTACAGCGCTTGCTGTGATTAGAGGTACAAGGTGAAAACTAACAATGAGAAACTTCTTATGGATGGATGTCTCATGGATCAGTCAACTGTAGAGAATATTTTACTTTGGTATTGGGTTAATGTATGTAAGCCTCAATGAGAAATTAAATACAGAAACACAATTTCAATACTGTCACATTGACACAACTCTTTAGATATTTGACAGTGTTGTGCTGCCCAGTATAAAATGGTGTTTCAGAAAATGTGCTTAAGCAATTGAGGAAAAACTGTAAGATGTGTTTCAATATAATAAATGAATGTAAATTACAGTAGGACCATGGAAGGACTATTATAGAAATGTTCTCGTCTGGCCACAACATTTCATCTACTTAACATTTTCCCTTACAATACACAAAAAGCTTTTGGCCTGGTGCAACCCTCCCCTACATGTCTATGGTGTGAAGCCTTTACAGAGAGGATGCAGCCTTTGTCATCCCATGTCTCTTCCTCTGTGTCCTCCTCTGACCAAATGTGTCCCGACACAGTGGCTGATGATATTAAACCAGTGGCAAAAAGTGTGGGTATGGGAGTAATTCTCACAGATTGGATGCAACAGGACTAGTTCAGAGAAGTCTATTGTCTGAATGCTGCCAATTACTTTTGTTAAAGGCACATCTTTAACAAAGTGTTAAGTTCATTTATGTGGCAAACTTCCTCTGCAGGACAGGCGTAGGCAGCTAAGACATGATGTACAGCAGGGGGTGCTCCACCACAACCAGAGAAGAGTCCTCCATTAAACTCATATACAAGGTGCTATGGGACACAGAAATACTTGGTCAACATATTGTGTGCTCTCAAATATCAGGTTTTCTTAAAATAAATAAATATATAGTCTGTTATATACATATATACATATATATAGTCTGTTATATACATATAACATATCAATTATCATTGACATGACAATGGGGATTTAATACAACTTCCAGTGGCATCTAACTGAACAAACTCCCAATTCCCACTTCCAGTACTAACACACACTCTCATTCAGGATTATAATAAAAATGATGAGTGGGTACTATGTGTTGGTTCTTCAACAATATCATCTGAATCAGGTGAGAGAAGAAAAGGACTGAGTCAAACAGGGGAGTGTGTCTGCTGTTTGAGCTGTGTCAGAGTGAAGATGGAAATGGGCCAGACCTGGCTACTGGCAGCACAAAACTTACATTTGCAGTCCTGTAGTTTGAAACATACTTACTTAATGTCATAAAAGTACATGTTGAATATAATGTATGTACATAATAGTTCTATGTTTATGTTTACATATCTTTCTTCAGCTTTGTTGTCCTTGTTTTTAGAAGTTGTATGTCTATTTCTATCTTCCTGTAAATTGTTCTGTGTGTAACTACAGAGCAAATTAAAACCAGAGTCAAATGCTTTGTATGTGTACACATACTTGGCCAATGAAGCTGAATCTGTTTCTGAAATAGTTATTTATTTAATCCATGTTTCAAATGATCTCTGTATATATACTATGTGGTTACTGTGGAAGCCCTTCTCCACCAGGGAAACAAATAAAAGAAATTTGATACATGGGAAAAATAAAAGATACTCATGGTTTACTAGCTTAAAGTTATGAGATAGTAAGTGAATATTATTGGATAAAAAGTCTAAATATCGATTTACTAAGTCAAAAAATGAGATACAAAGTAAAACTTGTGAGAAGTCAGAATTTTAACTAGCCTATCTCATAATTAAGATAAGATTAGATAAGCCTTTAATTGTCCCACAGCGGGGACATTTTCAGCGTTACAACAGCCAGAAAAAGTGTCATATATAGAAATACAATAATAAAATATAATAAAATACAATAAAAATAAATAGAAAATAGTCCTGTACACAGTAAAGACAGTAATAATAATAGTGTGACTGAGTGCATTTGTAAGTATGAACAATAGATAAGATAAAAATAAAAATTTTGACATAACATGAGTATTTCTATTTCTATCACTTTAATCTGTTTTTCTTTCTCTGGCAGGAATGGGCTTTCGTAGTTTCTGCACTCTACTACATTAATGTGATGTTGGCCTGTGATGGCTTGTTTATTCTATCTATCTATATACATCTATGCGTGAATCTGCCTGCTCTGTAAATGACGTCATTTCCAACAGTACTATCAGCCAATCCCATGATCTCAGGCAGGACCATGCATGGATGTGTTATAACACCTGGATACGGCGCCACCGCTCAGCCTTGCTTCCAATTTTTTCCAGCGGCCACTCGCGGTATTGCGGCCCAAAAAGCATTTTCCCCACAGGCCACAACAGTAAAAGAGACGTCTGTCAAACTGTTGACAGGACACCTTGAACTGCAAACAAGCTCCATTATGACTCTTCCTATTATGAATTTTTGATCCATGGAGGTTTTATATTTGTAAAACTTTCCTCGGGCCGAGAAAAGCGATTTTAAAATCCGAGACGTCATTACAATGTAACGCGGGAGGGAAACACTACTGCGCATATTCAGTGAGCCGCATAACCCGGAAGCTAGAAACTTTTTTGGCGTATGCGCTGGGCGAGCAATTCTCATTGGAATGAAGAGGCGCCATCTTTGGGTCCAGATCCAGTCCTATAATACATCCATGGGACCATGGCGACACGTGTTGACGTATAATGTCAGCGCCATTTTGAGATGTGTTCAGCAGCATAGTACATCAAGCATCCCCGTGGCCTGACTAGGTTGGCAGAGTGCGTATTAAAAACAAATACTGTAACTCCTAACCAGACTTGTAGCCTACGTGACTGTAAAGTTAGTTGTCTATGTGATGGCGACATGACTTCAGCTATCCTCTCAGCGATAAATATTCTTACGAAACCTCTTGGCGGTAAGTGGGTAGTTTGACAGACCTAGGATAACGTAAACTCACCTTAAAGGTAACAGTAACTGTACCTATTCTGAGATAAATAATGAGTGCTCATGGTAAGATGGTTGTGCGTAGCATCTCGTTTTAACTGCTATAACCAGACCTTAAATGATAAGCTTGCGAAAAAACTGTATCTGTACGATTTGCTTCCATTGCGCACTGTGATTAAACAGATGAGGAGCGTGAATAAATGATGAAAGTGCTTCGTGGTTCAAGTAGTAAAATCAGGATCATACCGGTACACGTATTGTTTAGACCGAGATCCCAAGTGAATGATTTTCCAGCACTTACTCACTTTCTTTTGTCAGTACAGTGCTAATGATTGGTAGCAACTGATTGAGCTTCACTACTCGAAGCTATGAGCTGACCTGCTGCAGATTCGTAAAAACAATTTTGTTCTTTGTTATTTTCAACTGCTAAGGTAACTATCAGTTTGTCTGTATCCCTGATGATGCATGATACGTTGTTAGGTGAACACACAGTGGGATACAACTTGTTGTCAGAAGCATTGGAAAACAAAAATCATGTACCAGAATTAGTCATGTTAGTTATGTTAACATTAGTCATGTTCTATGTGTTATTGTCTGTAGAGCCATCTGTGCATGATGCTCAGTCCTCACACCAAGAGGCTCTCTTGGCAGTGCTGCGAGCCAACAGAGCCCTTCTCCTGGAGCAGCTTCAGAGTGAGAGCAGCTTTGAGGAGGTGAGGAGGCTGAGGGAGGAGGTGATGGCGGTGGCAGACTGGTTCTCCAGCGATGCAGAAGACGCCACATGGGGCTTTGTCCGGGAGTGTCTCCTACTGCTCCTCACCTTAGCACGACACCTCTCTGTTGAACTTGAACATTTCAAGCAGACTCCCACTCCCTCTGCAGCTGAACAGTGCACCCCTGAGATAGCTCCACCTTTACCTCCTGATGTCCTCAGTGTCACCCAGCAGAAGACACTTGGAGCTGCTCTTCAGTTTGTGGTTTCTCTCGGGCTCTGCCCCTACTTGGCCCCTGGAGTGGGTGTGCCACTGGGTCGCAGATCAGCGTTTGGAGCCATGGTGGAAAAACTTGTCTGTGGTGGGTCTGCAGTAGGACGCCGCCTTCTTACCACCACACATGTCCTATTGCAGTTGGCAGAGCTGTCATCTCTCGCCACTTTGGTGTTCACACGGCATCTGGGGGATGTGATGGCAGCACTGTGCCAGCTTGGCTACCAGCCACACCAGGCAGAGAGAAGCGGCACAGAGGAGGAGAAGGTAACACATCTGGATATGGATTTGCTCTTCCCCTGTTGGAAAAACAACCTTAAAAGAGTACGCCACCGATTTAGAATTACACGCCTATAAAATTGTCAGACTCACGATGGACAGTTTGGGGAATAAAGGATCAAAATCAATGCAGCTGACCGAGAGATATCATCTTTTTTATTCCACATATTCTTCTTCCTTATCAAAACCTGGCGCCTAGATTACCCACAATACAACTCTACCACAGACAGATTGGTTGGAGATTTGGGTGTGTTATGCTAGTAGCAGCTAATGTAGCCCCGAGCAGAGATGGGGAGTGGGCTACAGAGGTCTGGTAAGCTCACTTCTTTCTAGTAGTACTCCCACTGACGCTGACTGAAGTGACATTGCTTGAGGCAATTTATCAGATTTTGGGCAGCTCTCTCTGGAGCCACAAAAGGCTTTATACAATTTTTTTCACATATGCAGTAGTGCTCCCCAACACCTGTAAACGGACATTAATGTGTAAAATTGGTGGATTTCCCCTTTAAGAGTGACATAAGTCATTGTGTGGTGATTGATCACATGTGAAATCTTCTAAGACTGAGCCTCCGATTTTCTCCGCTCTTGGTAGAGTTGTAATTAGAGTAACTGCCATAAAGGCCAGGACACGACTTGATGTAAATCTCTGCAGTTAAGTGCATACTTTTAATGCATGTTGTCAAGATAAATAAAATGCATCTGTTCTTCTGCAAACTTTTAGATGCAGGAGCTCAGTGCTGAAGAATGTCGAACTTGCAGGGAGGCCCTCAAAAGCCTTCTAGGAAAAGTCTACCAGCCAATTGTTATCAGGGAGCTGCTGATCCTTCAAGGTGGACCCAAACAGGTGTGCATGTCCATGTTTGGCAGGGACAGCTGGAACAAGGAGTAATAATAGTGTGCTTTTTATTTGATAAATATTTGAAATTATTATGTTGTGTTGTTGCTGCCCCTGAGTTAGATGTTAATAGTGTCCAAACCCTTAAAGAATGACTTGATGATTTCTGGAAAGAACAGGGATTATTTCAGTATAAACTGAACTCGTCTAAATACCAACTGCAAAATAGGGAATGTCATGTTTTATTTTTCCATCTGACACTCATTAACTTAACCTTTCCATGCTCTAAAATTAATAAATATTAAAAAAGCGCAACAAGCTGTAAGCATATCACTGACATATTATCACCTTTATAAAGTTATGGTGAACATGTTAGCAAACAGTTGTGTTTGCACATCCAGCAGACAGAGCAACATTAGCATTCATTTGGAGAGGAATTTCTGACCATTAAATATATGTAGTCTGATATTCAATCTAATTTTAGCTCTGTTTTGGTCTCCACCAACACGCTAAAACACTCAAGCTGAGAAGAATTGCAAAATTGGATGATAATTCTCTGTTGGTTTGTCACTGCGAGCAACCCTCATGTTACCCTCAAGTATTTTTTTCCATTGTTAAAGTCCAATTGAAATTAGATTGTATTTTTTGTCTATAAATCACTTGTCCTGGTAATGTGTATCACATAATGTGTGCATATGGGTTATCGTGCGTGTGCACAAAAACAAACAGAACGGAGACCCACTCATAAAAACATTGTTCCATAGTTCGACTAGTCTTCAGAACCTTTAACGTATCAGTTGGCATGGCCCATTGCCCTCATTTCCAATTGCCAGTTGCTCCCATTCAATTCCTACTGAGGCCATCGCCTTATTAAGTGGAAGTCACAGTGAAAGTAACTTACTGGGAAGTGAATGAGTAGCTATATTTTATTATATGCTCCAAGCTATTGTGTGATGTTTTTTCTGGTTCGATCTTGGTAAGTCAATGTGTTTGTTTATCTAATACTAAAAAGTTTCCCACTTTACATGAACCAAAATGATAGGGAAATTCTCTAAGTTTTGTTTTCCATTCAGATTTTCCAATGTAGGTTTGTGATGCCTTATTTTATATGTACTCTTCCTCCTTCCAGTCTGGTACACTGGGAAGCTCCAGTGGTTCGAGCAGCAGGGCAGCTGTGGGATCAGCGCCGGCCTGGCTGAGGCGTCTGTGTGGTGATCTGCTGTCTGAGCGCCTGATACAGCCCAATGGTGTCCAGGCTGTTGTCAGAGCCATCCTGGGGAGAGGAACAGGTGAGTTGGAGGGGAGGTATGGATGGAAGAATGGAGGAAGGAAAAGTAGTGGGGAGCGCAGTCTGACAAACAGGTACAGACTCAAATATCCACTCAAATGTAATGCATGTTATCCATTAAACCTGAACAGTAACAGCACAGAAGCAATACATCAGCCTTTCATTAGTTTCACTGATTTATATGTCTCAACCACACTGTGGGTTGGCTCTATTATATCATTTGCTCTAATATCTTGTATTTTACCTTTTGAATCTTTTTGTAGAATGGAACTTCTATTTGATGTATCCAGACCTAACTAAAACACTGTTTCTGTCCTCTAGGGGGCGAGTCAGACTGGAAGAAATGTGACAGTGTGGCCAGGATCCTGGTGACCTGCCCTCAACAGTCTGCCTCAGCAGACTGCTACTACAGACAAGTCTGTCCACAGGTCAGCTCAACACACATATACACACACTTTTCCTCACAGTGCGAATGTGTCAGTATTTTACAAATATTATTTAAAAGAATGGAATTATTAACATGAGGATGTGCTCTAACCCTTTGTGCAATGATCCTGCCTTTCATCCAGCTGCTCTGTTGCCACAGCGATAGTTTCTGGCTTTGTGCACATGCGTACATGTAACCGTATTCATGACTAAAACATCTGCATTCTCCAGGACAAATCTAGCTGGTGAAATCAGGTTTCTTCACTCCACACCCACATTTTGAAAACCTTGTCATGAGAAACCAGCTAATGTAAACACACTGATTGACTGCAGTGTAGACAGAAAAGAGCCTTTATCAAGTACAGTGTCTAAATCACTCCTGGATAAAACTACACGCACAGTATGTGTGTGCTTGTAGTCTTAGTTTAAGGATAATTCTCGTTTATTACAACTTGGATTTTTATTTTTCAACTAAACTTCAACTTCATCACTAAAAAGAAGTCAGATGGGGCAAAAACACAAGCAGTTTGTACAACACAGTTTGTAAAACAAAACGCAGGTTAGCTAAACATATATGAAAGAGAAAACAAAGTGAACAGTAAAATTATTACCCAAGCTGTCCATTAGAGACATCCATTACAGTTTTCAGACCTAGCTACTTTCTGGTTCAACTTTGATCTATTGTACTTAAGAAGTTGTGTGCACACAGTCGTCCTGTGCAGAGAGGGATTGTTACTGACATTTCAGATGTGCTCACTTTCAGTTTGGTTTAGGTAATTTGGATTAACTGTTGGCTTGTTTCCAGTCTGTCTGGTCGGCTGACTGCTCATGCAGGGTATGCGGGGTCTTAAAACGTCTTAATCAGCATTTTACGAGGTATTATTTTCTGTGCCTTTTTTTTCAATGTCAATAGCCTATTCCAAATAGTCCAAATAGTTTGTATGCTAAAAGTTTGCGTGAAGTGGCCAGCGCATTTTCCATAGACTGGAGTGAGAACAGAGACCTTTCAGAAAGCTGTTGTCACGTCGCAATTTTCTTCTCAATAAAACATCTTTGGTGAGACGTTTCGAGTCTTTTGGCCAATCAGAATCAAGAAAACTGCATTGTCTTCTTTTCCATGGATGTACAAAGACAACTTTTCGCGGTACTACTACAATGGACGCTAGTTTTGAGGTAACGGCTGGGCCACACTGCCGACCCGAGCAGTGCGTGTGCGTCACAGAACCTCTTGCTTTTCATTTCAGCGTCCATGTTAATAACAGGTTAGAGCAGCCACACAGCCGTCTTCAGCACGGCTCATCTAGAGATTCGGAGTCTCAACTATTTTTTCCGAGCAACGCACACGGTTCTCAGCAAAAATACACAGTGAAAATGATCTGTTGATAGTCATATTGACTATTGATATCTGTAGAATATGTCACAGATGTGAAAAATATCGAAAAAAAAATTTTTAACTCCCCAGTTACAATTGAGCACAAGCCTCTCAACATTTTCCTGTGTAAACTAAATATAAATTAAATGTATAATGAAATGAAACATTCTATTATTGATGGCCATTACACCATCAAATCTTTCCCAACCTATTTATAATGGAAAGCTTGCCAGCTTGTTAGCACATCAGCTAAAGTTAACGAAGAAATAAACTCCATTCGGAAACAGCACTGGTTTCAATAAATGTTAAAGTAAATGTTGTCTTTTCCCTTTATTTTCTTCTCAGAGTGCACCAGAATGCTTCGTTTACATATTAAAATCCCAAATAAATTCTTGAGTTTTGAGGGGTTAAGCTAACAAACATGTCACCTTTTTCACCTCTTGTGAGTTTGCAGGTCTGATTACTTTTAATAAACCTTGCCTTTGGGTTAGTCACTACTTTATTCTCTTGAGTTTTGTTCCCTCCGGGCCTATCTGAATTATGTCAAACTAAGACTGTTTTGCAATCTCAAAATAAATGTACTGGTATAGTACTGTAAATGTAAGTTAAGGTGTGTTGCTGATAACCAGATACAACTTGTGGCATTGGTATGGAATTTAACTTCAGGATTCCTGCATATACCCTGTCATGTCTGTTGCCCTGTTGGAATTTCTTGTAGCGATGCCGGCATGTGCCCACATCTCAGCAATTACTTTGGTAAGTATGACATTATCGTACGTGATAGGAATGTTGGCCAAAACTACAAAAAGAAGATCCAAGTTGTAATAAACTAGAATTACCCACGATGAGTGTATTTCAAGTGTATTTGTTCTTGTATGTATTTGTTATTGTTGTCTAGATCCTCGACCTCCTGCACTTCAAAGACAAGCTGACAGCCCAACAGTTTCAGTGTGTGGCTACCAGGGCAGCACTCTTTATGGTACAGGAGAAGCCCAGCTTTGCCCAGCAGGACCTGCTCACTCCTCTGCTCGCACCTCTCCACCGCTGCACCACTGCTTCCAGTCAGTACCACGGCCGTCTTATCCAGATGTGTTAGATGTTAAATTCAAGTAGAGTTTGTTTTATTCCAGACAGTATTGTTGCACATATGGAGTTGTAACATCTTCCAGCTTTGGGAAGATTATAGTTAAAGTAAATCTTTTATTTACTTTAAAAATTAAAAATGCTCCTTCTTTGCAACAGTCCTTCTTATTTTGAGATGCATTTTACTCAAGTGAGTCATCCAAACTCGATGCTGGTTTTTCCACATATGGCAATTTTGTTTAAATTCCTGTACAGAAATAAAGTATATAGGCAATTGTGTATTTATTTATTACAAGCAATAAATTAAGGAAAATGGAGTTAGTCTGCAAAAAAAAGATATCACATATTTCCACTTGAAAGGCTGTTAAGCTTACATGCTATACATGTTATGTATACTCAAGATGTGCAGGTTGTGTATTTATGAATTTTCTATCAGGAGCTAGGTGTCCTGTGTATTTTGCTAGCTATCATCACCATGTCACAAAAACTGCAGATGGATGATAACTCGGATACCAACAGGGCTGAACAGTGGTGCATATGTGTGTTTTCCAGGCAAGGGTAATTCCCAAGCTGTGGTGGAGGAATGGGAGCTGACACGTTGTATGGAGGATGTATACAAGGTGAGGACACCCAAAGGCATCCACTAAACACTGCAATAATGCACCTCAAATTCATAGTTATGATTGTAGCTCATACCTTTGGTAAGGTTTTAACATGGACCACACCGTACTGTGTGTAGTCAAAGAGAGCATATAACTAGAGAATGTTCCTACAGTGCCTCAGTTACCTTATGTGTGGTAGGAAGACAATATTCATGACATTTAGTGAAACATTCAAGAATCTGATCTATGCTCATTGCACTGCATGGAACTATAACGAATAATAAAACTTTAGCTAAATGATATTCACTGAATTCTAAAAAAATACAGTAAGTTGATCATAATTCCTTGATATGATTCTGTTAAAAGAAAGTAAATGATAATATTTAATTGTCCATCCTTGAGGGTTTTTGTAAACAAAACAGGTGTATGCATTAACAAACTAAATCAGAACTCTTATGAATAATAATGGTTATATTGATGCAAATGTTAGGTTTTTGTTAATATATACAGCAACATTGATGTTCCCTGCTAACACTGCATTTTTTTACTGTCTCTAATCCTTATCATGCCTCTCAGTGTTTTTTGGTGTCATTGTCTTTGTTCTGGTGTCTCTTGTTGCTGCCAGATCTGGGTGGTTGGAAACAGTCCGTCAGCTTCTCTCCTTAAAGCTCTAGAACAAGTTCTTCCTGTTATCTTCACACTCTTCTGTTTCACCAAACAGAACGTCTCCCACCTACGGTAATGTGTTCTCTGTTATTTTTTCATGTACATATACCGGTACACGCAGAAATAATAACCAACCCTTACTTCCACAAAGTAAATGTAGGCATTTAAGAGGGACTGTACCAGTGTTTTAGCCCATGTAAATTTGAGGTTATTTTGGCCATTTTATACACTTTCTAGATTGATTTTCCAGCTGTTAATTAATTTCAGTACTGTGTGACAATTAAAGTCCAACTGAAATTAAATAGCATTTTCTTGACTGCTACAGCATACATATCTGCTGTGTAAATTACTTATCTTTTGTTCTCCTTTTGAGAAAAAAATCAGAAACCAAAATGGAGATGGATACTGTTCTGGTATTCGTCTAAGTAGATGGAGATCGTATTTCGATACAGCCAATCAAATCTTGCATAAAGCAGAATAACGTCAGCGTTCATAGGCAGAGCATATATATATATTCCATTCTATACAAATATAGAATAATGTCCACTCTGGTCCTTTAAGTAGTCTCTACATGTTGGAGAGATTTCGAAACAGTCCTAGCTTGAAACTGCATTACCACATGTCATGATAATAATACAAACTTGAGTGGAAAAAAAAAAAAGAAGTCAAAATTAAAATTAAAAAAAAAAAAAATTAAATACTCAGCAGAAATAAAGTAAAGTATACATAAATCGTAGTTAATCTGGGCTAAAGTAGGACAGTGAAAATGAGCTAAATGTGTGCGCTCTGTGCTCCACAGTGCCCCCTGTCAGGAGATTTTGCTGTGGTACCTGAGCCACACTGAGATAACTGCAGCCCTGTCAGCACTGAGGCTGCTTTCAGGCCTGCAGGGACAGAAGAACAAGGTGACAGACCTCCACTTCACCCCGGGCAGTGATGGAGGAGCCAGACTCTACTCCAGAGAGAGCTGCAGGTGACTGACATGCTTTCACTAGTGATCTTTGTGAGAGAAAAAATGTCAACTGTATATTATGTTGTTAAGAAAGGGTGCTCATGACAAAAATATGATGCATAATGCAGAATAGAACAGTTCCTTTGAGATGTCTTGGACCAATTAGCAACAGCAAAAGAGCCACCCTTTATTTATCTCAGTCCACCTCTGTTCCTATTTTTTCCAGAGATGATGACTGTTACTAACTTGCCTCTCTTCATTTCTCAGTGTCTTCTCTCACTTCTCTGTTCTTGTCTGGCAGTGATGAGGACGATGCTCTGTATGAGAAGCTGTCAGGGGAGCAGTGGAGGCTGGAGTGTCTGATGCAGCTGCTGGCTGAACTTAAAGACTGTGACCTGCCTGGAGACTTCTTCCTGGACCTGCTGCAGGTAAGGGGTACACACATACCTGTAAAACATTCACTCCAGTTCAATAGAAACTTCCATTGTGTTTAGTTTTGCGGAGACTGTGGCAGAGAAGTTTGTTCAACTAATTTTATAATAGATTGTATACTATTGTACGGTGCTCCTGTTGTTTGTTGAGAAGGTAACCTCAGTCGATGTTCCATCATTTCCTTGCATCTCCTGCAGGAGCTGACCAACTGGGCAGCTGCAGAAGATGAAGAGAAGGAAGGTGAACAGGAAGTGGACGTGTCAGCCATGACACTCCTGGAGGTGGAGCAGCAGCTGCTGGATCGAACTGCGAGGCAAGGCCAGAGACTCACTTTGCTTCAGGTGTTGGCTGTGATGGTTGAGTCACTACAGCATACTGTGCTGCTGAGAAAAACCACACAGGTGAGTGGAGAGATATGCACCCACCAAAAGGAGCAGAAATGCTAAATTGCAAAACCCAGGCTGTTTAGCCACTATGACGTAGAAGCAAAGCAGACATAAGGTTGTCAGGTTAGAATCACAAAATCATTGAATTTTGACGCAATGCAGATTATCCCAACTGGATTAGCAAGCAACAACTATAAACATCTTTACATTTATTCCTTTAATACCGACCTTATGATAGCCAAAGCTAAAGACAATAAAAACAGAACATAGATACATGCCACATGGGCTGATTTACCCAGAAGGGGCTTTTATTCAACCCAACTCTACACTTCCACTTCCATCAGTATGCACGCCCTCTGTGTCAGTATGGTCATCATTAAATGCTCTGGGGCATATATACACTTAGACAAGGATTAATTCATTAAATCAAAGTTAGTGTAGCTGGGACCAGTGTATTTAAGTATCATATATTGAATTCCTTTAAATAATAAGTAATACAGTAGAGACTCTAACATTAATAGAGACTGTAAAGTGTGCCCCTCATTAACAAAAATAATGTAATATCTTACATGGGCCCCTTTCAACGATCATTAGCTTGGGCTCCTGTTAGAAACTAGAGACAGTGGCTGTCTTTTTTTAATACAATATAATAAGAGCAAAAACAGTGAAGCCTTTGGGATCTCATATTGATAGCTACATTGTGTTGTGGACCATATATTCTTTTGCAGCTGAGGAACCTTAATTCTTTGTTGGAGGCATTTTTCCTTTTCTAAAATGCTTTTCTCCCATATTGGCATATTAAAAATGACTGTACTCCGCCTCCGCCCAGCGTGTGCTTGTTTTGCATATAGCCAATCAAATTATTTCAATGAAAAATATTTGCATAAATCAGTAACTATCACTGTTCTGCACATCTGGTGTTGCACCTAGTCTTGCTGAACAAGCGACGAAACAAGCATCGACCAGGGTTGTGGTTCTTATTCTTCAACACCACTGCTAACCAAACACTGTCCTTGTCTTAGAGAGAGAGCGAGAGAGAGAGAGGCATTAATGGGATAAGAGCGCGTTGTTGAGTGCAGTCTGCAGAGCATTTGTGCTTGGTGAATGTCTAGCTCAGGGCGACTTCTACTGAACACACTGTCTGCTGTGGTGATCAAAGTCTTACCCATTTGTAACAGAACAGTTATTCTAAACAACAAGCCCGAAGAAATTCAGCATTTACAGATCTAGCTGCAAATTACTTCTTAATGTTTTGCACAAAGTGTCTATGGTCACACACTTTTGACTGTAGAAAAAACATTGGTAATCTGTTCTACTGGCACTAAATGGTCCACACCGGTGGCACAAACCTAACAATATATACTGTAGAGGACTTGGCTTGCTTGTGTAGAATTGCATGTGTAATGTATAGTCCATCTGGCCTGGTTGTGAAAGCCCCTGTGTCCTAAATTCATGTTGTGTGGTTCTTTTGTTTAAGGATTACATTTAATGAGACAGATGATGCAGGGTAAACTGCACTTTGATGAAACTGCTCTTAGAGGAACTGTGACTTTCCTGAAGTGTCACAGGCCACCCTAGGGTGTTAGCTCATCCTCCTGGGATTGAATCTGTCTTTGTCCAGCATATTTTCAAATCAGTCTGTCTTCTTGTGGGAGTTCTTGTAATGGAAGCAGGCCAGCGGGGGGGGGGGGGGGGTACAGACAAAGTTGGCTGGCTGGCTGGCTGCTTGTAGGGCCAACAAACATTCCCTCATAGATAAAGAAATGTCTCAGATAAACTGGCCTCAATTCACTGGATAATGTGTTATTTTTGGATGCCTTACCTTTGAATGTTTTCATAAGGACTAAGTGTCTTCTGAGGATTTCCTGAAAAGCTTTGAAAAGTGTCTTGTTACTTATTTCCTCTAGCTCTAGTTTGTAGACTCTTTGTCTTTTTTCCAGGTGGTGGACTTCATGGTGTCCGTGCTTCAGAGGGCCTGTGTGGGTCTCGATCGGGCCACTGGTCCATGTCTTGAGAACCCATTAGAGAGCCAGACGCTGAGCATAGGGATGGGCCTAGTGGCCACTCTGCTCTCTGGACCTCAGGTACTCACAACTGTAAAATCCACACATCAACATATTGGTTGTTAAACAACCTTATGATGCATGTACTGTATTTTCTGTATAATACTTATGTTTGCTTAAGTCTATGGATATGTTTTTACGTTGAATTAAAGTTAAATTCACACTCACTGAACAACAGTCAGGTTGTCTACTGCTACACTTATACTTTACTGCAGCAAGATGAGGACCTTAACCACTGGAAGTCAATACAAGATTTTCAGCTGCTGTTAAAGATAACCTGTGGAGCAAACAAAGTTAAATGTACATTCAGTATTACTCACTAAAACGGCATGGTGGTGCAGTGGTTAGCACTGTCGCCTCACAGCAAGAGGGTTCTGGCCGGCTGGGGCCCTTCTGTGTGGAGTTTGCATGTTCTCCCCGTGTCCGCGTGGGTTCTCTCCGGGCACTCCGGCTTCCTCCCACCATCCAAAGACATGCAAGTTAGGTTAATTGGTGATTCTAAATTGTCCGTAGGTGTGACTGTGAGTGTGAATGTTAGTGACCATCTGTCTGTCTCTATGTGTCAGCCCTGTGATTGACTGGCGACCAGTCCTGGGTGTACCCCGCCTCTCACCCAATGTCAGCTGGGATTGGCTCCAGCCCCCTGCGACCCTCTAAGAGGATAAGCGGTATAGAAAATGGATGGATGGATGGACACATTGTATATATGTGCTGAATGCATGTCCTTTCTCATGAAACATTGTGCACTCTCCCTATTTCTAACACACAGTAACATCCAGTCATGTGGGCACCTCTTTCTCTGTGGCATTTATTGTCTGCATGGCCAGACTGTAGAGAATGGTCAGACTGAAGACAAGGATGGAAAATCAAGAAATTAAGATTACACTGCATTGTTATACTGAAGTAGCTAAAAGGAGGAAGAGACATGTAGGCAGCAGACCCTGTTACACTATCATGATATTCAAATGGAGCATGTCAGTTTATTAAAAAATGAAGAACTGAGCCCTAAAGGCACTATTGGACAGTAGGCAGTAGCCATTGCTGCCTGCTTTGTTACCAGTGTAACCATATTCCACAGAGAAAAGATGGAGGAACTAGTTTACTGGTACCTGAGTTCCCTGGATTATTCACTTTTTCACCAGCAGTATTTAGCAACATCAACATAATCTTTAAAGTTTGATTATCTGACCTGGTCCAATAAACAATGTTTATGATATTGGTTACCTAAACTTGCTATATTAATTGTGTCATATTGCTAACCATTGAGCTACAATCTGCTATATTTGGCTATGTGATGAGATTAGATATGAGATACTGTAGCTGGATAGCAACAACCTAAAGAGTACGGTACAGGTTGTTAGTAGGATCCAATGTAGGCAGTAGCTGCAGTGGCAGAATTGTGCTGTGCTGCCGCCAATTCAAAACACACCTATATACCAGGCGCAGTGGTAACTACAGGCTGTCTGGAAGCATCTTAGGCCCCCAGGAAATTTATAAGAGAAGGTGGTAAGCACAGCCTCTCCTTTTTATTATTACAGCTTAGTGCAGAGGACTACTCTTCTATGTCGAAGCTGCTCTCACCACTGGAGACGCTGTCTCAGAAGCACTCTGAGGTGGTCATCCAGGAGCTGGCATCCAACCTCAGAGCTGTCATTGCCACTCACGGTGCCTACTGGCCTGAAAATCTCACCACTGCTGCTCAGCCCTCCAGAAACCCTGAAACCACATCAAAGAACAACAGTGTGCCTTTAAGGAAAACGCAAAAGATGCAAACTGATGCAAAGGACTCACAAACTAGTCCTCATTCCTCCCCTTCCCTGGATAGTATTTCACCTAGCAACACCTACACAAGACACTCAGCATCCTCTGGAGGTCCTGCAGCAGGAATAAGTCCAAAAGGTGGAGAGAGGACCTCTGGCACCAGTGACCCTTGCCCTCCTACCAAGCCCTTTTCTGACTGGCTTCTAGAGGCTTGTGACCTGGACGTGCCAACCAGAGCGTTCGCCCTGAGGGTCCTGACCCAGATGGTACAAAACAGAAAGCCAGAGGCTGTCCAGGCCCAGGAGAAAGTCCTTCTGGTGGGTTGCTTTATGTACTTCAACCTTTTTATGCTTGTTTGAGCATTTAGTCAGTTATGATGCTCTGAAAATATTGATTTTTATCAGTATCTTGTCTGAGAACTTTTGAAAAATATGGTAACAAAAAACAAATACAACATTCAGATGATATTCTTAAGTTTTTTTTCCAACTTCAGCCATAAATCCTACGAAACATTTAAGTTAATCAAGTATTAAAAGTATACCAATGTTGTGTCCTCAGGGATACAAGGTTTGGCCCTTTTTTTTGTACCTCCTTATTACCAGTGTGACGTATTATTCATCTTCAGTGGGTTTCCCCAGCCTCTCTGGCCCTGATAGATGCTCCTTCTATGGGCATCCAGTTATCTCTTTTGTGCACCAGCATCCTGGAGGACTGTGCCAGTAGAGTCCTGGGTCGTGTGCGTGCATGCATGCGTGCACATGTAGAATGCCAATATAGTTTAATTCAGTATGTTTCACTCTCAGGATTATGTACCAGAGCTACTTATATTACAAGATATAATAAGTTGAAACAACTCAAGATGAAAATGTAGAACACTGTGTTAAAAGGTAGGAACATGAATTAGAGAGAAAACATTTTCAGCCATCGCTAGTCTGCCTTCTGTTGATGAATGTAGCCATCAGTGGTATACAAACATCTTCACATAACAAGCTTGTTGCTTAGTAGACACATAAACATTAATTAGGAATGTACATTTACATTAATAATTAATTTGATGGTTGGTAGTTGTAAGTAACTAACACTATATAGACATTATTGTAAATTCCTTTATAGTGCACCTGTAATAATGAGAGTAAAGCAAGTGAAAAACACTGGTCCTGACACTTGCAAAATGCAAGATCGGCTGGGAAAAAAGTTGAACCTGGTTCAACTTTTGCTGCAACACAATGCCATCCAGCCAATCAGATACATGCAAGCGCAAATTGAAGGTAGATTACTTTGTAACACGTGTAATTCTACAGTTTACTTACTAATCGAGATGGAGGATGAAATGATTGTGGCCATGATAAGTTTCCAAAGATATAAAATTCCTTCAAACTAGCCTTCCACTCCTGGATTGTATTTCAGTATCTCATTGAAGCTACATGCCCAGACCAATGCAGTCCCTTGTGTTTTTGTAATGCGGACTGTTCTTGGTCTGAACACTTGCTAACTTAATGACTATGTATTTTTGAGATATTAGATATCTCATTTGCTTCTATAGCATAGATAGCAGATATTCGAGGAGCTGGGTCAGCTATAAGGCATTGTGCTATTGTTGCATGCACTGTATGTGTGCATCAGGAACGTGTAGGTAGTGGTATTATCGGTGTCTCCTGGGACATTCTGAGCAAACATGTATAATAAATGAGGTGGTTGAACCTCTCAGGAGGGCCACAGGGGACAATGGTGCACTCTAGGGACTTGTTAAGGTGGTATGGGCCAGAAAGGATAACAACATATCTAGTATTCTCTGTAATCAGAAGCCCCCCTCTGTGTGCACCTTAGATAACCTTCAACCCCCTACTGTTACAGCAGAAACCCCCTTTATTGATATTTCTCCCTTTGGTCTCATGTTTGAGTTGAGCTCTTCAATATTGTACAGGCCACCTTTCATATGTTCTATCCTCCCATCTCCCACCTTACTTTACCCGAAGCTCCGGCCCATTCTCTCCACCTTGTCTAAGAAATCTCTTATTTTTCCACTACCCCATATTCCCCTCCCTCAATCTAACCTAAATCTTCCAGGGCCTCTTATAGTGCATGGGGGGGTAATGTTTGGATTATTCCCTTTGATAGTTGGTTGTATTGTTTTAATGTATGCAGTTCTATGCCAGTATGGATGCTCTGTGGTTCTACTGGCAAGATCCATATTGATGCTGTTTTTGATGTTTTTCACATAGAAATGGCAGAATATTCCCACTAAGGGACTATAATTATACATTAGTCTATGTGATTAATCATGCTGATGGTATGTCCTCTCCAGCTCTTCTTAGAAAACCTAGAGCATGAAGACTCATTCATCTACCTGTCAGCCATTCAAGGTAATATAATGGTACAGCTTGGCCAAATGGGATGTTATCATTGATTTTTGTGATTATCGATCTACAGAAAGAGTCTGTTTAATCCACTGATGATATTAACTGCCTAGCTGAAACAGTTGTCAGTAACTCTTGAAAGAAGATGGACTGAGTATTAACTGTCTTTAGGTCTGGCTGCATTGGCTGATTCCTACCCTGAGAGGATTCTGGAAAGGCTCCTAAAAGACTTCCAACATGGTCCCTCCCTCCCTACATCCATCAAGGAGCACTCCCTGGAAACCCGTCTCAAAGTGGGAGAAGTCCTGATGAGGGCGAGCAGGGCTATGGGTGAGCATCATCTGCTGTTTGTTCACATTCATGTTTGTATGACCAGACTTGTGAGGACATTCACTTGATTTTATACCCATTTCCATAGAATGATTTCGATTCATGATGATTTCTTTTGTTTAGATGATTATGAAAGACTTGAATTGTGCTTTAGAAAAGGAACCTTTATTATTGGTAGCTTCATTTGTAAAGCTTGGGAGAAAAGAAAATCTACCCTGTATATATGAAGCACAGGTTGTAATATTATGTTTTTTTTTTTGTCTATACACACAATGCAAGTATGTATGAACAGTGTCTTATAAGTCCATGGGGGCTGGGCACCTTGAGTGCATGACACTATAATAAAAATAAATCAAATCAAATCAAAATCCTGACCCCTAAGAAGGCGAGTGGCAAAGAGGCATGACGACAAACGGTGGGGAACAACTTTTGAGGGGTGTGGTGTATTAGCCTCTCATTCCGCTGTTAGACGTGTTGCAGCTGCTTCTGAAGCTTGGGGCGCTCTGCCCTGCGGCCGCGAAGCTCTGGAGGGGCGTCCTTGAGAAGACAAGTTGCGGAGAGCGAGCCCACGAGGCATGAGGTTTCGCAGGGGAACCGACTCCTTCTGCTGCCGGTCTAAGTTGTGGGTTTGGTGGAGGGGCTTAGCGGAGTGATACGAGGCAGCAGAGAGCGAGGTGGAAGGTTTTGCAAAGATTGCACAGGTTTTGCCTTCCCCAGCTTTTAGCATACATTATGCTCCAAGTTATCACTTAAAGGGATAGTTCAGCATTTTGGGAAATACACTTATTTATGCAATAATTTCTTTTCAACAGTGAGATGACAAGATCAATACCACTCTTATATTTGTATAAGTATGGAGTCAGGACATGGTTAGCCTTGCTTACAGTTGCATACAAACTGGAAGCAGGGAGAAACAGCTAGCCTGGCTCTGTCCAAAATGGAAAAAAAAAAAAAACACCAGCACCTATAAAGCTGGTTAATTAATGTGCTGTATCTTGTTTGTTTAATCTGCACACAACAGAAATTTACTCAGGATCCGGCTGCGTTGCTTTCTGGCTGCCGGAGACAATCTGCTGCCATTCTAGCGACTGTACATGAGATCGGCTGTATTGACATTTAAAATGAGTGATGACAGAGAAAGTTAGACGCAACAAAAGGCTGTCATTCATGTACAGCCAAAAAGCATCTGCTACATCTAAATGAGCGTATTTATGCTTGTAAAGCATGAAAAATATTGACAAAACAGCTCTAAAACTTAATTATGACTGTGGCTGCTGAAGAACAGACACTCTGCTTCTGAAAAGTTTCCTGTCGACATTGAAACCATGACCAAGCCGTGCCTGAGCTGGAGCGCAGCCAGAACATGGTGCAGCCAGATGCTGTGTACATTCTGCGTAAAAATGACAAATTGTGATTTTAGATGGAGTTTTGTGCTGGCACTATTTCTTGGTGAACAACAGCTAGACACAGTGATGTTATTAGGTTTCAACCAAAACCTGTACTCACCGACTATCTGCACTATAAAGAGTCGGTCTAGACTTGCTCTATTCGAAAAAGTGCCCTGAGATAACTTTGTTATGATATGGCGCTATATAAATAAAACTGAATTGAATTGAACTATAGCCTGAGGTGCTGCACAGAGTGCTGGGCTAATGGATAAACCGTTAATAATTACAGCATGTAACTCCAACCAAAAATCACAGATTGGCTACCACTGCCAGTCACATTATCTGTGCAGAAAATGAATGGTACTATATTTCCGGAACCCTGGAAGGCTGAAATAACTACTCCCACTTTGCAACTTTTTACAGTCTGCATTTAGTTAAAGCTGTATTAATCAACATTTTTGTGTTAACAATGGATCAGATGACAGTGGGTAATGTGAAATTTATCGCTTACATTATTTTGTAAGCGACACCAACTGCAGAGTTGAATAATTGCCAACTCTGCAGTTTACCCTCTGCTTTTTAGGGTCTTTCGTGGGAGAAATATCCCAAAGATCGGCCAGATGTCTTCTGGATCTTCACCACACTATAAGTACACTTCAATACTCAAAAATAATTCAACTGAGTCAAAAGAGTATTAATATGAATAGAGTTTACTGACAAATCAACAAGTACAGCAAACCCGAGTTAGTTCATGGAGCAACCAACAGTCAAGCATACAAGCACACACAGACCTGAGTCAGTCCATGAAGTAACTGACAATCCAATGCACACATCTTCTTTTATAGCCGTTTTCACCCTCCTCCTGTGGGCTCAAAGTTGTATAACCACCTGCTGATCTTGGCCTAATTTCTGTGATGTTTTCAACCTGTTCTGAGCCAGACACCTCCCTTTTTTGCATATTACTCTTTGGTTAATGAACAATTGTGTCCACTGAAGATCTTCCTGTTCTGGCATATCTCCTTGGCCACCTCCCTGGTCAGTAGATAAGTGTACCAACTGAGGAACTGCTTGTTTTCACTCAAGGACTCTTTCCCACTGTCTTCAGAATAATACTCCTTTGTCTGATACACTCTAACCTCCCACTGCCAGCTGCTGCACTTAATTAAAAATACAAGACTTCTATGATTATGCCCACATCCAACAACACATGACTACATCATGATTATGACTGAACCTGACTTTACCTGACAACCTAACCATTATCAATATGATTGACTTTGATTGACTTATACATAATACTGTAATATTGGTTATGACTTATTTGACCTCTCTGACCTTACCCTGGAATGATTCAATACTGATTCACTATTATACATCAATATTATACCACATTTGGTGATTAAATTCCCCACACTTTCAGCTCATTGTTTTGGTTTTCCAACCCACAAATTTACTGTTTTGGTTCAGTCTAACTGCTCTCATCAACCTTGTTTACTGCAGCAGCAGGCAGCTGTTTTCAGTGAAAAGGCTCCGATAAACCCACCTGCTCAGCACCAATTAGCAGACAAAGTTAGCTAACTTTCTCTGGAGTTGGTGGAGACCAAAACAGAGCTAAAGGAGAGGGAATATTGGACTTGGACACCAGCCGGTCGAGGCAGATGACCAGATGTTCTGGTTCTGGATCTGCTCGAGGTTTCTGACTGTTAAGGGACTTTTTCCTTGCCATTGTCGCCTAGTGCTGCTACTGGTGGGAATTGTTGGGTCTCTGTAAATAATATTATAAAGAGTACAGTCTAGATCTGCTCTATATGAAAAGATCCCTGAGAGAACTTCTGTAATGATTTGATGCAATATAAATAAAACGGAACTGAATTTAATTACAACTCCAAATGAATGCTAATGTTTCTCTGTGTCTGCTGGATGTGTAAATAAACAAATGTTTGCTAACACTTTCACCGTAACAGCTTTATAAGGTGATGTAAGTGTTGGGTTTTCAGCTAGTTGTGCTGCCCCAATTAGCCAAAAAACGTATTAACACAGCTTTAAGCATATACTTTGTTGAGTGATTATAGCCTGACCTTTGGCTTCTGTGGAGGGTTGCCAAATGTTTTAAAAAGTGTGCCCTTATCAGGCCAAAATAACCTAGTAATTTGACTTTGTGTGAGTGGTAAACTGTAGGAATGATGATATATGCTTGCTTGCTTGCTTTATGTGTCCATATTTGTTTGTATGTCTATTTGTCTGTGGTGGACAGCCATCAGCATGCAACCACCACACCACAAAAGCCACAGTGCACACTTGTTTTCCAGGCTGATCTCTGTTCAGAAGGGACCCTGTGTATCAGAACCTTTCCCTGATAGAAAACTCTGTTTTGGGTTTTTTCCCCGCTCTGGTTTTATCTGCCAGATTGCCATCGTACCACTTCCATGGGACAATTGGGGGGTTTATATCCTTGCTGAGAGATTGGATAGACCTTCAATTTGCTGCACAGACATCCAGAGAGCCTCTGTGTTTGTCTTGAACCCCCAGAGTGGCCAAGATTTGCCTTTTGCCAGGCTATCATTTGTAAATAAGAAGGTTTTCTTAATTGACTGGCCTGGTTGAGTAAATGTTGAATAAAAGAATGTTTGGCTCTGCTTTGGTTTGCTCCCAGTTTCTGGCTTTTTGCACTTGCAGAGAAGCACTTGCAGAGTCCTGTGAGCTTACATTGTGTGCAATGATGGACAGACAATGTACTAAAAGAGAAGAAGTCTGCACCAAATGATGTTCTCAAGATATAAAGTGTATTTACATAAACGGGAAGGGGATGTATAGACAAAATGCAGTTCAGCAAATTTGGGAGCATCTGTGGGAGTGTTGCATCAGTTTTTGCAGGTGTGTTTTGTGTGAGAATGCGTGCAGCTGTGATGCAGGTCAATACTCTGCTGACTCACACTCACTTAAACACAGCGATTCTCCTTCATTAGATCTATTAGAGCTGTGACAGTCTATTGAGACATGGAAATGAAGAGAGAATAGCTAAGATGGTGTGTATGTGTGTCTTAAGTGTCACACATAGTCACTTGAGTCTTGAGGCTCTGTGTGTTGTGGATTTGATTCTTGTGATTCGGAGGAACTGCCTGGCAGTGTAAAAGGGTAATCTAAGATAAGCTAAATAGATCACGGTGCTGTGTGTGTGTGTGTTTCTGGATCAGGCAAATATAACCAGCTCTAACACACACACACACACACACACACACACACACACACACACACACACACACACACACACACGGGTCAAGCAGGTCTTACTACTAGCCAGTCAGATGGTTGTCTTCTCTCCATGGAGGCCTCTGGCTTTCCTCCCTGCTGCTTGGCAGGAGTAGCTCTAGTCAGCAGTCGGCTCTGTTCTTTGTACTGTAAGTCTGCCTATGTAACAGTGTCACCCACACACAGCTTGTTAAACGGAGTATGACTATACTGTAAACACCAATATCAGTCTTGTTTCAAGATGTGGATTTAAATGGAGGATTAAATTCAAAGCTCCCTCTCTGGTATCCATGCTGCGGTCAGAAATCTCTTTGCTACAATTCCTAAATGACATTCTTTCATACGCAGCAACCTTTCCCACCTCAGTTACCCAATCCTGAAAAGCAGGTGCAGACAACTAGAAACCTTCAAGGGCTTTTTTTCTGTTTGCATTCGCACCACCAATAGAAACGCTGAAGTGACGTAAGCCGACCAGCTGTTATAGCAATGTCACACACAAGATTTTTATATTTTGTTTTGACGTTGTATTTTCCCCGTCACATATACACTCAATAAAGCCTTTTTTAAAGCTACCGTTACAAGCTGGGTAACGGTAGCTTTTGAGCGGGTTTATGAAGATGGTGGTTGCCGGTACTACATTGGCTCATGTGTTCCACCTGTACACTTATGTCACTCAAGGTTCCTCTTGTGCTGGTAGATTACGTACTCTGAAGTAGGAGCTGAAAAAGTCCCTCAAAACGGCGTTCTGCGAATTACGATCATTCCCAGTTCATGCAGTGCGAACACAGTAAAAGGGGGAGTGGTCCTCCAACTGTTCTTGGAACTATGCAAAAGTTCCTCCGGTCTGAAAACGCCTATTATTGCTGTCTGGGTCCATTTCTCCATACATCGAGGGAGCGCTGACAGAACTATCTCCCAAAACAGAGTTTTGGACAGAATGCAAAGTGTGAACCAATAACATGTATAGTATAGCTGTGAACCTCCAACCGATATTACTCTGTTTATTTATATCTAAAGTTTATTGTTGGATTTAACTTTGCTTCAAAAATCCTTCAAGGTAAAGACTCCCGGCCTGCCAACATTTACTGTTGCATTTGATAATAACGGCATGTTTTAAAGAAGTTCTTGTATTTCTGTATTTCTGTAACATAATAGAAGCTTATTTTTTTAATATTACTGTATTTTCCATAGAAGATGAAGGCTGCTGTCAGCTAGGGACCCAGAGAGCTGGCATGATCTTTACCTGATAAATAATTGGGTCTATATTTTATTACTGTAAATGCATCTTAAGATAAGATAAGATAAGGTAAGCCTTTATTGTCCCACAGCGGGGAAATTTTTAGCGTTACAGCAGCCAGCAAAAGTGTCATATATAGAAATACAATAAAAATAAATAGAAAAATAGTCCTATACACAGTATAGACAGAAATAAATAATAGTGACTGAGTGCAGTTGTAAGTATGAACAAATAGATAAGATAAAAATATTGCACATATATAATATACATGTATATGAAAATATTTCACAGCAACATATGAAGTAGATAACATCATGAATACAATATATGTATGAAGATAATGCACAGCAGCAGATGAAGTATAGTAGTGAATAGTCTGCACACTGACAGTCAAGTGTAGATTACCGGGAGTTGTACTGATTATAGAGTCTGACAGCAGCAGGCAGGAAGGACCTACGGTACCTCTCCTTCAGACACCGCGGGTGGAGCAGCCGGTCGCTGAAGGAGCTGCCCAGTTCTGAAAGAGTGACATGTAGGGGGTGGGAAGTGTTCTCCAGTAGTGATGATAGCTTGGCCACCATTCTCCTGCCTCTCACCACCTCCACTGGGTCCAGAGGGCATCCAAGGACAGAGCTGGCCTTCTTTACCAGTCTGTCCAGTCTCTTTCTATCCCTGGAAGAGATGCCACTGGCCCAACAGGTCACCCCATACAAGACAGCTGATGCCACCACAGAGTCATAGAAAGTCCTCAGGAGCGCACCCTGCACTCCAAAAGATCTTAGTCTCCTGAGCAAAAAGAGAGATTAGATGTACAACCTCGGAGCTAACCTGTTTGCCTGGTCTTCCTCCTCTCTCTTTCTTCTCCAGGGGAACTGGCACCCCACTTTGGCCATCCTCTGGTTGGCGTCTTCCTGCAAGGAACCAGGGACCCAGACAAAACCATCCGGGCCAGCAGTCTGTCCAACCTGGGAGAGCTCTGTCAGAGACTGGACTATGCCCTAGGACCGCTGGCTCAAGAGGTAAGAGGGAGCACGCTGACATGAAGCCTCTATGATCCTCCTGGAGTAACTCAGCAGCAGTATATAGTAAAAAGACAACACATTCTGGCTACAGAAAATACTTGTCCTTTAAAATCATACATCTGGACACCTCAAATAGAGGTCCGGACAGTAGTTTAATTGCTGTTCTAAATCAGAGCTCATGGAAGGCCAGCCCATTTTAGACTGTAAATAACCATAACAACAATGCAGATGCTTTAAGCTGCATAAATAAAACCAAAGAAACTTCATAAGTTAGCCAAAACTGAAAAATTGGACAAAGATGTTCTGTTTACTTTTTTTGATTTCTATCCTAAGTGGCCATGGTATACATGTAATAATGCATTCTGTGGTGTACTCGTATAAGGAAATAACAGTTAGCAGAGGGCGTACTTCACGTCCACCTCATCTTTAATTGTCTTAGATTGGGACACCTCATCATTCATTAGCACTTTCTGATTGTGTATAGCAAAGAATACAGGAAGGTAACAGAATAAGTGATGTAGACATTAATAAAAAAAAGAGTTGCACTGTCAGACCTGGAACAGTGGGAATTTTTGGCTGAACTACTTTTGCATTCCCTCACAATGGTATGTTAATTCAGAGTACTTTTTGCTTTCCCTCTGATCCATATTTCTGAAAGAAGCCTGAGCTCTAGAGGTTGCGACACTGGCTGTGACCACAGCATGAGTGGGAGTGCCTTTTGCACAAGTATTTCATATCATAGGCAGTATGAAAATAAAGTGAAAATAGCCGAATTTCAGCTATGATTGTTGCCATTAAAATAATATTAACTAAGTACTTGCATGTCCTGGCAGAGGAAATACCTATGGCCTTTCAAAAAGAATTACTTTCAAGTTAGAGTATCATATTTCACTTTTCCATTTTTGAAGTCAACCTTTGTTGACTTCAGAATGCGTCTCACATGCATTTTAGCCTGAGGTTGAATCGGTGTAAATGAGTCCATCTCTCCAAGACGCATACGTAATCTTTACTCCTCCCGTAGTGTATCTACGTCAGTAAGCAGTCTGTGGAAATACCCACTCACTGTCTGATTTTCTTAATACATCTATGCCTTCAGTTACACTGAAATTACACTGAATTTTTTTTTTATCTCATTAAAGCAACAAAAGAGAAAAATGGCTCCAGAGATTTCCACACATACAATCAAGTATAAATCAAGTACCTATTTTTTTATTTGCTTTATTTTATATAAATGTATATATTTTTATTTTATTTTTAGTTTTCTCTACTGTGCTTATTTATGCACCAATATACCAAAGCAAATTTCTTGTTTATGAAAACCTACTTTGCAATAAATCCTATACTGATTCTGATTCTGACCAGGCGCACCAAGCTGCTGTAGTGTTTATCTTATCCCTGGTCAGTTAAACCACTGAATGATCTGTGGGTGAGAGAGCATTGATCTGTATGGGTGAGAGAGTGGTGTGAGTTAGAGCTGTGGAGATGATACAACTTTTGTCTCGCTTGTAGTTCATAAATACGATTCATTCATGTGTTTGTGTTAGGCTATGGATAGTTGTTAGCTAACGCTAGCTAAACTGTTAATACTTTTGTCAGTTACGAAACAGCTTCATGTGCGTTACCACCTAAACAAAGACAGATTGCAGTCAGATTTGTGATGTGACCAACAGAGACGCATATACTGTATGTGGCTGAGTGTAAATGAAAGTGTCTTAAATCTCATCTGGATTTTAAATGTGATACGAGACACTTGAAATGACAAATGTAAAAAGTGGAGTTGGCTTTTATGTGGGACCTGAATGCTGTTTCAGTACTGAAAAGCCTGAAATTGATGTCGAGTGAGTGTGTCAAACCTCTTCTTTTCATTGTCTGTGAAAAGAGTCAGATTTTACTGCTTGTTTTTAAGGCCTTACATGGTCAAGCTCCTACCTATATTTGTGATCTGCTAATTTCCTGTGAGCCCGATCACTGCTTGAGATCCTCCAATGCCCCCAAAATCTTGACTTTCACTAAGGGTGACCAGGCCTTTGCTTTCTGGGCCCCTCAGCTGTGGAACTCAAACAATCTTATGGCTTGTTCTTAACTGGTGGTATTTGTTGTGATTGTTTAAATTACATTATCTTGTTTTGTATTTTATGTTTTGGATTGTATTTACTTTTATTCTTAGTAACTTTGTTTTGAAAGGGGCTACATAAATAAAATATTGTGTTAACACACATTCTGAACAGCCAGGCAGACTCAGACAACTTCTGTTATGATATCATATTGTTATATACACAGAAACAATACAAATACCAACACATTCTGACCAGTCAGTATGGCTATAATAACAGTAACATGACCAGCTGATCCCGGCACTGTGCGGGAGAACCCATCTAATTAGTGCTGCTACATAAATAGCGGTCGGTGTTGCTGTTGAAGAAAGTCTAATTTTCTTCCAGCTCTGGCAGTCCCTCACAATGAACATTATATTGTAAAACTGCTCAGATATTTGTTAAAATGCAGGCGCAGGGTGATCACAAGCAGCACGTCCACCTACACAATGCGATACATTCCCACTTCCGGTGTAGATAGTAGGGCTGGGACAAAATGCTTATCTCCCGATTCTATCATTATACTTGGGTGCCAACTTGATATGTATTGTGATTATTAAGCGATTCACAAGTATTGTGATATGATATTACGATTTATTGCGATTTTGGTTTGCTTTATTAACACTAGACCATGGGAAATGTCAGTCAGTCTTTCTGAGTTTTATTTCGGCAGCATCATTGCTATACTGCATATAAAAGTGGTGAATAATAAATATATGTGTGTGTGTGTGTGTGTGTGTGTATATATATATATATATATATATGATCAGGGTCTGAGTCGACAGAAACTCAGCCCATATTTACACGTGTGCATTCCAGGCTGCTGCAGTGGTCAGAGGCTCAAATAAAGATGCTGCCATGTGTGTGTATGTGGGTGTGTATGTGTGTGTTCACTGTAGCCTGCTATCATGAATAAGCAGCACTGTCAGCTGGAGGAACAGGGATGCTTATTCATGAACCTGCCCACTTTTACCTTTTCTCCCTGACTGTGTGTGTGTGTGTGTGTGTGTGTGTGTGTGGAGAGATGGAGGGTCCATGTTGGTTTTGATGTCTGACCAATACATCAATCGATCCAGTTTAGTTCTGCTACTGACCTCAGCAAAGTAGGCCTGCAGCTGACCTGAGTTTTTGTGACTAACGTGTTCTAAAATGTAGCACAACTCCAGATTGTGTTTGGATAAAGATGATCACTAAGAGTCTTTTAGCTTTTCGCCTATGTCCTCATGTTTATACCACTGTAAATGACTGTGTGTGTGTGTGTGTGTGTGTGTGTGTGTGTGTGTGTGCGCAGCTGAGCTCCTGTCTGACTGCTCTGATAAAGACAGAGAAGGAGGCAGAGGGGAGGAGAGCTGCCGTCCACGTCATCACCCTGCTGCTCCGAGGCCTCTGCGACAAAACCACCAAGGTACAAACATGCTCACAACTGAGTATCCATGAAGCCCATACACTCTTGTGCACTATCCATTTTAGATCAAACCATACATTTCCACAACCAGACATACATAAAGTATACACTCTGAACAAGTCATGTAATTTTCCATAACCTGTACACCTACTGTGTACTTTTTCAGTAATTAAGACTGATTGAAGATCGGAGCAGGTGTGTGGATACACGTTGGTAAGCTTTGCTCACTCACGTATTAACAAAGACAGAGGGCCTAAAGGTCAGTGGGGACCTTCTCTGTCACCATGGTTTAAGAATGTCTCCTCTGTCAGAGGGAACAACTGATAACAATAAAATATAACTTACAGGAGTTTTCTGGTACAAATTGTGGAATGTTGGAAGCAGAAGGACTCAATTTTATCCTGTTCTCCTTCAGGCTTTAATAATTATGTGGTTCAGGGTGTGTTTTTGAGAGTGAGAGACCTTGGTACAGAGCCTGACAGGTCCTGTAATATAGTCCCAGTTTCCCTGTAGTCATCATCAGTTAGCTTCTCACCAAGCACAGGAAGGAGACTCACTCCAAACACCATGTTTTAGAGTCACACCAGTTCTCATTCTCACTGTTTCATGTTCCTAAGTCTGTGGACAGTCTGTGGTTACTGTTGATGTCTCACTGAAGTATTGTTTTTAGATAGTCGCCCTCCAGGCCAATCGTAGTTCTTTGGCCTCCTAAAATGGCAGCAGTGAGGCAGGATCACTGACTGGATTTCTTAATTCACTGATCACTGTGTAGGTTTGAGGGTACAACATGGCAGTAACTCTGCCAGTTTATGTACTCATAGCACTATAAGGCACCCAACAAATGGAATATGTACAGTATACTATAATTATGTTCATTAAATGCTTTGTTGCAAAATGCTGTTCCAAATGCTGATCCACGGATCATTAAACTAAAAAAGACAGTTTTTATAAAATCATTTAGGGGATCAAAGCTATCAGGTGACAGAGAAAATGCAAAGTAGATGGTTGCTTCACTGAAAACGAGTGTAGTGCACAATTGATTATTTTTTTAAGTTAACTATCAAGCAAAAATGGCAAACGTTCTCTGGTTCCAACTTCTCCAATGTGAGAATTTGCTACTTTTTGCTGTTTTGTATGATTGTAAATTGAATATCTGAATCTGAATACTTGACCTTGGCCTCTGGGCAATGACAAGGAACATTTTCCATTGTTTTCTGATACCAATCACATACTGGCTGTCACCAACTCACCTACAGCAGCTCAGCTGCTTTCACCCTGACAGGTTTCAGTCACTTCTTACATTGGACAAGATCTAAACCAGTTTTAGCCTAAGATCCAGTTAAGAATATGAAGTTTCACCATGGGACCAGATTAAGTTAAATGTAAGATGCAGAGAACAAAACTGGGTATAAGCTATGATATGTTTTGACTGTTGGCATGACATTGTAGTAAAGCTGTTTCGCATAGAATTCACCTGTAGTTTCTCGCTCCAAGCTCCTTTTAGAACCTCTTCACTCCTCGTCTCCTCTGAGACACATCTCAGGGATTGGAGCATCCTTGATGATGGCTGGTCTCGATCGATTTCAAGGTCACGGGCTGGAGGATGGAGGAGTGAGGATGGAAGGAAGCATAATTTGTAGAATGGAAAGCACCCTATGATCACTGGCTGTGTTAATCAAATTAAAGATTATGTTATTCAAATGCAACAGTATGACTATTATGTCTTTTCAATCTTTTTGGAAGACAGTGGAGGTCTATGTCAGTAGCATACTTTTTCATGCAATGGATACACAGACAGTACTCATTGGTCATTGGGTTTACTGATGACAAAAGATAAATAATTAATATTAGCTTTATCCTTTCAATGGCATCACGTCCTGGCTACAGGTTAAATCACTTTAGTGTTATATCAGTCAGCAAGAGTTGTTCTTGCTTGTGTGGTTGCCTATTGGAAACACACCTGTATGTGAGCGGCTTACTGCTGGCTCAAATGATGTGGCTCTTGAGCCACTGCCATAACTACAGTCAGCTGTCCAACCGCTTGTCCCAGACCAGGTCCTGTCATTACTGGAACAGCTGGAGAAGGGTAGCACCAGCTGTACATTGCTAATGATACACAAAGTGATATGAGAACAGATGAGAGGGACAGACCAAAGCACAAAGGTTAGGTCAAAGTAAAGAAAAGCAGGACAGGCATAGTGGGATGAATGATGGAGGAGGTGCTGAGGTGGCTGGGAAGCAAATAGCGACTAAAGAACACTGAGGCACGAGTCAGGGAATCTATTGATTGATTAAAGGTCTACAAACATGTATTTTTTGTGGTTAGATGCAGCACTTTTGCTATTGAGGTTATAAAAAGGCCTGCAATTAAAATTGTAATCCTTGAGATTTTAGTCCTGGTTGAGTTGGTGACACCTGTTGTTACCGTGGTAACAGCAAGTGTGGTTAAATACTTCAGCAAACATTCGTTGAGCAGCTAGTTGGACAGAACTACAAGAGAAGAGCAAGTGGTGTATCTGTTCACAGTGCAGCCAAACAAACATACGTTGTTTCAATAAAGACTTTAATAATAATTACAACCACCATCTAGTTTCATGCTGCACACGGTGCCAGTAGTTTCCACACAACAGCAGGACACAGTAAAAAGAAGAGCAGCCTGTTGCCTGCAGCTATTCATCTAACAGCTCACTGTGGCTGCTCCTTCTTGTTCCATTACTCCCTGCAATATTTAAAACTGATCCTCTGTCAAAAAATGCCAAACTGACCGTTGTCTTGTTTTGTAGATGCATTTTTGATGAACGATTGCAGTCAGCGCAAACCCATGTGACAAATACATTGTGTTTCCTGTGACGCTTTGCTTTAATGTGAAGCAGAAGCGGTGGGAAATGATGGGTTTGCATTAACTTGCTACAGCTCTGATACAGCTGTAGAAGAGCGAACAGTGAGGCTGATATCGGCTAGATACAATTCCCCTGAATTACATGCTGCATTGTTTTCCTGTTAGTCCCTCGTGCTTATCCAGCGCGGGAATGGTGGACTACTAAATAAAATCTTTGGATAGTTACTGAATGTAAATACATTGAATGGATATTTCTAAAAAGTGCAGACCATAAATAGTATCAAAAAGGGTTTGATTTTATTGAAATCTTAAGAATTGTAACTTTAATAACAATTGTTTTTTATTTGGCAATTGATCAGTTGACTATTCTCTCAATTAATCAATTAGTCATTTGCGCAAAAAAAAATGTTGATCACTATTTTGAAGTACCCATCGCAGTTCCCAGAGCTTGGGCTGACATCTTTGAGTTGCTTGTTGTGTTTGAGCTGCAGTTCAGGACCCAGAGATATGCAGTTCATAATAATATGAAGGCCGGTACGTCATTATACTTGAGGAGCTACAACTAGGCAATATTCGACTTGGTTTTTTTTTTTGATTGATCAAAAGAAATGATCGATTAACAGAAAAGTATCCGGTTGATTTTTTTTGTCAATGGATGAACCAACTAATAATCTCAGCCTTATCTGTAAATGTTTAACTCTGTAGTCTTTCTATGGATTAACTCAGGAGTATGGGATGTACTACAGAGCTATTATGAGAGTGTTTTTGTTTTGTTTTTTTTCAGGATGGGAATCCTGTAAGAGTGGGTTAGTTTTGTATTTTGTCTGAAAGTGACATTGGGCGAGAGGAGAGGTACAACCTGGACTGGTCGCCAGTCAATCACAGAGCTGACACATTGAGACAAACATTCACACTCACAGTCACACCTACAGGCAATGTAGAGTTGCCAGTTAACTTAACCTGCATGTCTTTGGATTGTATTTTCTCAGATAAAAGTATGTAATCAAATAAAAGCCAGGTCTCAAACAATGGCCGGGGGCTTGGTCACCACAAACAAAGGTGGGCCCAAATACAGGCAGAGGAAAAAAACAAGGGTGGATAAACTCCTGGTGCCTATCATGTAATGTGCATGCCAACTAAGCATAATGTACATGTCTATCACTTTAACTTAATAAATTCAACAATATATTCATGCTATTAACACTTTGTTGTTCTGGATTACTTATCTAAAGCATTATTGTCCAATTTCAGTCACTGCGGGTGCATGTGTGTTAATGTCCCTGCCAAACTGTATTTTATAGTAACATAGTGTCGCAAGATGGTAATAGCTAAACTTGAAGTACCAAATGGGAACCATTCAAGTCACTAAATTTTCCACAACACGGTCCTGCAATTGTCTTACAATAAAAGCCTTGTTAGGAAATGAAGGGATTCTGTCCACTGAGTGTTGAGTTTGTATTAACAGCATAATGCATTAACAAAGATCTTACAGGGCAAACGGGAGCAGATCAGACAACAACAAGGCTTCATACTGAAATATGACCAAATATACACAGAGGGGATTAGAAACAAAGGCCTGTCTTTAATATAAGCCTGCTTCAAATAAAGCCTGGTACCCTCTGCAGTTGAGGTAATTAAAGGCCCCAGCCAGTATTTAAGAATTTATGGTAACTTGAGTCTTATTTTAGAGGTTTTGCACTTCAGCTCTATTGGTAATTACTGAATTAGTTGCCAAACTAACTTGGATGATTAAGCAAAGTTGAACAGGAGCAATAAACTGTCCGTTGTAAGCATCCATCCCAGTCTACAGATTAGTCTAAAGTGTTGTTTCAACAGTGTAACTTCCATCTCTCTCCTATGACTTCTCCAGGTTCTCAGCGATGTTTTGTTGGACCTGTACCGAGCTCTAAAGTGGGTGGTTCACTCAGACCCAGATGACATTGTAGTGCTCCATGCCCAGCTGGCTCTGGAGGAACTTGATGACATAATGAGGAGGTCCATCTTCCCTGAGCAGAAGCTGGAGAAGAAGATTGTTGTCCTGCCATAGAGCTAAAATTTGATTTCTGTGGGGTCTTCATAATCCCTTCATAGTTTGGGCTTACAGCGGACTTTATTTTTATGTGCTCTGCTTATACACAGTACTAGTTCTGCCTCCATGTGATATGGATTTTATGGTTGGGAGGCTTCCATCGTGTTCTACTGTACCACCAACAATCCACTTCCAAAATAAAGTTTTAAACATATATTCTCATGAATTTTTATTATAGCGTATACAAAATATTTACTGTAATATACTGTTTATACTGATACAGCCACTATCTTACCCAGGATGTACTGCTGAATTCAAACAGCTTATAAAAAACTGCTGGTGCATTATGGGAAATGTAGGATCCAGCATTTTTGGAGCTTGACCTGCCTCTGCAGTGCCGTACTGCGGCAGAAATAAGGAGGTATGGTTTAATATGAAGTTGAATGACAAAAAATGTCTTTCCAAAGCAAAGTGGTTTATGACTGGGATGTGACAGTTACTGAGATGACAGATCAGACATGGTAAACCATGAATTTTGTTGCTAACTAATTGCTGAATGTGACTATTTGTCTTAAATCGCTTGTATGTGCCACTTAAGAACAAATCTGTATGTAAAATTCAAAATCACTGACTTACATGTAAACGTACAATTTTCTTCTCATCTCTGTGAGTCAAGTACAGAACAAGGTTTTGGGTTGAAGAAGCTATCATCCTTGAGATCTCACAAACTCACCTGGTTTGGTATGTTGTTGTTTTGTTTTTTTCACAAACTCAGACTTGTCGTTGCATGTCTACCTTTTTGATAACATGCTGGCAAGCAGTAGATGAAATGATTTCTTCTTTGGCGCATACTAACACTAACCTGAAGTGGAGACTGGACAATAGCTGGACTGCTCTATGTAAACAAGGCCAAATGGGGTCCAGCAGGGTTTGAACAGAGCTCAAGGTTGACAGAGAGGAATGAGACATTCCTTCTTTTGTTTCATCCATTGAGCAATAAGTTAACACTGTATGACCTTCTCTGTCTGTGTTCTCTGTGCCGCCAAACATAAGGAGCTTCAGCCTTGTTTGCAATCCATGGATATTTCCCCCAACGCAGAGTCAAAGCATCACTGTGGCAGGTGGTGTAGAAACGCAGGCTCTTTCATCATGGTGGCAGATTTAGGCCTCTCCACAGCAATGCCACCAAACTATGACTCTTAAATCACACCTGTGTTTACTCTGGAGGTTAAGTATTTTTCTGTCAGTGTCATCTCAAATAACCTGCTGGGAGATTTTCAACACTAACAATAAGACGTGTTTTTTTTTTTTTAATGCATCATTTGCATGTTGCACTAAATTTCCATTAAGAAATGACAACAGCCTTTTCAAGAAGCTGGTTAAAATGCTTAATGTGTATGAATCTGTATGATCAACAAAAAATGGAATTTCATCCTGAAAAGACTTTGGAAGATACCCACTTGATTTGTCTAATTTGGACAGCTGAAGCCTCAAATTAGCTACAGATTAACTTTGGAACACATTTTTACACAGAATGAGGACTGTAGATTTTGTCTCTCACTTACATTGAAAGTACATTATGAAGGGATCTCTCAATGGCCAGGATGGATAGGAGGAATGATTACGGCAAGACCTGTTTCAATGTACATATGGACACCTGACTATTGGTTTAGGACAGACTGGAAAAATTGTGAACCTATCCTTTAAAGATTTGTAACATAAGTAGTTGCAGTTTATTTTCACTTTCATACTAAACTTATGTGGATGAATTAGCAGAATGTATGTTTCCTGTAGCTAAAAGAAACCTTCTAATCCAGAGTCAAGCTTGTTTTTTTTGAGGTGAGTAATATCTCAATAGCTCAAGGCCTAAGCTGGAGTAAAGTGAAAAAATAATTGGGGGATTTTCACTGGATTCATTTGACTGCAACATTGTAAGTGCATACTTTCAGCGTGGAAAGTTATTGTCCAAAGTTTTCAGGTTTACTGGACATTTTTTGAGAGTGAGGCATTGTACGGTTATTTTGGTCAATGTCCCACTGGATACTATAAATGGAGAACAAAATCAGAGTTTTACACAAACACTGTGGGGGGAAACACCAAAACTAGAAGCTATCAACCTACACTAACTGATTCTGGTTTATCGTTATTAGCGCCCCTGAATCACCAAATTCCTCAGCTCACTGTTTTTGTCTGTCTGATGTTAATTGTAGCTTGACTCTTGAGTGAATTACTGAATCTATGTTGAAAGCTACAATAAACATAGTCATTATGGACCAAATGACTATGTGAAATGTAGAAATGGTAAATCATAGTGATGAATCCACAGAGATTTATCACCAACTCTGTAGTTACCCCAGCTCTATGAAGCTTTTTAGCATAATTTAGCTCATTGTTTTGGTTTTGCTGTTTGGTTCAGTCTCACTGTTCTCATCAGTGTCATTTCCAGCAGTAGTCAGCTTTTTTCAGAGAAAAAGCTTTGATAAAACCACTGTACACTACCTGTCCAGCACTAAACAGTAGTCAGACAAAGTTAGAGACTAGCTGATGAACACAGTGGAGCATTTAGAAGCTTATGAGCCAGATATCTCTCTCAGGCCATGGTGATGAGGAAACCAGAGCTAAAAGGAGAGTAAATATTCGACTTACATTCATCAGGTGGACACAAATACGACTTCAAATGAATGCTAATGTTGCTTCGTGTCTGCTTGAAATAGGTAACTGCTTGCTAACACGTTAGCCATAACAACTTACACAACTGTGTGTCTGTAATGTCAAAGTAATAGTTCAGTTAAGAATTATCACAGTAATAATTATTAACTGAAAAGGGTTTTTCACCAGAAAACCTTTCACTCTGTCATGGTACCAGGTTTGGTTTGTTCTCAATAAAGGAGTAATTTTTTTTCACATGTACCCTTTATACAGAGCCAAAACATCAAACACTACCAATTGAGCTCACTTTGGACACACAGTACAGATGTGTTAGGTCCTCCTCTGATGTTTTATTTATATAATTATTTTCTGTACACACAGCCAAAAGCAGGCAGCAAATGAGAGCCATGTTAAAATCCCAAGACACAATAAATTAAGTTCCTAGCAAAGCAATTCTGCCTTCCAGCAACTCAAACTCATCTTCACACTACTGCCTCCCTTCAGAATAATACTCATTCCAGTCAAGAGGGTGGCTGTGCTTCTGAGAGAGACAAAGGTTTGTTTGAATATTAGCTGACATTGTCTTTTAATAGGATATAACACTGTTCTCTAAGTTCTACACGTTTTTACCACTGACTTTATTTTCTTCAATTAACAGTAAAGAGTTTCAAAAATGCTGAATGAAATGCTAAATTGGATCAGAGATTTTAATCCACTCATCGCAATGAACTTGGCTGTTAAAGGTTAAAAAAAATGAGTTTTACTCAAAACAAAATTCTATTCCAATTTAACGTTTTTATTCAAATCAAATATGGGATAAATTGTGATTTCAGCTACAAGCCACTTGAGTAATGCTCTAGGGAATGTCCTAAATCCTAAACGCCAATCATTTGCAGTCTTGGGACCCAAAAGCTTTTTGTCTCCATTCACATCCTCAGCATCTTCTTTGTTTCAAAATATATATTAACTGCAAGTCAAAAGGGAAATTTAACTTAAAGGGTTGGTTCAACTAAATAACAAGAAAAATATTTCTCGCTTACCTCTAGCGGTATCGAGCCATGCAGATAGTTTTAGTTTTATTTGCCAAGATTTTGAGACCTCCATCACAAACTTCTGCCAATAGAATGGATGTGAATGGAATTTTGTTTGTTTAAATTTTGTTTAAACAGGGACATTAAAAATGTCCCTGTTTATTGTTTATTGGATTCCCATTAGCTTCCATAAATACACACAAATGACAGGGGACAACAATCTGATTACAAAAGAAAAAAGCACACAAGAAATGTACAACATGGCAAAAGAAAGACAAAAGATATTAGTCTAAAACAAGACTAGTATATAACTCAAAGAGAAAGAGATAAGAGACATGACCAAAGATGATTACAGAGTTAGATTGACATTAGACCATTTTACCTAAAATTACTTGAAATTTGTAGCTCTTTGTATAATAATGTATTTGATATGAGTTGGTACAGGTTCCAATCTGAGGTGGCTCTGAATAGAATGGTGTCTTTCAAGTAATTTTATTTAGGGTTGGGAAGAGATACTTTAATTGGCCCTTTTAGTGTTACTGGCCACAAAGAAATCAGGTTTACCTGAGAAAAAGGTTTTCCTGATAAACAGGGACAGGATACTAAGATAAAGTTTGGTCTTGACAGCTACAATAATAGTTTGGAATGCATTTGGTCAGTTATAATGTGATATGGACAGTGCAAAGCAAATTAAGACAGGGCACCCAACTGAAAAACTAGAGAAAACTTCCTGGGTGGATGTGTAAACCTTGAGGTGCAGGTTGTTGCTATGCGGTGTTCAGATTTGGGGGGTGTTTGCATCCTTTGCAAGCCTCTGTGTCCCTTTTCTGGTAGGTTCACAAAGAGGTTTATGTGTATCTCCACAGAAGCATAATTCCAGCTTGATAAATGATGATGTCAAGTTGCCTACTAGGGATTAAAAGTAAGGACATCTCTGCTTTGATTTTGACCATTCTTTTTTAAAACAACTTTTTTAATACAAATGAGCTGCCCAACTTTATGAGAGTGCAATATTCAATCAACTGGAGTACTCCTTTAAGGTACCAATTCTTTTCAATTTTCAACCTTGGTTAGTTTCCGAAAAAAGCTTTTGTTCAGTTAACTCTGTTAGTCTGTCTCAAAGCCTGTAATGTGGTCTACAGTTAGTTTTACTCTCTGTTTTCTGAGAAACAGAGGGAGGGAGGGAGGGAGGGAGGGAGGGGGGGGGGGGGAGTGCTGAAGCCATGAGAGGTCTATTACAGTAATTACTATATCTCACCATGTGTCACAGTCAGGAAGCCAGGAAGGAGAATGTAGAGGAGTGTGAGAAAGGCTATACATGTAGGGTGGTTGAGTGGAGCCACTTTAGCCTTATTTCCTTATAAGAGTTTGTTTTAGGTAATGTGCACTCTATTACCTGACTTAAATGAAATGTGGCTTTGGTGGCTGTGTAGTGATTCTCAGAGGTGTACTGCAGTTTTTCTCCAGCTGCCAGCCCAGCCGTCGTCGTGGAACCTGCAGGACGTCAGCAGCTCAGCCTCAGAGCAAGAGAGGAGAGGGAGGGAGGATAGATAAATAAACCCATAAAGGATGCTTTGAGTCAGGCGGAGAGGTGGAGAGGAGAGGGGGCTCCGGTCAAACAGTCCCCAGGCTTATTAGAGGCTGCTGGCTGCATTGCAGAGAGATAGAGAGCTAGCTGGGGTGTCCAGGGAGGGGGGGCGGAAAAGGCAAGGAGGGGTTAAAGGAGAGAGGAGCTGTGGAGGAGAAGCTCAGCAGTGTCGGTCTGCCTGCCAGCCAGCCAGCCAGGCGGGACAGTGTAACAGAGGAGGAGAGGGGGAGAAGGATTTAGGCGCTGCTGCAAACAGGGGATGCAGAGACGAGTTGATACTGCAGCACAGGACAGAGGAAGAGAGGGTGAGGAAGCCTGGGGATGTTTCATTGCAGGGGCCAAAGAAGAAATCAGACTTGAGGACAACACCAAGATTGAGCGCCCAACTTTGGCCCTCAATCATAACCTCCACCATCACTTTGGCCCCGTTCTCATATTGGAAATCAGAGGCTGGGATGGAGAGCACCAGAAGAAGAGACCAGACTAGCTGCTGCCCCGATCCTGTTATTTACAGATGTAAGACTGCACCAGCATCAGCTGCTGGCTGAGCACCTCTGATCACATCTCAGCTGGGGGGCTTCATGCCCTGGGACGGTCCTGGAAGATAGAGGGAGGAGGTGGTCGAGGAGGAGGAGGAGGAGCAGGCAGTGGGGAGGCTGGCTCAGAGAAGTGGTGGAGGGTGGTGGTTTAAGCTGTCTGCCATATTTTTGGATGTGGGGATCTCCTGAATTAAGCAAGCAAGCTGAAATAAAGATGTAGTGTGAGCTGGTGGAAGGAGGGAGACAGAACAAGGAGAGTGCTGTGCTGGGGAGAGTGGGGGGCTGGACGTCCCGGCTCGACGGACGGACCAGGCGGACGGAGCTCTGGGGGGAGTCCTGAGGGGGAGACGAAGACAGAGGGTCCACTGGATCAGGAAGGTAAGACTTTAAATAATATGTTTTGCACTAAGAGAATATGTCCTTATGATATAAATCAGTCCCACTAAGACAGAAAGATGAGACAAATCCTTCTTTTGCTGGCCTTCACTTCTACAATAGCTAGTTTAGCTTTATACTACAATCTGAATAGCTAGGATCAAGTAATTCTTCAGGTTTGGCAGTGTAAAGGTTTGGGGGGGGAAATTAATGAAAGTATTCACAAGTGAGAACACATTCAAGAGAGACAGAAACTGAATGGAAAGTTTTAGAAAAATTGGAATCAGCAACATTAAAACGTAGTAAGAAAATGCAGGACAAAGAGTTGAGTGTGTTCAGGCTTGTGTGGTGAATGTGTTTGCAATGTGAGGTAGAGAAAAAAAAATCTGCCTGATGCTGTGTGTGTGTGTGTGTGTGTGTGAGTGAGATAGTCAACTAATCACTTGAACGAAACTAAACGGGACTTGAACTGCTGCTCAGTTCTGCTATAATTGCTGGGGGAAGTTGTAAAATCACTCAGTAATAGCTAAAGAATAGGTGTGTGTCTATGTTCCCTGCCTATATGTGTACATTACCACTGTGTTTGTGTTTTGCCTCCTGGCATGTACAACACATTCTGCTTTATCCCTGTGTGGAGGCAGACAGTGACCGTTAGGAAACAGTTGACAGGAACGCCTCAGAGTGGCTGTTTGAAGGCTTCTGGCGTCTCCAAAGAAAACGCTGGCCTGTTTGATTTTCCATGGCATCACTGCCATGCTGGACCTGCCTGGTCTGGTGGCCCTTTATACAAAGCCTGCTGGTATTTGACAGGCTACTTGTATACAGTGAGACCTGCTATCAGTAGACATGCTATCCAGAGCACATTCTGATCCAGTCAAAATGTTGGATAAGTGATAGCATTCAATTAATGGGTATCACCAATAGAAACAAGATTAAAGCAAGACTATGTAACTTTTGAAGGAAGAAATAATATATTCTTCCTCTTACAGATGAAAAGTTACAGGCAATAAAACACAGCTTGGGGTTTTGCTGCTACAGCCTTACTTAGTCTGGTATGTCAAGTTGCTTATTGTGCCTAATGTAAGCTAATGTTAGCAAACTTAAGATAGCTGTGTAACTGGCTTTATTCAGTCACAGATAAACATTTCAGTGCATTCAGAAGTACAACAAGTAAACACACCACAAGGAGACATGTTTGTTCTTTCCTACTTGCACTTGTTCTCAGTCAGGTCACCTAATGATGAAGTCTTTAAAGCTGCAGTCGGTCGAATGACTATTTGTGATGTTGGTGTAGTGGCGAAGCCACAGATAATTATCACCCAACTTCTCCTCAGCTCTAGCTTCATGGCCTGTTTAAACAATTGCTTTGGTTTTACAGCCCACAAATGTTACTGTTTGGTTCAGTCTCACCGCTCTCATTAACCTTTCCAGCAGCAGCAGACAGCTGTTTTCAGTGAAAACCCCCTGTACACTACTTGTCCAAGACCAAATAGCAGACCGACAAATATAAGAACTAGCTGGTAAACACAGTGGAGCATTTAGCAGCTTAAGAGACAGATGTTTTCCTCAGGAGTTAGTGGAGACCAAACCAGAGTTAAAAGGAGAGTGAATATTGGACATTTGTCAGCTGCTAATCGTGGGCCATGTCTACTAGATGTGTAGGCTAAACAGACATAGTATAGAATAGTTTGCTAACACATTAAACATATCAACATTACAAGGCCATGGTATGTCAGATGTGTGCAGTTATAGTTGTTGTAGAGTTTTGCTCCCAAGAGGCCCCCCCAAAAAACCCCTGATTAATGCAACTTTTAAGCAAATGACTTAAAATGAAATGGACAGTATCAGTTTGCGCTATTATCCTGTAATTGCCACTTGTGAACACAGGGGTCGCTCTTTAGCCAAAGTTACATAGTCTCACTTTAAAGTCTAGAGCCCCATCAACGGCTCCTAGAGACGATCTTATTCATTACACTCCCAATATTGAAGTTGTGGACAAAATAAGCAACATGCTGACAATTGTTCTATTCTTATAGCCTAACCAGTAGTGGGCCTGAGGGTGGTGGTAGAGGAGACCATGGAGTGTCCAAAATGGACAGGATTCATCTTTTGATGAGTAATACAGCTAATTTCATGGCCAGTAATTGTCGAGATGTTTTGCTCTGGATAAAAGACAGACTGAATGATATTGGCATCGCCATAATTAGGACCTATGATACATGTTGATATTTATGTCAGGTTTCAAAGGTAGTTAACTCTATATCACCTGTTACAAGATTGTTACACTGAGCTATTCCCCACAAAATATGAATGGAGGGCCAGAGGCTGCATTGGGCCCATTTCAACAGCAGGTAGTGTGAAATTACTTGGCATCAAATAGATCTGAAATACAATTCCGGTATTACTTTTGTATGTTTGTTTTGAATGGTCATCCTGTGACAGCCTCCAAACTTCTTACACATGTCTCTTTAGTGAGTACTTTATTTGATGTTCCCCAGCAACATCACTTCCTTCATTATGTAATGAGGTCTGTAAAAGAGGATTTTGTGCTACACTCCCTGGAAAAATCTGACTGGAGGAACTGAAAGAGCCCTCTAGTGGCAAATTACTCTGCAATCCCAGGCCTATTTTTACAGGAGTTTAAAACAAGGTTTATCCATGTTTCACATCACATCACATCACATCACCATTAATTGTCACATCTCTTCATATCAAACAGTGAAAAAAGAGTTTTTTTTTTTTACTTTTGTTTGTTTTAAATCTGTTGTGTTTGCAGCCCTGCTCAGCTTTGACCTTGACTAATCTTATTGATGATATTATTACTCACATTAGCAGTAAGTGAGGCTGTGGGGAACTGACAGGTTAATTGGTATAATTCATTACGTCTTCAATTTGTATGTAATGCAGTCAGAATGAACATGTAGAGCCTGTCCTCTCCTCAATCCTTCTCTGTTCTGTCATCTCTCTCCCTTCTTGTTGTCTAACCTCCACTGCCCTCCCACTGCGTATACTTCTATAGAGAGACAATAAACTTCTCTGAATCAAACCTTGGACACCTGCACAGACAGTTGCATACGAGAATAACTGATCTGTAAAAACATGCTCACACAGTCTTTTTTAAAATAATTATACAATAAACGTTTCTGGCATTTATTACCTAAACTGTAAACTTTTATGACAGTAATCATAAGGCACTATGACCTCCTCTTATGTGTGCACAAGTTATTCTAACCCATATAACTTTATAAATTGTAGTGTGGATCCCAAATGACACTACATACAGTATATTTTTACATATTTCAATAGGCTGAATGAACTGTAGCAAAACGCGAGTAAATAATATACATGTATATGTGTGTGTATACAGTGTGGAGCAAATACCATTTGTAACTGTGTAATGTCAAGGTGGTCCTTGTAGTGACGAGCCCACAGAGAATTATCACCAACTCTGCATTTCCCCTCACTCTGTGAGGCTTTTTGTTGTCTTTCAGCTCAATGTTTTGGTTTTACAGTCTGCAGTTTTACTGTTTTGGTTTACTCTCTCTCTCCTCTCATCAGCCTCATTTCCAGCAAAAAAGCTCTGATAAACCCATTGTCTAAACCTGCCCAGCGGCAAACAGCAGACAGACACAGTTAGTGACTAGCTGGTGAACATAGTGGAGCATTCAGCATCTAAAGAGCCAGATATTTCTCTCATCTTTTGAGACCAAAACAGAGGTAAAAGGAGAGTGAATATTGGACTTACATTCATCAGGTTGCTAACACTACTCCAAATAATGCAAATTTTCCTCCTGCCTGCTGGGTGTGTAAAGAAGCAGCTGTTACCTAACATGTTAGCCGTGATAATAAAAAAATAATAAATAAAGTAACACTAGAATGAAGCACAGTGAAAATGCCAGGAAGCAAGAGATGAGGAGGCATACCTTAACCTGGTATTCCTGATATCAAGTGAAAACCAACTGTCTAGTGAATCTTCTACAATTCCAATGTGACACACACAACAAAAGAAAAAACAGATACAAAGCTGTACAGGCCTAAAAATATTTTTGTCTATCCATATTGCCCCCACCCACTTCAGGCTGATTGGTCAAATAACAATTACCAGCCAGTTGTGTCCCTAAAATTATTTCTGCCTCCAGAGCAGGTCTGCCACTTGAACTTTGACTTCCACTGTGCCATATTTGATCCTTTATTGAACATGTGCTTTATTGTAAATTAGTGGTGACATATAAGGAGGTATTGAGTGCATGTTACCATCCAAAACTTCATCTGTCTCCTTCATGTCCTGTTTCCTAACTTCCCTCCCTCTTTCTCTTGCTCCACCCAACACTCTTTGTCTAAACATATTTCCCCTACCCCTCCCTTCTTCCTTCTCTCTCAGCTGGGTAAAAGTCCCTGTCCCGAGGCCAAAACCATCATTCAGGGACCCCTCCCCATCTCCTCCCTCACCTGGACTGCACATTCAGTCAGATGGCCTGGATGCAGGAAATCCTTCCCATGTAACACTGCCACTCCTGGGATACAACTGGGAATGTTGCTAGTGATCCGTTTAATGTGTTTTTTACCTGGAAATGTTGATAAGCTCTGCAATGACTCTTTTCTTTACCTTTTTTGTCTGATTTTTTTAAATCTTCATCTTTACCATTTTGGAAATGTATTTCTATTTTGAAATTTGGAATTATCTGCATCCTGGGTCGTTTGTAAAATGATGACCTGGTGGTCCTGGAAACCTTTCTAGCAAACATGGATCTTAATCTGGATCTGGACATAGACTTGAACCACATATACATATTCTAGGTGAATATGGCCAGCATCACTACAAAATCACTCTGAATCCTCGGGTGAAATATTAAGCCACAACGTCAGGTTTTACTTATTATTATAATACGAGTTCTGCAAGGACTACTTGCTTCAGAAATGTGACTTTTTTCCAGAGGAATTGAATTCATACTGAAGATTATAAGGTGATGGCGTGTTTTTTTTCTTTCATCTTTTACAATTTTGATGTGTAATTTCATGGGATTCAGTTTCAGTGGATTTCTGTTCAAGTTAAGTCACTGCTGTTACTCCCACTGTGACAGAGAAACTACATCCTTTCTGAACTCAGAGACAGGCTGACTTGTGCCTCCAGACAGCATTATTTACCATTTATTGAATTCTGCTTCATTGTGCTGTTCAGAGGAAATTAATCCAGAAAGCTTTTAAATGATAAACCTTAAATTGTAATAATGTAAAATTTTTAATTTCACTGGCAATCACCAGTAATATTTGAGCATTCAACACTCATCTCAGAAAACACCAAGATGTCATTGTGCTGCAGTCGGAATAGCCCAGCAGATGTAACCTTGGGGCTAATTGCACCTGTCCCCCCAGTCCCCTGACTAATCCCAGCTCCTGGCCTGCCAACAACCCCCTCTGGTGACTGTGGTCTTCTAATCAAGCAGTCCATGTTATTGTCTGCTTGTTATCTGGCCTGTGGCCTCAGGGCGTTCAGACCATGCTGCCTCAGCCTGCTGGTATAATCCACAATGGATCACATATCGAGCAGAAGCTCTTTTCTCTGTGCAAACAGAGAAAGGAGTGGCAAAATGGGATCCATATACATAACCTTAAAAAGACATACAGTGCAATATTTATACTGTTGACAGTGTGTTATGTGGATTATCCAGAGGGAGGGAGGGAGAGCAACAGGGACACTGTTTCTGAAAAGAAATGTTGCTTTTAAATAAATACAATTTATCAATGTTTTGAGCAACACATAAAATTCCATTCACCTCCATTAAATTGCAACTACAGAATTAACTACAATAGCAATGTAACCAGAAAAATCAAGAGTCAGTACCAGGATAAGAAATACAAAATAGAAAAGCATAGAGATTTTAGAGAAATTAGGGAAACTGTCAGTGGAAAGTTCTGGTTTTGAGATTATCCTAAAAAACCTCTAAATAACAGTCATGACTCATCAGGAAAATGTTTTGTATTTGTTCCAAAACCTTTATTTACAAAATACCACTTTCTGTCAGTACCTGAATATCACACCGACAGTTTCTCCTGGATAGCCTATCTTCCATAGAGTGTAGATCTGTGGAGAAAGTGGGATTCAGTACCAGGATGTAAATCTGTACATCCGCTCAGAGAGGCAGATAAATCTGTCTGTGCCAGCGTGTCCCACAGAGCTGAATGTTATAATATAAATATCAGTCTGTGTCTCATATGTGGGCCTGGCCAGGTGGGGTGAGAGGGGGGGCCAGGAGGTAATTTCATGAATGAAAGGACAGAATTGTTCCTCCATTTTGACTGGTCCTGAGCACTAGCCAAACCCTGGCTGGCCTTTAATTAGAACTATTAACCCAGAGAGAGGGATGAAGAGAGTGCCAGAGGGGCTGATGGGAGGAGGGGTGAGGGGAGAGGAGGGAGAGGAGAACAGACTGGCAGGTAGAATTCCACTGTAAGTTCTTTCACTTAAAGTGATTGAATGCCCATCAAATCTGAGCCACATACTCTCTGACATAGTATTATTCTGTGCAGTATATGCCTGTTAGTTATAGTAAGGTAGATGTTGTAGAAGCAGTTGTATCCATAAGAGTAGTATTAATAGCAATGATAGTAGTTGTAATTGTTCTAGTAGTGGTGTGAATGTGATCAGGTAGTGATACCACTCCTTCTTCCTAGTAGTAGTAGTAGTAGCAGCAGCAGCAATAGTACTAGCTGTAAAAGTAGTAGTAGTAGTAGTAGTAGGTTTAGTACTATTACTAATAGTATCAGCAATAGTAGTTGTAGCTTGAGTAGTAGTGCTAATTGCAGCAGGAGTAGGAGTAGTAATAGCAACAACAATAGTACTACTATTAGTAGTAGTAGAGGTAGTAGCAGCAGCAGCAATGGTATTAGTAGTAGTAGGTTTAAGAGTAGTACTAATTGCAGTGGCAGTAGCAGTAATAGTAATAGCAACAACAATGGTACTACTACTTATTACTGTTGTTAGTAGCGGGTTTAGTGTTTAGCAGGAGTTGGGAAGTAGGGGGACAGTAGTGACCTAAGGTTAGAGGAGTGAGTTTGTGACTGGAAGGTCATCGGTTCAATGAGGGAGTGGGTGGCCCCTCCCTCATTACCACCACTGAGGTGCACTTGAGCAATGCCCTTAACACCAACTGTCTGACTGAATGTGATTGTACTGGACAGCTTCCAGGTGTGAATGTGATCAGGTCGTTTCTGAAAAAGTGTTTCTCAGTGAAATTCCACGCCGAAAAAAAATAGTCATCAGTAGTACTACTAATTGCAGCATGAGTTGAGAAGTAATAGTAATATTAGTGGTAGCTGTAAACCAGTGCTACACTAGGCAGTTAGTATTTTCTCTTGTGCTACTGGCACCATGTCTCTATGATGCTCAGTGACTGATGCTGGTGTCTTTTCAGATGACGGCAGCGGATGAAAGATTTTACAGAAAAAACAGGAAATGGCACTTAGGTCAACTAATTATGAGTTACAAGCTCTCTCTGTCAGAGCCTTCAGTAAGACTCCAGAGTCCAGAGGCCCCACTCTGTCTCACCTGACATGTAGGCTACAACAGACCTGTTTTGATACTGTCCTATTTATGTACTGAATAACATGCTCAAGTTCAATTTAAACACAGTTTACCCACTTGCAATTTTATTTCTCTCTTTCCCTTGTGTCTTCTTCTCCCTACACTTTCACCCTCACTGTAACACAAACTTTGACCTCCTTCTCATTTCCCCTCATTGTCGCTCCACAAATCCCTCAACCTGTCCTGAATCTGTCTCCTCTTACTTTCTGATTCTCATCATGACATCTCTTGGGGTCCCTACTACCTCCCATCTTCCTTCACCTCTAGATGCCCTCTCGCTGCAGGAATGCGCTGAACATCGTGGTCACCACCCTTTTTGCTGCGGTGGTCCTCTTCACCATCCTGCTGGCCTATGTCACAGGTTAAATTGGGAATTTCAATGATATACACATAGAGGACACATACATGAGAATCAAAACAAGTGATGGTGATGTCTTTTTCAACTTGTATCCACTGTATTTCTTTGTTATAAAGGCTACCAGTTCATCCACACTGAGCAGCACCACCTCTCCTTTGGCCTCTATGGTGCCTTCCTCTCCCTCCACCTCTTCCTCCAGAGCCTTTTTGCCTTCCTGGAGCATCGGCGGATGAGGAGCCCTGCCCGGCCTCATCACCTCCGTTGCTCTGTGGCCCTCTGCATCGCCGCCTACCAGGAGGACCCAGACTACCTGAGGAAGTGCTTGCGCAGCATCCGCCGAATCTCCTTCCCTGGCCTGAAAGTGGTGCTGGTTGTGGATGGGAACCGGCCAGAGGACCGCTACATGATGGACATTTTCCAAGAGGTGATGGGTGGGGCTGACCAGGCTGGCAGTATGGTGTGGAAGGGAAACTACCACAGTGATGGGAGTGGAAGAGGAGGTGTCAAAAGTGGAGGGAGGAGCACAGTGCACATGGAGGAGGCAGCACGAGTGGCTCGGCTGGTCAGAGGCTGCCGCTACTCCTGTATCATGCAGGAGTGGGGAGGGAAAAGAGAGGTGATGTACACTGCCTTTAAAGCACTGGGGGACAGTGTGGATTATGTACAGGTAAGGGCCACAGACACAGAAAATAGTATGCGTGTACTTCTGCATTGAAAAAGTACAGAAAAGGATTAGGACCATGTAAAAAATATTTTAAGTATAAGAGTTGAAGTTAAGACCTGTTTACTCAACATGAGCAGTACTACTAGTCTGTAAAAACACTTGTATAATGTGTGGCTCTGGAGGAGCTTTGTCAAGTCTGAGAAAATAACCCTGATGGTGTCATCAGGGTTAACTCGGCTGAGGATTGAGCCTTCATATTTTTAACTGAAAGCCTGTGTTACAAACTGGAGGTGTGGATTTTGAAAAACATGGGTGTGTCCAAGGCAAAGAGGACCTAATGAAAAAATGATATTGCTTGCATTATGGGAAATGTAGGATCAAGCGTTTTTAGAGTGCAACCCATGCTAGGAAAAGTCAGCATATCTTGGATTGGCAGCTTCAATTTTGAAAATATTATTTAAAAAATCTGTCTCACGTGAGTCCCTCAACTTAATGGAACTGCAATACTAAAATGCTGGAGGACCCCCTTTAATTTCAGAATTCTCTCCCTGACACTGGAACTGAGTAAAGACTAAGTTAAATTGTGAGATTAAAGTCAAAAGTCAAATTAACAAGACTAAGAGTCTATAGCCATCATAGCTGCTCTGTGTGGCTGCTTTAAGGTAAATGCTAACGTCATCATGCTAACATGTTCACAATGACAATGATAACATGCTGATGTTAAGCAGGTATAGTGTTATATACCATGGCCAGCATCTTAGTTTAGCATGTTAGTATGCTAATATTTGCTAATTAGCACTAAACACAAAGTACAGCTGAGGCTGATAGGAATGCCATAAGTTTTGCAGGTATTTGGTCATAAACCAGGTATTGGACAAATTAAAATTTCTGACCTTGAAAAATCCTTGTTTGACATCTTGTGGGCTCCAGGGACTTAGGCTGAGGGATATGATGTGCCCTGTCAACAATTACAGGCTTCACAAAGTTTTCTTACCCAGTAGTTTGTGTATTATCACAGCAATGAATTCCATAGGTCTCCCTTTTCCCTGCCCTCCAGTATCCCCACTAACTTGATATTATTCCTTCCTTTCAGGTCAGCAATCTTCATTTCGAGTCTGTCGTTAGACCTTTTCATGTCTGTAAGACATTTTTCCAAAACCTTAATACGCATCATGATCAGATGCTTGGTCTTCCACAACGGCCATTCTTTCATTTAATGCATGTTGTGAGCTTGCAAGTGTTCTAGCAAGTCGAATCGCTTGTTGATAGTTTTTACAATTCACCCTAATGGGAACATGGATGTCTGAACCAAATTTCATGTATATAGTAATAGTTGTTGAGACATTTTATTCAGAATCACATGTGTCAACCAATGTGTCAGGTGCCACTAGAGAAAACGCCAGGGGATGACCGATATCAGTAGGATACATCATCTGGGAAGCATGAACATCTATACCAAATTTTGTGCCAATCCATCAAGTAGATGTTGAGATATTTCACAGGAGAAGTGAAAACTTTGACCTGCTGGGGGCTTTAGTCAGAGGGTCACTAAAGTCATTGGGATATATCCTCTGGGGACCATGCATGTCTGTACAAAATTTACATTTTTAGCATGGCTAAAATGGAACAATTAAATAAAAAGATAAAGCAGTTTAAATGTTTTCCAAGACATAAGTAAAAAAATGTATATTGTACTTGACAATAAAGTCAGAAATTTTCTGATACAAGTCAGCACCCAAATGATACTTTTTCTCAGGCTCCAATCTTCTTCCATAAAGGTGACATAATCAAACAAACACTGAAAGAATAAAGGAACGTCCACTCTCAAACTTCAGCCCACTGCAAGACCTGTGTAGAAAGATAAAATCAGCACATTTCTCTGCCCCAATTATGTTTTGATCAGGTTAGACCATCTTGATCAATTTATTGGCCCATTATGTATTGTCCTTATAAAAAGTTGATTTAAAATTTAATTTGATATCTGCCCTGCTTCTCTGCTGGTGCATACTGATGTCAATATTCCTCTGAATAAAACTGATCTAAAACAGGAAACTGAACATTGTTTGCATACGGTAAATGCTAACAGTGTATTTAAGGTGTAAGTCAGACATTTTATATGGCACCACTAGCACTGAAATTAGTTAGACTAGTACTTAAATTGTACTATAAGGTACTATAAGGTAAATGTGCATCTATGGGTGCCTCACCTTGCCTATGTGTTAAGTCTCCATAGACAATCATAACCTTAAACCAAATTTTAAGACTAGTTCTAATCCTACGTTTAAACCATACAGGCAATAAAAATCTTAAAACTATATTTTAAACTTCTATGTTTCACTGTGTCTAAAACCCACTGAACATACAATAGTCACCCAAGTAAATTGAAAATCAACATTGGACTATAAAGAGTTTACTTATTTGCATTCCAAACCGATGGACTTAAGTGGAACAACCAACTCCCTCTTCATATCCAGCTGTTGTATGCCCTCAGTGTCCTTGCTGTGGGTCAAAAGTCATGTCCACAGCTGACCCAATTCTGTGCAGTTACAATGAACCAGCTGGGATCCCTGTCAGCAGCCTCTCATTTCTCTCATGGATACTACTCAGTGTTCTGCAACACCTGCAGCCTTAATTTTGGTTGTATGTTTTTGAGCATGTGTGTGACCCGTTATTGTACCCTGTGTGTTTGTTATATCATTTTTAAGGTGTGTGACTCAGACACAGTTCTAGACCCAGCATGTACCATAGAAATGCTGAAGATTCTTGAGGAAGATCCAATGGTGGGAGGTGTCGGTGGAGATGTGCAGGTAACATACAATACGTTAAAGTCATAAAAAATATAATGAAGGCCCAAGACGAGAGAAATGTTTGGTTTGAAAGTTAATGTACAAACTCTAGGGACACCAAGGAAGGTAATTGAAAGCTAAATACAACATGCCGTAAAAGTACAATTAACCCTTAAGATTTTCCTTTTCTTTCTTTCTTGACTTTTTCTGAATAATTTCTCTACACTTTCCTGTCTTCCAGATCCTTAACAAGTACGACTCATGGATCTCCTTCCTCAGCAGCGTGCGCTACTGGATGGCCTTCAACATCGAGCGGGCCTGCCAATCCTACTTTGGATGCGTTCAGTGTATCAGTGGCCCTCTGGGGATGTACAGGAACTCCTTGCTCCAGCGCTTCCTGGAGCCCTGGTACCACCAGACCTTCCTAGGCTCAAAGTGCAGCTTCGGTGATGACCGCCACCTCACTAATCGGGTGCTCAGCTTCGGCTACAGGACAAAATTCACGGCGCGATCGCAGTGCCAGACTGAGACGCCAACCCAGTATCTGCGTTGGCTCAACCAGCAGACTCGATGGAGCAAATCTTACTTTCGTGAGTGGCTCTACAATGCCCTGTGGTTCCACAAGCACAGCCTCTGGATGACTTACGAGTCCGTGGTCACTGGCTTCTTCCCATTCTTCTTGGTTGCCACAGTCATCCATCTCTTCTATCGTGGAAGGCTGTGGAACATCCTGCTCTTCTTACTCACGGTCCAGCTGGTTGGGATGGTGAAGGCCACCTACGCCTGTTTCCTGCGTGGCAGCCTGGTCATGATCTTCATGTCACTCTACTCTCTGCTCTATATGTCCAGCTTGCTCCCTGCCAAAATATTTGCCTTGCTAACCATCAACAAGGCTGGATGGGGCACTTCAGGCCGCAGGAAGATCGTGGTTAACTTCATCGGTGCTGTGCCTGTCACAGTGTGGGCTATGGTGCTGCTTGGAGGTGTGGCATATACAATCTATTGTGAAACACAGGAGCCATTCAGTGAGACAGAGAAAGCTTTGTTGATAGCAGGGACAATACTATATGCCTGCTACTGGCTCATTCTGCTGGTGCTCTACCTGGCAATCGTAGCCAAACGGTGTAACAAGAGGGAAGAGCAGTATCACCTGCCATATGCAGAGGCATAAACCTGTTACCAGAGAGACTCGTAGAACATTCACACTGAGTTTCACTGCAGTGTGATTCTAGCAAGGTCTCTGGTGACCTTGTGAACTGCTCAAGTGATAAGCTGTGAACCAGAAACACTCACATCTTCATCACTGGTGCTAAAAAGGTGTGAATCTGAATCTCAGCAGCAGGAATCTAATCCAGTTGGGGGAGACTCCAAGATGACTGGATTCATACAGCTCTCCCATTTGTATCATATTCAATGGTGCTTCACATTAAAAAAACAAACCAAATGGAAGTGACCCAGTTTATAAAGTGTTCATACACGCTCAGAAGAACATTAGGTAGTTTATAGGTACAGGTTATCTGTAAAACTGTGACAAAAGGGTGCAGTACGGTACTTTAAATGAATATAAAGCAGGAAAAGGGACAAAAGAAGACTAAGAGACATACAAGTCTTACTTACTGGTTGGTCAGTTTTTGATGTCCTTCATTTTAATTTAGATGAGATGGGATGAAATGTGACGGAACTGAGCTTCTATTATGAACAATAAATAAACAGCAAGGCAATTCTCTCAAGTTAGTCAAAGCACCTCTATTTCAGATAAGAAGAGGGAACCTCAGATGGATTTAGACCATGGAGTGTATTTTAAAGTGTTCAGACAGAAAGCAAAGCAAATTTTAGAATTGGTGCAATTGCCTACACAGTCGATTGCAAATTTTGCAAATTTAGGTGAAGGTTGAAAATGTGTGCATAAAAACGTGCGCTGATCTCTGTGTTTTTTGAATCTACTATATAAAAGTATAGAGACGAGAGAAAAGGGGCGAGAGACTGAAGGAAGAAGAACTGGATTCTTGGTGAGTTCTGAGATTAGTCAGAGGTGACACAGAAACACACGTACAGCCACTCCACACACACACTGGCTGTATTCGAAACCGCCTGCTATACTAGCAATACAACACGTACTGATTTGACCAAAATGCAGCATGTAGTACGCAGTGTGCAAACAAAAGCAAAATCTGCAGTATGCCAAAAATACCCGGATGTCGTACTGATTTGGAAAAAATCTCCAGTATGCATCAGACCAGTCTACCTCACCTACAATGTCCCACAATGCAAAGCGCTGGCAGTGGTTTGCCATTAGCTGTGCTATTGTTTACTTCCGCTTTCCAAAACCAGAAACTGGCTAAGCCTGGCCTAACATACAGCAAAATAAATCGATTTGAGTTTCATTCCGCATACTACTATGAAAAGCAGTATGCAGTACATACTGCGTTCGTTGGTAGTATGTAGTAGGCGGTTTCGAATGCAGCCACTGTTTGTGCACAAGTTCCTAGCTAGCTGCAGCTAAGGTCTACAGTTGGTACATTAACTCTTTTTGTCAACAATAAACATGCAAAACTACTGCAAAAACAGTCCAGCAAAATTCATGTGAAGATTCGGTTTGTGTGCGGTTTAAGTCTAACTTAATACAATACTCACATGCCATATGTACACTGAAAGAGTTACTGTATGCTGTAATCATTCCTCCTCTCCATACTAGCTTTGAAGTGATATCTTTTTAATGCGTCGACAATTGTAAATCCATAGTCCTTGTTCTGTGTAAAAATGCATTCTAAAGTTCAGCCACCTAATATGTGCAGTGTTGGCCAAGTCTTCATTACACATTACTCATTGAAAAAGCAATTAATTACTTTACTAATTACTCAGCAGTTTCGTTACTCAGCACAGCTCCGTCAACCATGTCTTGAAACAGCTCTAAATCCTTTACACCCATATGTTGCATCATTTGTAATTAATATGTGTAGAAATAGAAAGCCAGACATTGTCGTTTTGTGGTTTGAGAAGTAGCCCCACAATTTGGAGGGATTTACTAACCATCGGGCAACTAGCTTAGCCTCAATGACTGCACGCAGAAGTCCCAACCTCAGCTGCATGGTTCTGCACACCCTCCAACTTCTGAACATAGGCCAGCTAAAAAGGCACAACATGTATATAAGAGAACTTTGGAATTACTGGAAGCCACGTTTCTCATAACCAGGAGTCACATTTCTTCCCCCCACCTAGTTTGTCACAGGGGGAGCTGGCATGTCCCAGCCCATTTTCTCCACTTAACACAGAGACCAAACTGATATGAGCCCTCCATTAAACTCCCGGTAAGACAGCAAACAAGCTCACCCCCAAATGTCAAAGTAACAGAGCATTCCTGGGATTAGTAACTAATTGTAATCCCCTACACTACTTGTTACTGAAAAAAGTAATCCCATTACTTAATGTCCAACAGCAGTATGAGGGTATTTCCCAGTAGGAAATTCCCTCTTTGTTTTTCCACTTTGTGAGCCACACACAGCTAAGAGATGCTTCTGGGGATACTTTATCCCACATCTCTTACAGTGTAGTCACGTTAGGAGGGCCACTATGGACAGTAGGAATGATTACAGTCATCTAAAACTCTTTCAACGTACGGTGCCTTGCAAAAGTATTCATACCCCTTGACCATTTCCACATTTTGTCACGTTACAAGCACAAACTTAAATGTATTTTATTGGGATTTTATGTGATAGACCAACACAAAGTAGAGCATAATTGTGAAGTGGAAGGAAAATGATACGTGGTGTTCAAGATTTTTTACAAATAAATATCTGAAAAGTGTGGCATGCATATATATTCAGCCCCCCTGAGTCAATACTTTGTCGAACCACCTTTCGCTGCAATTACAGCTGCAAGTCTTTTGGGGTATGTCTCTACCAGCTTTGCACATCTAGAGACTGCAATTTTTGCCCATTCTTCTTTGCAAAATAGCTCCAGTTCAGTCAGATTGGATGGAGAGCGTCTGTGAATAGCAATTTTGAAGTCTTGCCACAGATTCTCAATAGGATTTAGGTCTGGACTTTGACTGGGCCATTCTAACACATGAATATGCTTTGATCTAAACCATTCCATTGTAGCTCTGGCTGTATGTTTAGGGTTGTTGTCCTGCTGGAAGGTGAACCTCCGCCCCAGTCTCAGGTCTCTTGCAGCCTCTAACAGGTTTTCTTCCAGGATTGCCCTGTATTTAGCTCCATCCATCTTCCCATCAACTCTGACCAGCTTCCCTGTCCCTGCTGAAGAAAAGCATCCCCACATCATGATGCTGCCACCACCATGTTTCACGGTGGGGATGGTGTGTTAAGGTTGATGCGCAGTGTTAGGTTTCTGCCACACATAGCGTTTTGCATGTTCAGTTCAGTTCAGTTTTATTTATATAGCGCCATATCATAACAAAGTTATCTCAGGGCACTTTTTCGAATAGAGCAGGTCTAGACCGACTCTTTATATTTACAGAGACCCAACAGTTCCCACCATGAGCAAGCACTATGCGACAGTGGCAAGGAAAAACTCCCTTTTAACAGGTAGAAACCTCGAGCAGAACCAGGCTCAAGGTGGGCGGTCATCTGCCTCGATTGGTTGGGTTGAAGGGGAAGGGGGGGAGCGGGAGAGAGAGAGCAGGAGGAAAGAGAACATACAGCAGCTCAATACAGCATAGATATGGTAATGGCATTGATGTTAACACCAACAGAAACAACACTAAGAGCAACACTATAATAGCAATACTAATAACAAGAGCAACAACAGCAATAGCAGCAGCGGGTAAATATAAGCATGTAGGCCAAAAAGTTCAATTTTGGTCTCATCTGACCAGCGCACCTTCTTCCACGTTTGCTGTGTCCCCTACATGGCTTGTGGCAAACTGCAAACGGGACTTCTTATTGCTTTCTTTCAACAATGGCTTTCTTCTTGCCACTCTTCCATAAAAGCCAGATTTGTGGAGTGCACGACTAGTAGTTGTCCTGTGGACAGATTCTCCCACCTGAGCTGTGGATCTCTGCAGCTCCTCCAGAGTTACCATGGGCCTCTTGGCTGCTTCTCTGATTAATGCTCTCCTTGCCAGGCCTGTCAGTTTATGTGGACGGCCATGTCTTGGTAGGTTTGCAGTTGTGCCATATGCTTTCCATTTTCGGATGATGGATTGAACAGTGCTCCGTGAGATGTTCAAAGCTTGGGATATGTTTTTATAACCTAACCCTGCTTTAAACTTCTCCACAACTTTATCCCTGACCTGTCTGGTGTGTTCCTTAGTCTTCATGATGCTGTTTGTTCACTAATGTTCTCAAACAAACCTCTGAGGCCTTCACAGAACAGCTGCATTTATACTGAGACTGAAGCACACACAGATGGACTCTATCTACTAATTAGGTGACTTCTGAAGGCAGTTGGTTGCATTGGATTTTATTTAGGGGTATCAGAGTAAAGGGGGCTGAATACATATGCACGCCACACTTTTCAGATATTTATTTGTAAAAAATCTTGAACACCACGTATCATTTTCCTTCCACTTCACAATTATGCTCTACTTTGTGTTGGTCTATTACATAAAATCCCAATAAAATACATTTAAGTTTGTGCTTGTAGCGTGGCAAAATGTGGAAATGGTCAAGGGGTATGAATATTTTTGCAAGGCACTGTACATATGGGCATGTGAGTACTGTATCAAGAAGACTTGAAAAATCCAAACCTATCCTTTAGAAGTGTCCATATTATGACAATGGCTTCTGCTGAAATTAACCGGTATTCAGGAAATGAAGACAATATGAGAAGTTTTCTTGTCACACTACTTGCAATTGAATGTAATGGTGTGGATATCTTCAGGGCAGAGACTGAGACGGCTTGCGTGGTTATTCCTCAGCTCTGAGACCAGTCCTTATATACTCTCATCAGCCATGAACAGCACAATCATCTACTCCAGCTGTATTTTGTGGAGCAGCTATGATTTACCAGAACAGACAATCTAACATTTCTGAACATGTGACATGCAGTTGTATTTGTGGTGTTGTTGAGTGTCAAACGAGTAACTTATTGTTGTACATCATGGTCCAATTCTGAGTTTACAGTCACCAGTGGGTTGTAGTTTCATTCAGTGATTCAGAGATTTTTTATATGGTACTGGACAATATTCTCTTAACTTTGTACATTTGTGTCCTTTTACACTAGATGGTTTTGTCTTTGTTTATTCATTCCATCCATCAACAAGTGTAAAGACTGAAGACCAAAGAGATTTCTTCTGAAGTGAGAGACTTGAGAGCTTTGCTTTCACTAACTGCTTTTTATTTCATGTTGTAAATTTCATATGATTTCAGATCAGACAGATTCAGTTCTAAAAGACATGTTTCAAAAACTAAACGCCTAGTCCATTTGTCAAGTGTTAGCACCATCAGCATATCTATGCTTACACAGCTGTCTTTTTGCTTTGGGCCGTGGACATTTTCTCTTTGTCCTATTTAAGTTATGTTCATATTGTTTTATTTTGAGCAGGCTGTATAAGTTTAAACTTGAAAGTTCAAAAAGGACACATACATTAAAGGGAAATTGTGTTTATAGGTCCAGTTGGCCTTTCTGACAGTCAACCAGCGATGCAAGGTCTTGTTTCTTGATCTTCTGCTGCTTCCATCTCTGTTCATCACAGGATACTGGAATTTTCCTAAGTCATTAAAAATGCTTCCTGTTTTAGACACAATTCACCAATTCATACCAAATAGAGAATGTCTCCATGATTTAAATGACAGCATTGACATTTTCCCCATGCTATCTGTTTCAATATTCTGATTATATATTTTTTTCACTGTATTGTATGTTCATTTAAAAACATTTTCAAGAATTAATTGGACTAGACATTAACATTAAAATCCTTAAATACTAAGGCATGGTACTCTGCATAAAAACAGGTTGTTATAATTCCCCTTGTGTCATTGGAAGTAAACAGGTATTTTTTCAAATTAAAATGTTCAGTTTGTACATAAAAAAACCCAAGCCGAAACACCAGAAATGAAATATATATATATACCTTCTGTTTGTTCTACTGTAGGCAAAGCATTAATGTAATGCTGTCACTGTGGGGGTGTTACTTTGCCAAAGTTTCAGAAATGTGCTTAAAATATACAATTTACTGGCATACCTAGTGTGTTGTTCACGCTATCATGTGTAATGAACATTGCACTTCTAGGGGCTGCTAGATCTAGATGGACTTTAGACTTTAGTCTTATTTGCCAACAGTGCCACTGTATGAATGCCCACATCCATGAACATGGTCTTATGTGAACTGAATTAAGACTACTTTACAGGACCTCTTGATGAAAAATGACATTATTTCACTGTATCCACTGATGAAGAGCTGTTTCATTGATTAAGTTATGTGAGAAATGTCAGTCACTCATTAAAATGACTGAGCTTTGACTTTAACACCATGGTTCTAGGTATGGCTTTAAAAACATGTTGCCAGCATCCCTGAGTGTGTGTGTATGTGGGAGGTATCTGAATGCTGAGGAAAGGGGACAGGAGCGTTATAGTAGCTGAATGAATTGGTCCCTTCAGTCACCACGCACTAACAGGATGGCTTTTTACTTCTGGGGAAACACCTCAACATGGGAACCGCCTTCATCAAACAAACACACTTGCATGCTGTAAATATTCTGGCAACACGTCAAAATGCTGTATGCTAAAAGACTGAGTCAAATCTTTTGAATGTTTATGACAAAATTCTCTCTACTGGTTCAATCTTCAGTCAGAGTCAGAGGGAGGGTGGTCCACACTGCAGCTTGCTTGACTTCTATCCCTGTACATGTCTTCACCAACCTGTAGTATATTTACCACAGTGTTGTCAGGATGCAGCAGAACCACCTTCATCACACTGCCCAACATTCAATGTAAAATGTTTACTCGTCCACTCTCAAAGCAAAGGAAATGGGTGTGAGCAGATCCCTGTCGTTTGTACGTAGGAGGGACTCACTTGGTGGTTGAGCAAACCAGTTCTGTCTTGACTTTCTGAAGATTAACATGAATCCTAGCAGGGGCAACAGGTTGGGCTATTTAATCAAGGAGTGTAATTTCATTTCACATTCCATAACCATTTCCAAATGAAAAAGGCATGGTTCTTCTAATGCTGAATTGTTCAGCCATGCCATCTGGGAAAATAACCCCTGATGATGTCATCAGGGTTAGTGGACTAGTCTCCAAGCTTGGGCTTATAACAGAAATCCTGCGAACAGAAAAACAGTGTTTTAGGAGCTTGACCAAAACTAGGGCCTAAAAGTCAGGATAGCTCAGCCTCTGCTGCTTCAATTTTCAGTTTTGTCGCCCAGCTTTATGGAAGTGTAACACTAAAATGCTCACATACCCCTTTATTGAAATTTAGTACAAATTTGGTGAACTATCAGAGAATGCTTACAGGAGGAAGATAGGTCAGTTTGAAAGCTGTATATTTTAGTCAACTGTCAATGTTATGTTTTGCAATAGAAGCTGAACAACAAGCACTGTCGATTACTGGTAGGCTATGTATGCTGCAGCTGATGATTAAATCTGAGAGAATATTGCTGCAACATCTCCAGAAAATATGGACAAAAATTGAATATGTAAAACTTTTGAGATGTTACCCAACTCCAAACAGCACCTGAAACCTGCTATTCCCATACTTTGCAAACATTCCTCTAAATTTCAGTTTGATTCATGTTAAGTTATATACACCATATGTCTCTGAGTGCCAAGTGAAGATAGTACAAACAACACATTGTTAGGCAACTAAAGTTTTGCGCATTATATTTATTGATGTACATAATGTTAATCTGTCCAGTGGATTTTTTAAATTTAAACTGCATTTTCCAAATGTAGTCATTTAAATCTTAGGTACGTCCCAATACTAACACTTGCAGTGAGGGTTAAGTGTATTATTATTATTATTAATAAGTGTGTTGGCATTTTTCTGACATGGAAGGCTCTTGTCTACTACCTGCTGTCACTGAACACACACTTGAATGCACAAGTGTGGTTATTGGACAGACCCGTTATATTCTGTTTCAAAATAAACACAATGTCCCATTCTTATTCCACTCTTCGCCTTACACCATATATAAGATGAAAATAATAATTCAATGTTTGATTATTTTTTCTATAAAACTGACATGAATTAAATTATGACAAATGCATTCTGGGAAATACGTAAAGCTACTAACCGAAGTAGAAGTAGACGTGGTGGGTAAATAGAGCAGGTAGTGGACACTGATATCAAATGAAAACTCTTCATCACAAGACATCTCCTGGAATCAAAGTAATTATTTACCAGTCAGAGTTGACCTTCCAGACATTTACTTACAGTGTATCTGAAAACAATCACCAAAGCTTATTAAGTTAAAGAGGATTCACAGTATTTGGGAAGTGCACACCTTCTGTCATAATGTGCAATGCAGTGGAGATGTCCAATCCAGTCACAATAAATGATATCTTTGCCATCTGGTGGAAATCCCTTGTTTGGATACTGAATGGATTGAAGCTGCTGATCTCCAAAATTCTTTAATTTTGTTTTTTACAGAAAATACTTACAATTATTCAGTATTCCACCCATAATGTGATTCTTTTCAGTGTGCAAAAGCCTTTGAAACAGCATTTATTTATTCTATGAATGTTAGAATGTTAGTCTCTCGTTGGAATCAGTTCAGGTTAAAGGTTCACAGCATTGATCAATATGCAGTCACGCTACACCTTCCTGGGTACATTAGTGATGATGGGTTTGGGGCGCGTCTTAAAGATCAGCTTCCGTTTGATGAGGGCAGACACAGAGTAAGAGGTGGGGGGAGTAAGAGGTGGGGGTCCTTGCTGGTTCGTTTCCATGGGTACCTGTGTGACATCATCGTTGTTATTGTCGTTGTCATGGATGCCCAGGCTATCCTGCGAATGGCCTGAATGCTTGGTGAGGACAGCGAAGGGTTTCTCCAGTTTGACCTGCTTCCCATACAGAATATGATGTCCTACAATCAGCACGGGCACCCCCTGGTGGAGGGAGGAAGAAAACAGCTGAGTAAACTGAGATTGAGGGATGACAGGGAAGTTATCTACTGATTACCATTTAGAACTAGAGCAACATTAGTAGAACCTTTCTCCTACACAAGTGTCTTGATCTACAGAATGGTACAGAGGGTCTTGGAATTTTAATGGCTGCACAGCAAGGTTTTGAACACTCATTGATCTGAGTTACTGATCAGCAGCTCTATCAAACCTCTGCAGATATACTCATTCTGTGCCATGAGGTGGTAAAACCAGTTATTTATTGAGCCTTTAAGACAAGAATTGGCAACCAAAGGAAGACTGGCTGCAGAAGAGTGGGGCTGCAACTAATAATTATTTTCTTAATCGATTAGTCTGCCTATTATTTTCTTGATTTATCGATTAATTGTTTTGGTCTATGAAATCTCTGAAAATAGTGGAAAATTGTCCATCAGAATATTCTAGAGCAGTGGTTCCCAATCTTTTCTGTCTGAAGTACCCCCACAGCCCTGTCAGATGAACTCAATTACTCCATCAACAGTATCATTGATTTCAACCATTTATCCATTAGCCTATGTTTAGCTGTCTGTTTTAACCATTTATGCATTACTTTTAGCTAACTTTTAACTGGTTATCCTTTACTTTAAGCTGACTTTTAACTGGTTATCTATTACTTTAAGCTGACTATTAACTATACCACGTACCCCCGAGCAACTGCAGACCCCTGGTTGGGAATCACTGTTCTAGAACCCACGGTGATATTTTGAAGTTGCTTGTTTTGTCCGATAAACAGCCCAAAGATATTCAGATTACTATCATATAAGAAAGAGACAGGCAAGCAAATCCTCACAATTGAGAAGCTGTAATCAGAGAGTGCGTGGCATTTTTGCTTGAAAAATGACAGAAATAATAAATTGATTATCAAAATAATAGCCAATTCATTTTCTGTTGACTGACTAATCGTTTGATGGACTAATCATTTCAGCTCCGGCTACAAGCTCTTTATATTTTGAAATGGGGCAAGAAGGACTAAAACCTTACATACCCATGTTATCAAAACACATGAAGTGTCATATATACAGAAAGTATTATTATGTGCAAAAGTGCATGTACATTATAAAAATAGGGGGAGATTCATTGGAGCACATGGAAAGCTCTGATCTTTATATCTGGTGTTTTTAATGCTGCTGCATCTTCGAGGTCAACAACAGATGAAGCCACGGCTGACAAAATCAAGTTACTCTAATTATCTACAGGTGAGAAAATGGTACACTCAAATACAGATACAGTACCCGTGCTCTACCACTCAGCATAATAAGAACTGCCATAAAAGTAATTAAAAGCGCAAAAAATACACTGAAAATTAGAACTAGAGAGTAACTACACCCAGGCAAATAACCCTGCTTGGGCTCCTATGATCAGGGGTGTGGTCAGAGGTTGAACAGACAAATACCTTTCAGTGCAGCTATGCTTTTTCTCCATACAAGATCTAGAGTCTTCAAAGAATGCATATCCACAACCTGCTCTTAGGAAAGGGCAGATGTACTCTATCCTTTCTACATTGTGTTTTCTGGAAATTAGTATAAATGCTAGAGCTGAAACAGTTAGTCAGTTAATCAATTAGTTTGTAGTAGTCAAAGTTAATTAGCAACTATTTTAATAACCGATTAACCATTTAAGTCATTTTTAAGCAAAAATGCCAAGAATTCTCTGGTTCCAGCTTCTCTAATGTGAGGATTTGCTGGTTTTCTTTCTCTTCTACGGTAGTACAATGTTAGTATTCATTTAATATTGTTGGATTTTGGACTGTTGATTAAATGAAACATTCACTTTGAAGACTAACCCCTGGCTCTGGGATGAGCATTTTTATTATTTTCTGGCATTTTATAGACGATAGACAATCAATTAATTGAGATCAGTAATTGATTGAATCAGTGTTAATCGATAATGAAAATACTCAGTTGCAGACCAAACAAATACAACAGAAAACATGGTTCTAAAAAGCACTGTAGCGTCCCTTAGTAAGAAGGCTATGAGACGTTAGACCCAAAATAGTCAACTTTACTGTGTGCTCTCAGAACTAGCATCTCACTTTGACTTCAAACTAACAGGAAGAACAACAAACATCCCCCGTAAATCTCACACAAATCACTGTCATAGACAGCTGAAATGACTGACAGGCTTCACATCTTCTAAGCTTATAACATGTTCACTGACACCCTGGAAATCTCAGTAACTGCAGTAAACAGTCCTTTTTAGCTTGACTGAATCCTTATCTCTTAACACAGTGACACTAACATGACAGTTAAACACTAACATGTCACACAGTCCGTTACAGTACTGTTCACTTTTACAATAATGAATTTCAAAGATTTGAAGGACCTAGCATTGGCTTAAATATCCAGCCAAGCCATGATCTAACCTCTTTGTGCAACTGTTTTGTTTTTAATCAATTTTAGTTTACCCCAGTTTACTGTGGTCCATTGGTTTAGCAAATACTCTAGAAGCACCAAAATATAGGCCTGTGCCACCCCTGTGCTGTAGCGAATTCTTCACTATTTTAATGTCATATCCTGCTCCTGAGAGACACCAGACTACCTTTCTCATTGTAGCGTTGTATGTACATTATTCCTGCAAATGGAGTACAAGTACAAAAGCACAGTCTTGGCTATCAGAGAGCTAACTTTTTAGTTTGGCCTCATGGTATATCTAAAACTCAGTTTGCATTTGAATTTTGCTTCTCAGTTTTTTGTTTACCTCTTTGGTGTAGAGCAAGTCTCCCATCACATTTCCTGCCAGGCCAGAGTTGTGTCTGGAAACCATCTCTCCCTGCAGCTCCACTAGAATCCATTCTGGAGGACTGCTGCCATCCATGCTGCCTCTATAGGAGCAGATACACACATCAACTAACGTTAAAGATACTTGGAAAGACTTCAGTGTAAAAGTCCATAATATAACAATGTCACCAATAAGAGAGTGGGCGAAGAGTTTGTCCCAGTACCCCGCGTGCTCTCTTAAACGTAGTGTCACACCAAACTCCAGAAAACATATGCTACTGGTGAAAGTAGACCGTACGTACAATATAACAAAACGTTTAAAAGTCCCCACGAGCTACTTTTCAGTTTCACTCAGAAGCACGTAATAAATAAAATTTCTGCTTTTTTCCCTATTCTTCCCAGAAACCTCTTCCTTCGAAACACAGCGTTTATCCCTGTGATTTAATTTATGGTAGCTATCTTAATACCTTATTCACTGCACTGTTCTCTTGAAACTTCGCCAATGATACTGGGAGCGTCCCCCAGACATTACAAACTTAATGTAGCTTTCCTTTAACGTTGATTCGCAAGAAATACATACCAGGCAATAGTAAGATAAACTATTTAGTCCACCATTCTTACCGTATGACTATTTGAACCATGTCAGATATTAAAGCCAGTCGTGTAACTTTAACAAAACATAAGTTACCAACGCATTTAAATTAAACTCGTCCCAACACAGCAGTTTAGCCAGCACCGTTCAGTCAGTGTTCATATTCCGGTAGTATTTCCCGCCAGCTGTGAGTTTTGTCAGTGTGATGACGTATTTCCGTCTCTTCTAGCCTGTTTGGGTGATTCATTACCGGTTCAAAGGTCTTCAACGTGGCTCCTGATGTTCTCCAGCGTGTTGAGTTAATAGCAAAGAAAGTTAAGTGACCGTGGAGGAAAAACAACAGGTCAATTATGTTTTTATAATGATTGTAAATACTGTTGAACTTAAATGAGTTGTTAGCTGAACGCATAGTTTGCGTTCTGTGTGTTTAGCCTGTGAGTTTGATTTTGATTGATTTTGCTAACGGTTAGCAGGTTTACAGGTTGTCTTTTGCTGTCGCCTGCCCGGTTTGAACCTGCCTGTTTGTGTTTTCCTTGGTAGTGAAAATGGGTGAGTTCAAGGTGCATCGTGTTCGGTTCTTCGACTACATGCCCAGTGCTATCAGAGCCATGGCGTTTAACACCCGCACTGAGCGGCTGGCTCTTGCTCGGGCTGATGGAGCTCTGGAGATCTTCAACTTCGCTGACAACTACTTCCAAGAAAAGGTAACAACTCAGAGGAAGGCCAGATAACCCTGCGTCTGGCATTCTGCTGAATTCGGCACTTTGTATTGACAACTGAACAGCGCTTTGTTCCATGTTTTAGGTGTCTTCGTTCCGTTTTTTCGGTTGAAAAAGCTATAGTAATGAGAGTTTAATGAATGGTAAACATTAAAACTTCCAGAAATGACTTGTAGTGTATACGTGTATGCCGTATTAAAGAGTTACTGCTAAAAGTCCTTACTGCTAGTATAAAAATCGCAAGTTGCAATCTCCTTTCTATGCACTTATGCAGATCGACAAAGAAACACTAAACTGCTCAATTTGTCAATGGAATTTTGCATAACATTGTCGTCGTACAATAGCTAGGTTTGGGGCTAGATGGCAAATACTTAGAACTGGAGGTAAGATGCACAAGGATAACCTCCAGACTTGCTTTGATTTTGATGCACAGCTCATCCCAGGACAGGACGGTAGGGCTGTTGAGGCTCTGTGTTGGGTGGGCCAGCGTCTGTTCAGTGCTGGTTTGAATGGAGTGATCACAGAGTATGACCTGGAGAACCTGAGGCCCAGGTACACTGTGGAGGCCTATGGAGGACCAATCTGGACCATCAGTAGCAACAACCAGGGAACACTGCTAACAGTCAGTCAACAATATTTACTCTACACCTCATGCTAAAATTATTCCACCCAGTCTAATGTTTCCTAGTTTGGAATTGAAGTGAGGAGCCTCATCAAGACTTCAGCATTGATTGTTAATTGAATTAATGTTTTCTGTGTCAGGTCGGTTGTGAGGATGGAACAGTGAAGATGTTTGAAATACTAGAGGAGAGGATTCAGTTTCAAAGAAACCTTGACAGGCAGAAAGGTAAGAGAACAAGGTGATTTAGAGGCTTCGAGTTCCCATTTGCATATGCTAACTTGCCTACATTTAAATACAAATAATAAGACTAAATTGGCCTAATGAGTAGAATAATTGTAGAAATGAATTGTGAACTGTGCTCTGCTACAGCCCTGGCCCAATTTAACCATTGACTATGTGTACATCATATTTAATTACGTTTATGTATCCTGCAACACACTTATTATTTGAGCTCCTTGATGTGACCAGTGTGCAAAATGTAACTTAAGGATCACATGGCAAATTAGTAAACATGAAAATCTGAAGAACATTTTTGATCTAGAAACAAAATTTGTTCATGCTCAGACAGAGTGCATGGCCAGTGGGGACCACTGGTTTGATTGTAACTTTGTATAGGGATAATTAATCATTTCTATTTTCATCCAAGGACAAATTTGATCAGTATTTTGTTGTGAGTGGGTCATTTTGGAGCCTGCTTGTGACTTGGCGACATTTAGTGTTTCAATTTGTTTTATGTGATCTTCTAGGTCGTATTATATCTCTGTCCTGGCATCCCTCTGGTACACTGATTGCTGCTGGCATGATGGACATGATCAGAATCTTTGATGTTGAGACAGGTAAGTAGATGTAACTCGATTCTGAAGTGATGAGCACTGAGCCTACCATCAGTTAAAATATTCTAATGGAATATCAGAAGATGAGTTTGGTGTCTGTTAACTAAAACTCCATGTATTCCTTAAATATCCCCTACTGATATGATTGTGACCTTTCAGTTTCTGTTTGCTTTTGCTGACTTCAGGCCACGCCACACACAGACTGCTGGTAGAGAGAGGTGTCGGAGCATCCAAATACAAAGAGGTGGTGGTTTGGAGCCTCGCCTTCCTGTCTGACCACACCATCATTAGTGGTGATTCTGCAGGAAAGGTCCAGATCTGGGACGGTCTCACAGGAACTCTCGTCAGAACTCACCTGGTCACCAAATGGGATGTTCTGGCTCTGTCTGTTTCACAGGTAAGTGTTTAACCAAAAAGTAGGACACATTACACAACTTCTAGACTGAAGGTAGTTTTAGGTACACATCTCTTCTGAGTCAGTGATGTTAAACTTTCTAAATATTTAACAGGATGAGAGCAGTCTAGTAGCTGGGACGTCAGAGGGCACGGTCATCCAGTTTCAGTTCATCTCCTCCACTGTGGACCAGCAGGATAAAGAGTGGGTCAGGACTAGGACCTTTAAAAACCACACACATGATGTGAGGGTGCTCGTCCACACTGAGACTGCTGTGGTTTCTGGAGGTCAGTGTTAAATCTGCTGTTGGTGTTTGAGATATATAGATATAGATAGATATAGATATATATATATATATATATATATATATATATATATATATATATATATATATATATATATATATATATATATATATATATATATATATAGAGAGAGAGAGAGAGAGAGATTTAAATTGAATCTAAACAGTATAGTGATGAAGTTCAAGTTCATCAAGCCAACTAGGGAGGAAACAAAGCAAATGAGCCCTCAAATCATCATACTTTAAACCAAGTGAAATCTACAAAATACATGAGATATGGCACCCCTCCATCCCTTTGCTCCATATGATTTTAAATGCCCAGTTGTAATTGCAGTACGTGATATTTCTGCCGATACTGAAAATAATTAAATTAGGTCATATTAAAATTTTTAGCAATGGATGGCTCTTTGGATGGCAAGGTCAGTTGGTCGGTCCACCCACCAATTTGGTCCAGACTGAATGTCTCAACAGTTACTGGATGGATTGCTATGACATTTGGTACAGACATTCATGGTCCCTGTAGAATGAATTGTAATAACTTTGGTGATCCCTAAACTTTTTCTGTAGCTTCATGGTCTGGTTAAATTTTAAATTTGTCGGGGCACTCCGGTAGCTCACCGGGTAGAGCGCATACCACGTAGGCTGAGTCCTGGGGCCTGGGTTTGATTCTTGCCCGGGCCCTTTCCTGCATGTCGTTCCCTCTCTCTTCCCCTTTTCCTGTCTCTCTAAAGCTGTCTCTATCAAATAAAGGCGAAAAGCCAAAAAATATGCCTTTTATGACCAAATACCCACAAAACTAATGACATTCCCATCAGCCTTAGCTGGACTTTGTGTTTAGTGCTTGCAAACATAAACATGCTACCTTGCTAAACTAACATGGTGACCTTGATAAACGTTACAAACGTAACAAACATGCTGATGCCTAGTGGGGGACTAGGCATCAGCATGTTTGTTAGAATTGTCATTGGGTACATATTGCCATACTAGTGTTAGTATTCAGAGCTGCTAGCATGGCTGCAGACTCTTAGCATTGTTTACACTATTCTCAGCATTCAGAGTCAAACTGTTTATGGTATTTTAAGGCAAAGCCTGTATTGTCTGCACATGCCATAACAATGCTGTTGTACTGTATAATATTGTAATTGTTGCAGTGAAACGGTGCTGTCAGTCATTTTATACAGTACAGCTGAATATAGAATGTGTCTGATAAGTCTGCAATCATGGGGATAAGGAACCACCCTTTCTTTTTTTTTTTTTTGTTTATGCGGGAGTCTGAGATGCCAGGGTAACGACCACTAGAGGGTTTCAGCAAAAATAATGCAATCCGATGTCCTGCAAAAACACATTGGCTAATCAGATACGTGCAAGTGCTTATTTCTGGTATTAATAGACACCCTGTATATTTTAGCAGTGTCCAAAGCACATGAACTGTGCAATGAATTATACAGTAAAAAAATATTCCTTCTGTGAATCTTGATGTTTGTAATCTGGTCAGGATTGGACACCCAGCTTGTAGTGCGACCCCTGCTGGACAAAGTGGAGAAGAACACCCAGGAGTCAGCACTGCACAAAATAGCTTTCCCACATGTGAGTACATATGTAGTAGAAAAACACCTTACAAATCATTAGTAGAAAAACAATGTTTGGAAAAGAGCTTAAAATCGTATTTTATGGGTGTCATATTTTATGTGTTGTGTTGAGCTTATGTGCCAGTAAGCTCATAGACATAAGACAGATTTTTTTGAGTTTGACATGATTTAGTATATAAGAGAGCACTTTAAGTCCACTGTTTATCATGACTGTTCCCAAGGCGGCATGCTTACCTCTGTCTGTCTTCCATGTAGAGAAGCCTGGTTTGTTGTGCAAAGAAAGCAGGACTGCTGCTCTTCCAGTTCCCTGATCATTTAGAGCTGTGGAGAGTAGGGGAGAGCGATGAACATGGTGAGGAAAACACACACCCATCCATAGAGATGCATTATAATGCAAGAAATGGCAAGCAGTAAAAGCGATAGTGAAAATTTGTCTTCATCTGATTGAACAGTTGTTACAGTGTAATAATTGTGCCACCTATACTGTGTGTTAACAGGAAAGCCTGGTGACAGTCTGCGTGTGAAGAGAAAACCAGAGAAACTGATCCAGCTGAAGAGGAAGGTGTGTACTGATGTTGTGTTTATCTTTGTTTTACATTATAGAAACACGCTACCTGCCCAGCACCAAACAGTGGACAGACGAAGTTAGCGACTAGCTTGTTGTTACCCATCTCTCTCTGCCTTTCATTTCCTGTCACCTCTCTACAGTCAACTATGTAATGAAGGCATACAATTCCCCATCAATTCTTTAAAAAAATAACTAGCAAGTAGCTGGTGAACATAGTGGTGATTTAGCAGCTGAAGAGCCCAATATTTTTGTCAGGAGTTGGTGGAGCCAAAAGGAGAATATTGGACTTCTTTGTCGGGTGGCCACAAACATGACAAGTGAACACTAATATTGGTCTGTGTCTGCTGGATGTGTCAATGGGCAACTGTTTGCTAAAACATTCGTCATAACAACAATCGAGGCAATAAGGTTCAAGGTTCATTTATTTGTCATTTTGCAACATGGGATTGCACAATGAAATGAAAGTTGTAGCCCCATTCATGCTACACACAGAACACACATATATATTTAAAATTAGAATAGAATAAAAAAACAATATATACAGTTACATAACATGTCAATATTGTGTTGTCAGTTTGTGCTGCTGCTGCACAAGTGGCTAAAATCAGTTATTGCAGCTTTAAACATTAACCATAATCTTATTTTCTTTTAACCAGAACAACAAAGGTTGTTTTTTTTCACTCAGCTTGAACTATATCTTAACTGTACTGCCTTCACTCATTTACAACAAGACCCTTGTAGGATCTAGTCAGACAAAGCCATACCTACATACTGGTGGGTATTTAAAGGCCTTTAATGATAGTTTTGTGGTATACACTGCTTTTAGTCAATATCTCTTTGCACCAATATCAAAGATGATTCCCCCACAAAAAGTGTGCTTGTTGCATTTTCAAAATGAGATGCTAAATCTTGTTCCAGATGTCAAAGACAACAACTTTCTAAAAGCACATTTATGCGTACTTGTATGAATCTGACCAAAATGGCAAACTACCAATGACATTTGTTGGGGAGCCTGTTGGGTCACATGGTTCTATGAGGTTTGTCTTTGTTTTCATTCCTGTTTTGCAGTAGAGAGTAGAGCTACAGGCAGGACAAGCAAATCTACTTTCTTACACTACTGACTTGGTGTGATAAGTCTGTCTTACAGTATTACACCACCACCACAACAACAGTCTCATTGAGATATTGATCTTTGTCTAGTCTCGTTTAGACATCATTTGCAGACTTAAGGTTCTCCAGGGGGTCCATATTATTATTATATAGTATATATTGGCTGTTTTCTGCCCATTTGTTTAATCTTTGAATTTAGAGCAGTGATTGCCAACCAGGAGTACTTGTACCTCAAGGGTGTTGATCTTTATAGTTATTGTGACAATAACTTTCCAACTATGGTAGTACTATGGTACTGCACAGAACATGCCGGAGTTTCCCACCAACCTGAGTCAGCTGTTAGGTGATTAAGAATGGGGGGAAAAAAGGCAACAAAAAGCTAAAAGTAAAGAGACTGTAAATGGTCATTTCAAATGCAAACTTGTTAAAACTACTAAAAAATCCCATTGAACAATTCCATAAAGCCATCCCTTCTCTCACAGGGGTCTGATAAAGGGGTAATAGGCCCATCTGATAGGGCTGTGGGAGTACGTTAGACAAAAAAGGTTGGGAACCACTGGTCTAGGGGATTGAAACAAAAAGATGACTGTGTGTGCCTGACTTCTCCAGGGAGATGATCATATCTGCTGCAGTGCTTTGTCTCCATGTGGAGGCTGGCTGGCATACTCTACTGTCTCCAGTGTCCGTCTCTACAGATTACAGTACAACAACATCAGCATCACCAAGGTGAGCTCCTCAGCACTGACACTGCTGCTCCCTTATGCTCCTCTCTGTATTAGCCATTGTTCACATAGTCCTGTCCATCAACATAATATGTATTTGAGATCTCTAACTTTAGTAAACTGCCTGGGGTTCATTGTTCTTTACAGTAAAACCTCACCAGCTCACTCATTCGAAGTCTGTCTAGAGCTTAAGCTAAACGTAAGACTAAATCCTGTAAACATTTGGTATGTGTTGGAGGATTTCAGTGTTACACTCACCCCTCTCTGTGTCCTTCCTCTTCCTCCCTCCAGGTATCCAAACTACCTAAGGACCTTCACTCGGCCCACCAGCTCTGCTTCTCCTCTGACTCCTCCAAACTCTTTGCTTCCTCCAGCCATTCTTCAGTCATTGTTGTTGCCCTCAACCAGTCAGAGTGCAAGTACCTTCATACTCTCAAACCCAAGTCAGGTGAGTCTGAGTCCAGGGTCGTCCCTGCTCATGTTTTTTTTTTTTTTTTTTTGGAATATTGTAGAATTGTGAGCAGTGCATTCCACCGATAACCTGACGCACCAGATGGTTTGTTACACAGAACCATCTGAGAAGTCATCCTTTGATTGGATGAACCATCTGTCTATCACGAGCTAACTTCAACCAATCAGATCAAGAAACCATATGGTGTAGTAGGAGTCTTGCTGAAGCCAGTCGGGAGAGGAGCGAAAACATCTTTTCCATGGAGAAAAGCCTTCACTGTTGTTCTTTGCTCTTCTTTCAATGAAGAAATGCTCTCCAGTTCTGACATAACTGATGCTATAGCAGCATCTATGCCAACCTCTTTAGGAGCCGCTTCTCACTGTCGTCACACCTAAACAACACCAGTAGTTCCTCATAAAACGCTGACTGGTCTGAACCACTGTGCTTTGGCCAAAAGCACATAACTTGAAGCCTGGCAAGATGGATTCTCGCGATATCTTGCGAGGTAATTCCACAGAGGCAGAATAAAGAAATGTGATCAATTCTGTGGAAACCAGGGTCACTTTACAGTAGTATACCAGAATGTTTGTATGTGCAACTTATTTTACAAACTTATGACACTTTACTGTGATGCTACTTTAGAAAAAATGGAAATTACACTGTTTACCTCCATAGATGAACAATATGTTCATTCATTATACTATCAAGTGATCCTGGTCTCTGTGTATAATATTGCAACAGTAGTAATTTGCCTTTTCCACAGAAAACACAGTAATTCTGTCCTCTAGACCGAAAAAAAAGAAATATCACGATACCAAACTACAAGGCAACATGTCTTGATGTGTCAGTGATCATAGTGTAACTGCGAGGGCTGCATGGGGGAATACATTATTTGAATTGGTGATGGGGGTGTATTGAAGCTAAAACAAGGTGTTAAGTTGCTCTTTAAATATACTGGAAGAAATCTGTTTTTTTTTAATAATGGAAACACTTAATTAGGGTTAGTCATTTACAACGAGCCTTGTCAGATCTAGTCAGACAAAGCCATACCTATGTACTGGTGGGTTTTATGGTAAACACTAGGGCTCCTCAATTATGGCAAAAATCATAATCACAATCATTTTTGGTCAATATTGAGATCACAATTATTTAACACGATTGCTCATTGCCTTTGGAAACATCATGCATTCATTTATTTACTTTAAAAAAAAACTTGTCTTCTTAACAGTGGATTTCCTTGAACCACCTAACCTACCATCCTGCAGCTTTCTGTTTTTCAGTATATAAATGAAGCGATGCCTGCGAGCTAGTTCAGGCAGTCAACTCGAGCTGCACTGCCATACACACCTGACAAACCCCACTCTCCACAACCATCTACCAAACACACCCTCCCAATTTGGTGGTCTATTTAAGCTGCAAAATTTTCCATCTGTCCCTCTGCCCATCAGTGCCACTGCTACCTTGCATCAGTATTGCCGCTTGTTCTTTCAGCCCCACCACCCTAGCATCCACCTGCATGCTGCAGCTAGGGGGTTTAAGATATTTGCTCATCACATATCTGTATGTAAACATATCTGCGGGGAGTGATGAGGTCGCAGCCTAGATGCCAAACTCTTAACTATGTTCTGCTGCTATAATAAACATTTCAAACGTGACTTGTCTGACTGAACTAGTCATTGTGTGTGAAACTCAGGCTCCAGACAGCCAGTCCACCTGCTGTTTGCCAGTGAGGATGGCAATTGGCTCGCTACAGCAAACACAGACTGTGAGATCCATGTCTACAACCTTCACAAGCTAAGGGTGAGTTGGAACTCAGATTCTTCTCCTATCTATGTTATTTCTTGATAGGTCAAATTTGAATTGTAACGAAAGCTACAACAGTAAATTCCTACTGTGAACCTACTTCCTACTTTGCAGCTTCATTGTTCAGTACCAGTGTACAGCTCCTGTCCCACTGCCATAGCCATCCACCCAACAACCAGCAACCTTGTCGTGGTGCATGCTGACCAGCAGGTAAACACTGCGTCAGGTTTGGTCCGACTCTGTTATCTTATAATAAACTGCTAATCCACTGCTCTGCCTACCACAATACAAGCACAACATAAAGTTTCTCGAAGATAATATTGAGATTGATCCACTCTACAGATCTCGTTACTCTCTCTGTGTGTGTGTGTGTGTGTGTGTGTGTCAGATCTTGGAGTACTCTCTGGTACAGAAGGAGTACACAGAGTGGAGTCGGAAGCTGCAGAAACAAGGACTGCACTCTCTGTGGTTGGAGAGGGACACACCCGTCACCCACGTCATGTTCAATCCTAGAAACCCAGCTCACATCATCCTGCATGACATGTTCATGTTCTGCATCATTGACCAGAGTCTGGTATGTGAGCAGTCATTTAAACTGACACCTGTCTGCCATGTTGATGCCATGCCTTCGAAACTAGTGAGGACAATTGCTTTATCAGTGCCATGTGTATTTCAGTTTTCTTGTGACAGGATGGTGATGGGGGGGGGGGGGATTCAGTAATACTGGAGCTATATTTTTGTGTCTGTTTCCACATGCAGCCCCTCCCTGAAGCAAAGGCTCTGCTCTACAATCAGATGACACTGAGGAGTCTTCCTGAGTCAGAGAGGATCAGACACAGCCACGCCTTTAAGATATGCAAGAATTTCAAGGTACTATCATCATACTGACAACAGTGGAGCTCTGCTTTCACTGCCTCGCTGCTTCTAAGCGGGGAGACTGAGAACAGCCCTGCATTAAAACAGTGTTGATGGGGGCGTGTTGTTTAGGGTACCAGTGAGACAATGATATACAATCCAGGAACTCGAGTTTGAGTAACAGGTGAATGCGTTTTAAGACTTATCAGATGCCAAAACACTGCACAACAGTTTGTAATACTCACAGACACCATTTTACAAATCTGCGAAGTTATCATGGCGGCAACTATTTTATCTTTTGGTGTGAGGAGGTAAACGGCAGAAATACCAAAGCACAATTCAATTCAGTTTTATTTATATAGCGCCATATCATAACAAAGTTATCTCAGGGCACTTTTTCGAATAGAGCAGGTCTATACCGACTCTTTATATTTACAGAGACCCAACAGTTCCCACCATGAGCAAGCACTATGCGACAGTGGCAAGGAAAAACTCCCTTTTAACAGGTAGAAACCTCGAGCAGAACCAGGCTCAAGGTGGGCGGTCATCTGCCTCGACCGGTTGGGTTGAAGCGGGAAGGGGGGAGCGGGAGAGAGAGAGCAGGAGGAAAGAGAACATACAGCAGCTCAATACAGCATAGATATGGTAATGGCATTGATGTTAACACCAACGGAAACAACACTAAGAGCAACATTATAATAGCAATACTAATAACAGCAACAACAGCAATAGCATCAGCTGGTGCAGAGCAGGAGCACGGGGGCAGCAGGCGGCAGCAACCACAGACCCAGACCCCACAGCTCCAGAGGCAGAAACACCTGCAGAAAGCAACAGAAGTGGAGGGAGAGAGAGAGAGGAGAGAAAGCACACAACTACGGGAAGAAGTTGAATTAATAACAAGCATTGATGGGATATGAGGGCGTACAGATGGAGAGGAAGAGGAGGAGAAAGGAGCTCAGTGCATCATAGGAAGTCCCCCGGCAGTCTAGGCCTATAGCAGCATAACTAAGGGGGGGCTCAGGGTCACCTGAGTCAGCCCTACTATAAGCTTTATCAAAGAGGAAAGTCTTAAGCCTACTCTTAAATGTGAGGAGGTTGTCCGCCTCCCGTACACAAACTGGGATCTGGTTCCACAGGAGAGGAGCTTGATAGCTGAAGGCTCTGGCTCCCATTCTACTTTTAGAGACTCTAGGAACTACAAGGAACCCTGCATTCTGGGAGCGCAGTGCTCTAGTGGGGTAATAGGGTACTATGAGCTCTTTAAGATATGATGGTGCCTGACCATTTAGGGCTTTGAAGGTGAGGAGAAGGATTTTAAATTCTATTCTGGATTTTGCAGGGAGCCAGTGTAGAGAAGCTAATATTGGAGAAATATGTTCTGGTTCTTTTCAGTAAACGTGCCGCAGCATTCTGAATCAGCTGGAGAGTCTTAAGGGACTTATTGGGGCAGCCTGATAATAGAGAGTTGCAATAGTCCAGCCTAGACGTAACAAATGCATGGACTAGTTTTTCTGCATCTTTTTGAGATAGGATGTGTCTGATTTTTGCAATGTTACGTAAGTTAAAAAAGGCAGTTCTTGAAGTTTGTTTTATTTGGGAGTTAAAGGACATATCCTGATCAAAGGTAACTCCAAGATTCCTTACGGTTTCGCTGGAGGCCAGGGCAATGCCATCTAGAGAAACTATATCTTTAGATAATGTGTTTCGAAGGTGTTCGGGGCCAAGTACAATAACTTCAGTTTTGTCTGAGTTTAACATCAGAAAATTGCAGGTCATCCAGGCCTTTATGTCCTTAAGGCATGCCTGAAGTTTAGCTAATTGATTGGTTTCATCTGGCTCAGCACAGCACACACTTATTGTTTTCATTATTATCCTAGGTTTTAGTGTAAAATGTCCGGTGGTCTAAATGTTGTTGAAACTTGCCATGAATAAAGGGTAACATCCCCCCAACCAAACCTTTTTTTTTTTTTTTTTTTTTTTTTGCAATGAAACCTTTTATATTTAATTTTCCATCTTACTGATGTTTTATGTTCTCCTGATGTTTGGTTCCACAGCAACTCATGTGTGTAAGTTTACTGGAGGACCATTCTCTGGTTGTGGTGGAGCGCCCCCTGCTGGACATCATGTCTCAGCTGCCTGCACCTGTCCGGCAGAAGAAGTTTGCCACCTAAATGAACTGAAGCAGGTTTCCTGGAGGTGTCTCAGGCCAGATGTTCATATCGGGGGGAAGGATTGTTACCTCTGTGTTAATTCACAGTAACTCCCACATCTAAAATAAATTTCAACAAGTGTTAATATGTCACCACTATGTAAAAAGGCTTTGATAAAGTAATAAAGAGAACTGTTAACTGTTGTTCTTGTTTGACTGTATTGAATTTCTTGATAGAATTAACATTTTAACTGTTTGCTCTGCTTTCTGCCATAGAATAGAACTTCTTTTCATAAACCGGCTGCCAGCTTCTCACAATTTTGAAGCAGCTCTGAAACTACTGGAAACCATAGTTCATTTGGTTTCACCCTCGAGGTGTACTGTATAAACAAAGCTAGAGGTGTCTTGGTAACGGTTCAGCAAACTCTAATAAAGTGTGTGTGTTCAGATCACTGTGAACTGAACAAAACATCCTGCGTTAATGAACACGGTCCTGTTCTTCATAAGTGAGTTAGTTTGATTTGATTGTTGATGATTTGACAAGTCTGGATTTTTCCATTCTTCAAAGCTGGATTCAAATATATCTGTAGGTGCTGTCTGACCATCAGGTGCTAAAGCCTAAACCTGCAGGCCAAGAGTTTATAGGGTGAATACACTATGTAAATGACTGCTACGTCAATTATCATTCATGGTCAGTGGCTGACGTAGGTTTGGGTTTTGACGCTGTGAACCTGGGAACCTGTATAGCTAGAGTGCAGAATATCACGCGCCAGATTTCACTCGCCTCACGAAACCCCTGTTGTACATGTAAGTTAGCATGATATGTTGTAGAACTTTAGTGTCATGTATGCTTTAAAACTGTGTGGGTTTGTATTAATGTTCATACGAACAGTTCGTGAACTCCTTCGTCTGGCACATGTATGTGCTATTATTAGCTCAGACAAACAGCGTGACGATCAAGCTAGCAGCACTGTGCGTGAAGACAGCCCTGAAGTGAAGTTTCCTCAAGTTTGCACCCTTGGTAAGTGGAGCGAGGTATGTAGCTCTGTGTAAGCTATAAAGAAACTCTGTAGGCTGTAATATGTTTGCATATAGTGTTGTTTAAGGTCACTGTATGTCACTATATGCTAATTGAGCAGCACTGAATTATTAATTATTGTCTGTATAGATGTGCTGCATTATTTTGAGTTTAAGGAGTAATTTAATGTACAGTTAAGGTGTGCAAATGAAACTGTTACACTGTAAAGTAGAGGACTTGTCCACAATCTTGTGTAATAAGAAATAAGCAGTCATCTTTGTGTTTATTTTAGTTTTCACGGTGCTCGGAAGTGATACTATTTTTCATCTCGACGTCAGAGGAATAAAGTATTGCACCCGTAGAGACTCTCTGCTGTGTTATATTGCCAAGGGCTGCTACACACTAAGTCAACTAAAAATGACATTGACAAGTGCCGTTAAGACAGCAGAGAGCACTGTTGAGCTATATTATAACCATTTCATAGCAATACATCTGTGGCTGGTAGAGCTTTGTGTTGTCAGCAGATGGTGGTATTTTAATGTAGAAATTGAGTTAGAATTTCACAAAATATTAAGTATAACAACTGGATGCCTAAACATCAGCCAGAAAAATAAATTCTGAAATATCCTTTAACAGTAAAAATGAGTGTCCAGGTTTCTCTTTTTCAAATTCTCTTTTCACTTTTTCTATGAGCAGTCTTCAGCTGTAAGTAAGTAATGTTCAGTGTTGTACGTGCTCTGCCCTCTAATGGGCTTCGTTATTGGTTTATCCCCTCAAGGCTCTACCTCGGCACCTGAGTAAAAGTCCATGTACTCACCGCCCAATCGGGGGGCAGCACCCTCCCCATAAAACCCCAGTACGCGCATTGCTCGTGTCCCTTTTTTCTACTCAGCAACCTGAGACAAGTCCAAGGTACTAGGTTGGGATATTAGCCTAGAAGATTACTAAAGATGGCTGTTTTTCCTGCATCTCACCTCTTTGTCGGCAGGCTCGCACAACACTTGCTTCCTTTGTTTGGGCCCTCAGCATCAGGGTGAGTTGAACACCTGCCTTGACGGTTTCGCACTCCTCCAGTGGAGTTGGGCACGCTTTGCCGAGGCTGGTCGCTCCCTCCATGCTAGCTCCTCGCACTGATGGTGCGAGGGGGGGTGGCGGCTCGGCACAAGGTGTGGGCTGACTTGACGAGTTGGCCAGCCGCGGGGAGGACCCCAGCCGTGTGTCACGGTGCCGCTTGAGGTGTGCCGTGCAGGTAGGCCACAAGCGCCTCTGGCTGGGCCTGTCCTCCATGCGGGAAAGGGAGCAGCATCTCCTTCTCTATACTTTCCTCTCCACTGAGTCACTCTTCGGCCAGACGATGTTCGGACACCTCGGCTCGCCCCAGCAGCCTTCCCCTCGCCAGCAGCAGCGGCCACAGCGGTACCGACAGCAGGGTCGCCGCGGGTCAGCCGGGGCAGGCTCCATCCTTCCCGGATGGAAGGTCACGGCCACCTTTTCTGGTATTAGCAAGGCAGCTAATAGTGTGTATGTGTCATTGGCTTGCAAGTTGCCACTGCTCCGATCAGCACACTACCTGAGCAGGACTGGTGTTGGAGAGCGGTGCCGCTCATACCATTATAACCAAGTCTCTGAGATTTTTTTCTTACTCGCACTGCACATTCTGATACACATTTGTTCAAATGTTAGCGCTGTTAGCCATGATCTTTCAGTCATTAGCTAGACTGCTAGTAAGTTGTTTATTTGTCACTGGCTTGCTAGACGCTGCTGCTCCTTGTGCAGTCGTTCATGAACCCGACGCAAGATGGCGGTCATAACACTGCTGCAGCAGAGTGCAGTGCCAGACAAGACATCCCTCAAGTGAGTACTGTTTCTGTACTTAGTAAGCTCTACAGGCCATGGCGAGGCCCGGTTGCCTCACCTGGCCTCGATGTTAATATTGCCCTGTCCCCGTCGTCCTCTGCGATCGGTTCGCTGGGGGATGGAGCGAGGGATGGAGCGAGGGAGGCAGCGACTTCGTTGTTAGCATTAGCTTGCATCACAGCCCTTTCTGCTGGGGCCCCCCGTGCCCTCTTCCCCGAGTCAGGAGAATCGGAACCGGCGCGCCCGATCTAACTCTCCCTGTCGATCCCAATGCTCGACCACTCTCGGAACGGTACTTGACGTGGGTGCGGTTGTGCAGCCCTCTCTCTGCCTGGATGGACAGGACGCTACGGAGGGGCTTCGCGCTGCTATTCTGCCGCAGGCCCCCAGCGTTCGGCGGCATTGTTCAAACTTCGCTTGCTGATCCAGAGGAGGGAGTGATCTTGGAGGAGGCGGTAGCCACGCTCCTCCGTAAGGGAGCGGTGTCCTCAGTTTCCCACTCAGGGGCGGGGCAGGGTTTTTTCTCCCCGTATTTCCTGGTGCCCAAGAAATCGGGGTTCTGAGACTGATTCATGCCTTTTCGCATGTTGACGATCAGATAGCTTCTGGAATGCATCCAGCCAGGAGACTGACTTACATCCATTGATCTGACCGAAGCATATTCTATGTCCCCATCCTGCAGTGTCACAGGAAGTACCTGTGCTTCACGATGGATGGCTAATCTTATCAATTCTGTCACCTCCCATTCAGATACTACCTGTCCCCATGCACGTTCTCCAAGTGTGTGGAGACGGTGCTGGCACTGCTCAGGGAGAGAGGTGTGAGAATCTTGATCTACATAGTCGACTGGCTGATTCTCGCTGTATCCAGACCTGAGGGGGAAGTCCACACAGCGATGGTCATTCAACATGTCATGCGTTTGGGCTTCGCCATCAACCCCAGCAAGAGTGCCCTGCAGCAGGGTCAGCAGGTGTCTTACTTGGGGCTCCTCGACTCCCACACCATGACAGCGCGGCTGTCAGAGGCGATTTTGCAGCTGGCTCAGTGGGTGAGGGGCATGGCTCGGCCGGTGGTGTGTCTTGGGCTGCTATACATGAGGAGTCTGCAGCGCTGGTTTGGTGCGGCTCCGGCTGCACCCACGTCGAGACAAACAACGCAAGCTCCGTGTACCAACACTGGCACAACAGGACATGATGTTTTGGGAGTCAACTGGTCGCCTCCGCCAGGGGATGCAACTAGGGTGCTCCCTCATTGTGTCCAGGTCTTCACAGACGCCTCCCTGGCCGGTTGGGGCAGGACTTTCAACCAGGCCAGGGTGAGAAGCATGTGGCCGAGCTCCTCTCGTCACATCAACCTGCTGGAACTGGCAGCGGTGCCAAAGGTGCTGCACCACTTCGCCCCACAGCTCATGTCATGGCATGTCATGGTGCGGTCGGACAACACCACGGCAGTGGCCTACCTCAACAGATGGGGGTGTTCGATCCCCGGCTCTGCACAGGATGATGGCGCTGATCCTAACCTATCTTTCCTGAAGGCCCGTTATGTTCCAGCGTCCCTCAACACGGGGGCAGAAAGGATGTCCCGACTACTTGAGGCCAACAACCTGGTCTATTGTATGCTTTTCTGCCCTTGCGGCTGATGATGCAGCTGCTCCACAGGATCCGGATGCAGCATTTGTCTGTGATAGTACCAGAGCACCAGAGAGTCCAGGTTCCAGGTGGTTTCCGGCTCTGGTTCAACTAGCGGAGGCGGGCTCTGTGTCAGGCAGGAGGCGGCATCCTCTCGCGTTCGATTCTGGGACGGCATCTCTTGGTTTGGAGGTTTGCAGCTGGGTGAGTGGCTTGGGCCTCCCGGTGGCTGAAGTCTCTACAATTCAACATGCACATGTCCCGTCCACTTGTAGGCCTACACATCATGATGGCGGGTGTTCACGGTTTGGTGTGAGGCCAGGGACCTCAATCCAAGCTTGTGCTCTCTGCAGGATATCTTGGTTTCCTGCAGTGTTTGTTCGACAGCGGTCGTGCTGCATCCACTTTAGCTGTGTTTGCAGCAGCGATTATGGCAGGCCATGAGGGTCTGGGTCGCTTCACAGCCAGGGTCTGGACCTCCAGACGGTGCTAGATGGCCTGGCAGGTCCACCGTTTGAACCCTTGGATCAGGCGGAGTTGGAGTCTTTGTCCATGCGGACGGCGCTCCTTTTAGCCTTGACATCGGCTAAGAGGGCAGGGGACCTGTGTGCCTTATCTGTGCACTCACCTTGTATGTCCATCAGTGGCAACAACGAGGCGCTGGAGCTACGTCCGAACCTGTCCTTTCATCCTAAAGTCATTACCGCCTCTTTCAGGTCCAGGGTTGTTTGCTTGAGGGCTTACTTTCCCCCTCCTCACTCATCCAGGGAGGAGGAGCATGTTGTGCCCCGTGCACGCTGTCTGCATCTATGTTAAGTGCGCAGCGGCTTTCAGAAGATCCGACTAGCTGTTCGTCTGCCATAGCGGTCGGGCTCGTGGGGCTCCGCTATCTACACAACGGCTCGCCCATTAGATCTGTGAGGCCATCCACAGGGACTATGAGGCGATGGGTCGGTGCCAAGGCAGAGCCTCGAGGGGATAAACCAATAGCGAAGCCCATTAAAGGGCCTCACACGTACTCATAGAACTGGGGTTACACAAGGTAACCTTTATTTTCCATTGCAGCTTCCCACTGACTGATGTCCTACCCCACTGAAAATAATATGAAGCCCATTACACTATCTTTGAAGGAAATCGTAACTATGCAAAATAAGATCATGTTATATAATAAGGGAGTGATATGATACCGAGCTAAAAATTCCAAAACAAGGAAATGAAGCTCAATTTTTCTGATTCTGTGGTTTATTTTAGACAGTATATCAGCCAGGTTCAAACAGATTATAGAGAAAAAAAGAATTCAGGGGTATGGAATATCACTGAATGATTTGATGAGTATGAAAATGATGTGCATCATATGTTATGGTCTCCACAGTCACCAGATCTCAACCCGCCTGGTGATGGTGATTTTGGAGTGATGTGTTAGATGGTGCTTTCCACCACCACCATCAAAACTGTATTCCTATAGACCTCAGTAGTAATGACTTTATGAGCTTCTTTAATGATAAAATTCTAACTATTAGAGACAAAATTCAGCACCTCCTGCCCTCAGTTGGTACTGACTTATCTTCAAACACAGGAACCTTAGAAACAACTGTAAAACCTGTACATTTAGACTGCTTTTCTCCCATCAACCTTAATCAACTAACTTCCATGATTTCCTCATCTAAGCCATCAACGTGTCTCTTAGACCCCGTCCCAACTAGGCTGCTTAAAGAAATTTTACCCTTAGTTAGCACTTATTTACTAGATATGATCAATCTGTCCTTATTAAAAGGCTATGTGCCACAGTCCTTTAAAGTAACTGTAATTAAGCCTCTTCTTAAAAAGCCCACTCTTGATCCAGGGATTTTGTCAAATTATAGACCTATATCTAACCCTCCTTTTCTCTCTAAGATCCTTGAGAAAGCAGTCGCCAATCAGTTGTGTGACTTTCTACACAACAACAAGCTGTTTGAGGATTTTCAGTCAGGATTTAGAGTGCATCATAGCACAGAGACAGCACTGGTGAAAGTTACAAATGACCTAATTGCATCCGACAAAGGACTTGTCTCTGTACTTGTCTTCCCTTAGTTGTGTGCTTTCTCTCCTCTTTCTCTCTCTCTCTCCTTCTGTTGCTTTCTGCAGGTATTTCTGCTTCTGGAGCTGTAGAGTCTGGATCTATGGTTGCAGCCACCTGCTGCCCCCGTGCTCCTGCTCAGCACCCACTGCTGCTATTACTGGTATTGCTCTTATTATTAGTATTACTATTATAATATTGCTCTTAGTATTATTTCTGTTAATATTAACATCAATACAATTACCACAACTATTACTTTACATCTCTATGTGGAACTGTATTGTGCTGCTGTATGTTCTCTTTCCTCCAGGGTTCCTTGTGGTTCCTAGAGTATCTAAAAGTAGAATGGGAGCCAGAGCCTTAAGCTATCAAGCTCCTCTCCTCTGGAACCATGGTGGGAACTGTTGGGTCTCTGTAAATATAAAGAGTCGGTCTAGACTTGCTCTATTCGAAAAAGTGCCCTGAGATAACTTTGTTATGATATGGCGCTATATAAATAAAACTGAATTGAATTGAAAAACACCAGATGAGGGAATATCTTTTGGAAGAATTTTGGAAGCCCACATTCACCCTGCAAATTCTGCCTGCTGTGCATTGTGTATGTACTCTGTCACTTCCAAGTTCACACCAGCACACAGCAGCAGACTTCACATGGCAGCTTCATCATTTGCCCAAAGACCCAGAGACCAACCAGTACACCTGAGCTGGAGCAATACCTAGGCTAAGGTTTCTGTGTGTCTGATATTTTTCACTTGTCATAGCAGGAAAAGCACAGGTGCTACTGAGAGCATTAACAATGGCTCAAGTGTCCCAGTAAGCCATGACGGTGTGACAAAGAGCCAGCATGAACAATACCAAGACCCTGAAACTGAAGCAGCTAAATGGAATTCAGCCATTATTCAATTTTTACACTGCCTTGCATAGATAGATAGATAGGATAGTAAGATAGATGTTCTTTATTAGATGTCCACAAAGGGAAATTCATTTTGTTCAGGTCAGTACAATACAACAAACAACTACTGTTACATGTCAACATGTCTTCTGTGAAAAAGGCCTATAACTGTCTTGTGTCATAATCCACAAACAAATATAACCCTTTTGTACAGATTAACTGCAACAAATTAGCAGTTAATCTGTACAAAAGGGTTATCAGGTTGCAGGTCCGAAGTAATAGCAATATATTCCTTTACACTTCATAGTTTTCTATTGGATAGGTAGGACCCACCGCCCCTCCTGATGCATTCACTTTTCACCAGTTAGAAAGTGATATTGCCTGTCATGTGGACTCCCAGATTCATGGAAAATATGTGTTTTATTTCAGCAGTTCACCTTCTGTTTTACCTGGTGTGTGTTTTAGACAACTGCGTAGTAATTAAGTGTTTCTGTGTTCTGGCGAGTTCTGTGTTAATTGCCAGAACTGCGTCATGTTAAATTAGGCCCACTCACATTTTTACTGCTATTCAGTATTTAGCCACATTTACAGCCACTACATAACTGTAGCTGCCACAATATGCCATCAGTTTTGTGTTTTATAGTTTTGTATTGCAGTTTGGAAGCAGATGCCACTATATGAAGATCTATATCTATAATCTGTAATATTTACAGAGTGCAGAAAGGCTGCCGTGTTTCAGGCATAAGATGGCATCTTATCCTCAGGAGCAGGCTTTGCTCTTGCTAAGAAGATGCCTATTTAGTGAGCTATTTCCTGACTAATGTTGTTACTGTAACTACCTATATTCATTTATATTTCTCATTATTCATAAGTATATTTTATATTGTATTCTCAACTTGATGGTGTATTTACAGTGTGACTTACACATTGTGGTTGTAAAATAATAAGTACCCACCACAATTTAGAAGGTCAGATCATAGTCAGATATGGGCAATTTGGAAGTGTGAGCTGTATGTCTATGAATTTCTGGCTTGAAGTGATTTTATTGATGACAATATAGGATGATGTCGCCTAGTCACCTAGCTTTACTATATATCAGGGGTCATAATAGAAATGTCTTGGACTTAATTATTTTATCCATGTCATTTTCGTAGTTGTATGTGATTTGATGTCTTTCTTCTTCTCATAAAGTAAAACAACTCTGTTTCAATTCTGTATCCTTTTTAGACTACACACACTCACACCAACATACAAGGTTGCTGGACTGTACACTATACCTGGAACCTACAAATCCTGAATAAATACATTGGAAGGAATACCTGACTCCTCCTTCACTTATATAGTGCTTTTCAACAATAACGGTTCCCAAAGCTTTACAGATTAGTCTCATTCATTTGCCATGCATTCGGGAGCAACTTAGGGTTCAGTGTCTTGCCCATGGACACTGACGTGGACAGGAGGAGCCGGGGATCAAACCGCCATCCGCCTGGGATTAATGGATGACCCATGCTACCTCCTGAGCCACAACCACCACCACTGAATCAATAAACATGAGACTTTTGGACCATTGTCCAGATGGTAATCCAGTCTTTTATGTGCCAGTATCAGCTTTGAGTATAGAAACACACAGAAAATTTGTTTTCTTTAAATCCAACCTTTTTCTTTATTTTGCTTCAAAGAAGCTGAACTTTTAAGTCTTAATTAGACTTGTAAAGTCCCACTGGGACAAAACCTACAAGATATCCAAGGTAAATAAATACAAAGTCTTCCTCATCCACTCATGAGCATTCTAAAGTCTTCAAATGCTCAAACATTTCACATGCAAAACAAACCAAATAAATAAATAATTATTCAAATATTATTAGTTAAATAATTATTTTACAAAACTATACAATAGCTATTTTCTTCGATGACAAAACCATCAATATGAAAAGAAGTACATAGTAAAATACCCAGTTTACATTAGCTGCACTATGCAGAGCTGTAAACAAGTCATAATAAAGAGCAACCCGGGCCTATAAAGACTTACAACACACACATTATAGATGTATCAATTAGGATGTCATCATTATGACAATAAATAGGCCTATAAAAACAGGCTGATGTGACTGACGTTTCAAGCCTCATAAATGATCCCAGGGGTGTCGGCTGTGTATTGAGGTGTGGCCCTCCAATCAGAGAACAAGCTGGAGCAATGTTCCCTCTGAGCCAACAGTCTGCTGACTAATCACACTGTAGGACTCGACACCCCTGAGACAGACTTTCCAGAGAACTTTGTGCATTTTAAAACAAATACGACATGAACTGTGCCACTCTGACAATAGGTCTGGATAGATCCCCTCTAAGAGGAGGTCTTGGCTCTGGCGCAGGTACAGGCCACAGCTACTTTCACAGAAACCGGCCTCAAATGGTATTTCTTTCTATCACTGCAGAGCTCCCTCTTGAGAAACACCCTGCTCTGCTTTATGGGGACTGAGTTGTAATCTTGGCTCTCCTCTGGGAGTCTCTTGTCGTGGCTCTCTCTCTTGATCAGGATGCATCCTGAACACAGGCACTGAGCCTCGGCATAGGTGGAAGGAAAGTGATCCTTCTTCGTTACAAGTCTGAAAAGGAACAAGACGACCAGTGAGCAGCTTATCCAAAGACAGTGAGGATATGTGACATTCAGTAAAATTGTGCTTTCCTGAAAATTTCAAAATCTATTTCCAAATCCTTCGTTTTCTACACCAATAAATTAATACATCAAAATGAAATGTGTTTTTTGGTTTTATGTATGTCCAAACATACATAAAACCTGCACATTAAATCCAGTTCCACAGTTTAAGCCTTGAGCATATCAAGGCTGAATTACCAACCGGACAAAGGAGGCAACAATGTAAAAATACTCTGCTTCACAAATGTATCTTCATTTTTTGAACTTTGTTTTGCTTGTGAAACACTGGAAAATTGGACCTCTTTAGGCCTCGATCAGTTATTAAAATGAAAATATCTGAGGAGTTTAGAGGATAAATCTCTCTCTGGTGGAACTGCTTACAACTCATCGACAGGTCACAACCCAAAAGAGATCACTGGTTTAATATTTAACAATCTATTGTATTTTATAAACATATCTGTTGTTTTATGCAAAGTCTTACTCTGAAAAGTAACTAGCAACTATAGCTGTTAAATAAATGTAATGGTGTACAAAGTAGAGTATTTCCAACTGAAATGTAGTGGAGTAGAAGTTTAACTTAGCATATA
>SEMN01000777.1:0-208890 GCA_005408345.1 Macquaria australasica
GAGAGAGAGAGAGAGAGAGAGAGGTTTATAAACTGCAGCTATAGAAGCCTGTAAAACTTTCTCCATCTGTGAATGGTCGCCTAATGCTGTTGGGACTATTTCTCAGATCAAAACATGTAACTGTGTGAATGCAAAGCAGGGAATCTCTCAGAGAAAATATGCACCATGCTCTGCACAGATGTATTTTTCATATCAAAAGGGATACACGAGTCAACATAACTTGGTGATCAAACAGAAACCTCCTCTTTAAATTAAAACAATCCTCACATCCCTGATTACTTCACATTATTCCAAAGACTTTTAATTTATCAAAAAGAAAAGAAACACTATTTTCATACGTTTCCTTTTCATACTAAAGTGCATCTTTTTGGGCAAACATTCTCACAGTGCTTGGAGGGAAATGTTTGGTGCAGAAAACCTTCGTCTGAAGCCATACAGCCTATAGAAGAACCTATTTAATTTTATTCAAATATTATAATGTCACATACGCATAGTTTTTGCCTTTGTTTCGCTCGACACACAAAGCAAACAAAAACCTTTACATTTTAAATCGCCTGTGTCTTCAAATGAAAGCTTGCTGTTCTTAATTTAAATATTTCTACAGCGCTGAATTGTTTAAAGTCGTGGAAGTTCTTTTCATTGAATGTGTTGGACTGAATTACAATGTCAACACTGTTGCCTCACTGTTTACTTTATAAAACTTGCATGCTTTATCTGTTTAACTGCTTTATTGTACAAAGACTTTTTTTTTTTTGGCTTTACAGTACCTTGCTTTTATTGTCAAGTGCTTTATCTGGATTCATGTGCATTCATTGCATCACTCCATGTGCTTTACAGAAGCTTTTAGGCTTCACTGTGGGTTTTTACCATCTCATGTTTACCTTTTAACTGCACTCCAGAGGCATTTGTCATCCAAAGTTTGAGCTTGAGTAGAAAGAAGCTGAATTTACAGCTATAAACTATAATCAGTACAGCTTATAAAGCTTTATGTTCAAATTCGGCGCCCTTAAAGTTAGATTGTTCCACTGGGAAAAGTAAGATGAAGGCATCAATTAAAATCAGCTACGTATGTGGACAAGACTCTACCTTAAGGTCACACTGGGGCTTTTGCATGTTTTGCATGAGTTTTGTGTTGTTTTTCCCCTGGTATCCAGGCAGCCATTAGTTTCCATTCATTCACTGGAGCATAACAAATCTTGTAAAGACTTCAGACTTCAGATCCATCACCATGAACATTTTGGTCTGTTACATTGCAGATTCATCAAATCAACTTAAAGGATACGTTCACTTTTTTTCAAGTCTATCTTAAAACAATGCTGACATGCCAGTATGTACATTGAAATGGTTTTTGGTTTCTGTATTTGTTTCTCCTGTCCATACTGGCTGTGAAGAGATCCCATCCTAAAGCGATTTCAGTGTAAGTGATGGGGGACAAAATCCACAGTCCTCATTGTGTGTGAAAAGGCACTGTTAAGTTTAGCTGAAGATAATGAGTCTTTAGCAGTCTGAGTTGTTGGTTTTTTCTAAAGTTATAGTCTTTTTAGTATGAAATTCCCCCTTGAGTTACTATCCCTCCACTGCAGCTCAGCAAGGAAACACTGTCCGAAGAAACACAAAAAGGGAATTTTGTACTAAAAAGACTAACATTGGAAGATACCCTCTTTATTTGTTTAACTCGTATTATTTTCTGTGACACAGAGATGTATTTACGTATGAAACGAGGACTGTGGATTTTGTCTCCCATCACTTACACTGATAATGCTTTAAGAAGGGATCTTTTAAAGGCCAATATGAACAGGAGGAACAATTACAGCGCCCAAAAACTGTTTCAATGTACATACAGGCTATCAGAATTTGTTTGAGATAGACTTAAACATTTGTTAAAACCAATCCTTTAAAACTGCAGCAATAAAATGAATGGAAAAAAATGATTGCCAGAAAAGTAGGAAAAACACAGATACAAAATCCTAGACACTACAGTATGCTTTGAACAACTGTCAGCACTAATTTGGTTGTTACATGATTTATACTACATGGGCTAAAATGTGCAAAAACACTTGTATGTTCCTTTAAGTACAGTAAGACTTGACCCAGTTACATTGCGGATGAACATTAGACAAATACTGTCCAGTTATAAAGGCAGTATGACGCACACGCACGTCATCATCATAATGACCCTGCAGTGTCATTACGCCGCCACCCAAAGACTGTTTTCCTCCCTCGTTTACCTCATCGTTCTCCAATTTGCCTCTTCCAGCTCTTCTTGTACTCCACCATTTTACACGACACCAAGCACTTTAACAAAGCTGTATCTTTATCTCAAAACACCGATGTTAGAGAGAGCAATAAGTGGCTTTAATGTAGTGTACACATTGTGCATGGTTATCAGGTGACACATCTTAGGGAAAAAGGAATGTACTTTCTGATGGGCCTTTATAAACAGGGATGAGTTTGGTGTTTTTTAGTCCTAAAGTAGAGAGCCAGGGATTTTAAATCATGCTTATGACTTGATGAAAGAGTGGATTAGCATCTTTTGTTTTGTTTTTCATGTGTTTGTTGAATTTATGTGTCAGTCAATTACAGTTTGCAAATTTAAATTTTGCAATAATTAAGAGTTTTTTTTAAATATATATATATATATATATATATATATATATATATATATATAATAAAACTGAAAACAAACATGGATTAGAAATTTATTATAATGTATAAATCAGAATCTGAAAGATAACAGGTGTGCACTTTCTTCTTGATTAATCTTTAGCTTTCAGCATTCCATTCCTGTAAAACTAACAAAACCATAAATGAAACTACGTCAGATACTATATACCAAATTAAAGTTTTACTTTATAGCAATGCTGTGTCCGTGTGTCATGATTTCAGAAAGATGCATCTTTTGTTCGACCAAATAACTGCTTTTATTAACACAAGTGAATTCATGCATTTCGGCTGGGCACACCCTTCCGTCTGAGGACTACATTCAAGTTTACATATTGGCAATGTTGGAAGAAGTAGTCGCATCCTTTACATCAGTGAAAGTAGCAATATCACAGTGTAAAAATACTGTTACAAGTAAAATTCATTCAAAATATTAAGTATTATGTGCTAAATATACTTTACGCATCAATACTCATGATGCAGAAAGACCCCTTTCATACTGTTACATAGGCTCATACATATGTTATTGGATTATAATTTTTGATGTGTTAATGTATAAGCACCATATTGTACATGTTAATCATATGTTTTGTATGTAAAATCTGAACTAGGCCCGTTCAGTAATCCTTCCATGAGCTAATTATACCTATTTGAAATACTGTTGTATGCATTGTATTTTATGTACTTGTAGGTTTTTAAAATCTTAATCTGCAACTTGTAACCACAGCTGTCAGATAAATGCAGTGGAAGTATGACGTAGCATAAAATGGAAATACTCAGGTAAAGTAAGTTAAAATTGTTCTTGAGTGCAGCACACTACCAGGTATCTTCCCCTGATGATGTGTGCTTAAGCAGTTACATGAGGAAGTGCAAACAACTTCCCTGAAAGATCATTTAAATTGTTTGAACCACCTGCAATAACCTTTTGTGGCCAGAAGGGAGAGTGCTGCACAATATAATTGAAATAAAATCAGCCTGCATTCTGAAAAATAAAGAGACAACAGAAGAGAGTCCCAAAAGTAAAATGTTAAAGGAAGAGAGATTTATATATCTGGAAGATATTTTATAATTGGATGTTTTGTTGAGTCTAATAAACTCAGAATGAACTGTCCGCCTTGTTATAGTCTAATGGCATTACTCAGCTTGGCAGTGCTACAGTTTGCATGAAGAATGTGAGATATCCTGAGAGAAAGCTGGGGCCGCTCTGGCTGAGGTAGTTTGTTTATTCCGCTTCACTTTCTGTTAAATGGAAAATCACAATGACTCCTTAACCAGCTTGGCCTGACAACCACATCCCCTCTGTAATATTTCTGGAATGGATACGCTCTATTTATAGTATTCACTCATTTTAATTTCTGGCAGTTGTTGCAGTCTATCGTTTTCTAGCAGAGCCTCTGGGTGGCCAAGTTAATTTAACATCTGAGGAGTCTAATTTGAAACTCTAATTACTAGAATTGTTGTTGGTCGAAAAATCCTCTTTATTTTTACATTTGCACGCATTTAGCTGATACTCATCCAGAGGAATTATCAGTAAGTAAACAGTAAAATAAGCTTAAAGTCCCAGATCACCAACATTACAAGCAAACAATAGCTAAGTTGTGTTTGTGAGAGAAGAGTTCTCATACATAAATCTATGATACCACTGGTGTGAAACAAACTGAATGTTAATGTGTGTTTGACAGAAGGTAATCAGAGTTATCAGTTTATTTATATATTGTATTTTGCCCATTGGATGGTATCAGAAACCAGTGTCTTGAATCTCTCCGGTTTCCAACTCTGGGGTCAAGTTGCCATGTTTAGTTCAGCTTAAAAGAACGGATCAGTACCACTCAGTCTGTATAGTAAATATTAAGTTACTGCCAGCCGCTGGTTAGCTTAGCTTCAGGAAGTCACTGCACCCAGCCACAAAATAGTCCTGCACATAACCCCCCCGTCATTTTTTTGCTTCCTTTTTTGTTCGGATAGAACAAACAAGATATAACGTGTTAATTAGTGAGCTTTAGAGATGGTAGTAGGTGTATTTTGTAACCTTTAGACAGAGACATACTCACTGTTTCCCCCTTATTGGAGGAATACTGTACATATCAGAGGCCGACTCAATAAAAACAACACCTGCACAATGTACTGACATGCAACCAAATACAACAGCACTGCAATAAATACTTCTAAAGTCTTCTAAATCAGTTTTGTGTAGAATGTATCAGAAAAGACTCGATTCAGCTTTATGGTAATTTTTGATTGAGGCTGCACTTTGTGGAGGTTTTGTATTGGATTGCAATATATCGTAGTGTTACTTTCATTTTACTGTGTATAGTGAGCATCTTTGACACAAAACTTTACTTTGGGATGAATCAGGTTTTATGTTATCTCATCTTATCTGAGCTCAAATCAGATTTGCAGGAGGAAATGTTGCAATGCATCTGCTACTCTTGTGAATTAATCTGAGCTGCAAGCAGAACTCACAACAAATGGGGAAAAACAAGTACATACTGTAAGTGACTCTGACATTAGGGGTCCGTTTAACAGTGGCATAAACACACAATGAACTCATGCCAAATATTTAATAGCCTTCTCCGGTGCTGCAAATTTACATGTGGAGTGTGAAATGAGCCTGAAAGCTTTTCTAATGGATTGGTCAGAAATACTTATTTCTGTTTTGGGTTCCTACCATGGTGGAGCTGGTTAAATTGGTCTTGTTTGCATGAGGGCTCTTCTCTTTATTTCCTGCTGATCGCTCTTTAATGTTTAGAGTGGCTGCCCTTTACATGTAATGATGCCATTTGTTTTGAATATTGGCGCAGTCTGACCCTCAGTCACCTCTACACACACGGAGGAACGGAGAGTTTTGAAGATATTTGCCAACTTTTGTGGTAGTCTTATAGTGCAACAACTGTGCAAAGTCAGTCTGAAATATAATCATTTTTAATGTTGGTGCAAATGACTGAAAGATGAATTTTAAACCAAACCAAATTCAGCCACAATGACATCTCAGGGCTCTGCTTGCAATGCATAAGAAACACCAGTGGAGGGCACTGTGTAGCCATAAACTTACACAGTTCCTTAACAAGCGCTGACATCACTGAACAAGCTTCTACTTTTTCACTTTTAATTTCACTGTAGGAATGGTTAGAGAACTGAAAGCATGCCGGCATGTTTAATCGGTGTGTTGGGGAGGGAGTCAGGCTTTCTGTGGCCCCATTCCATCAGCTTAATGGTGTGTTTGCTATTGCATTCACTCTCATTTACATGGCCCATATACCCCCTCTAATGTATGGCTAATTGTTGTGTTTAGGCAGTAAAAACCCCAAACCACTTCATCGATGTTCCTCACAAGTGAATGTTCTGATTTTCAGCGTCGGCTAATGCGCTTTGAAAATATTTTGTTACACAGCAAGAAATGTTTTGATTATGAATCTGGTAGAAGCGGGTCACTTGAGGGCCACAGACACACACAGGTTTGCTGTTTGTCTTGTCTATAAAAGGAACTGACAAATATAACTTCAGCAAGGCAATAATGCTGAGTTTATTGTTCCACTGATACTATTTGCTCTGATGGTTGATCTGAGCTGTATTCTATTTATGCTGAGGAGAGAGACGGATGTGCAACATGCCACGTTAGACCCACTTCTTTTCAGCAGAGTCGCGCACACAATAAGCAAAGTAGTGCACACCACACCAGCAGTGTTTGAAGTAACTGAGTACATTTGCTTACCTACCTTCTGTGCTTAAGTACACTGTTAAGGAACTCATCTTTAATTAGGTATTTCTATTTTGTTCTACTTTATACTTCTACTCCACTACATTTCACAGAGAAATATTGTACTTCCCCCCCCCCCCCACATTTATTTGAAAGCTACATTTACTTGTTACTTTGCAGATTCAGACTTTACATATAAATCCTGTGAATTTAGTCCATCTTGACCAGTTACAACATTCAAATGCATCAGCAATAATAATAATAATAAACACTCTAACAGGGGCCAGTCTGCATAATGAGTACTTTACAATTTGCCAATAATACTTTTGTACTTTTACTTAAATAAGATTTTAAATTATGAACATTATCTTGCAATAGAGTATATTTCACATTGTGGTATTACTACTTTCACTTAAGTAAAGGATCTGAAGACTTCTGTCATCACTGCAGGAGGTACACAGCTTCAGCAAACCACCCACTAATAAGGTGAGGTGATCCAACATCAGATGCATCAGGATTGAGGTGCCAGTGTCACATCTTGTCAGGTGACCCAGAATTCATGGAGGGTTACAGCGGGGTCCCCATCTACAGTATGCTTTGTCAGGACTTGTTTATCTCTCTCTCTCGCATCATGCACCAGGGCCAGCACCCCATCCCAAAAAGCTATCCCTGATATTTATTGCCCCACATCAAGCGTCCTGCCGGGCCATGATTCCCAATGTCAGGGAATGCTTTGCAGCGGTGCTTAGAGAAACAAATAGCAGACATGGTGACATTATTAATCCAGACACGCTGGCACGAGCCAATACATCTCTGACTGCTGTTTGATGTATTGGAATGAGCAGAACACAGAGATGGACTTTTTCATTGGCATTTTGTTTGATGAATAAAACATCAGTGTGGGTTGGGGATAGAATTTTTGAATACAAGAGCAGAAATGCTTATGGATCACAGGACAACAGTCTGCGACCCTCTGCAGACAATGTTTTAACAGTCAGCTGTTTTAGTCCATGTCCCACATACTTTTAGAGAGTCAATGGTCATTTTGTAATTGTTTGACAAATCATAATTGCCTGTGATTATACTGCAGACTGTAAATAAACTGGTCTTGTCTTTGAGAGCAGAGTGAAAAATACTTTCTTATAGAACATCTCTCTATGAGTAGAAAAGAGGGCACAAAAGCATTCCTCTACTGCTCCCTAATGTATTTAGTTTGTGGGAATGCTTCCCAACTGATAAACCATGAGTCACTCTGATAACAAAGCCCAACTGAGGGATGCAAACAACTTCACATGCAGCGACACATTTCCCTCTCCATGCTTATAAATTATGTTTGTACATAGAGGATCAGAATGCCAGTATGTTCACCACTGAGCTGATGAGGATGCAGTGTGTGTGTGTGTGTGTGTGGTGCCAGTGCTGCATTATGAAGAGCTAACAGTCACCACAAATGACATTTCTGCTGTGAAATCGTATACTGCATCGGGACAACAGCAGTTAGTTTCAGTGGTGAGAGTGAATGCAAAGCATACAAGAAATGGCTTTTGTAGGAGCCATTTACGTATATAAACCATTTATTTTCGGTGAAAAATGTCTGTGCTTTGATTTTACCCTTGCCTGTTGGTAGTGGTGAGACTGTATTGCCTTGCTCATCTATCCTTGTGATAAACTATGCTGTCACTGGCTGGCGCAGCTTCATGCAAGCTCAACGACTGGACCCATGTATAACTTGGCCTTTTGAGAATCACTGACTTGATATGTCTTTTAAGTTGTCTTGAAAAGGCAGCAGTTGGTATTTTATTTTGTAGGAATCAGCATAATCTTATGTCGATAATGATCTAATATTGCCTCAGTTTTTACATTAATGGTACGCCCATTTTCAGGAACTGATTCAAGATTCAAGCCTCATTATACACAGACGCTGAGCCATGACAAAGCCCCTCTCTCTGACTACAAACTGTCCTTTTGTCAGTGATAAAGCTCACAAAATGCTTCATAGATTTACCTACTCTCAGAGGAAATGCTCTTGGATCACAAAATAAAAAAGCTAATTCAACAGTTCTGTCTTCTTTCCCCTCTCTGTTCTGTAAATTACAGACAACCAGTCTGACTCAATTAGGGCTGCTGAGGGAGATGGCTTAACAATGAAAACGTGGGGTCAAATGCAGTACAAATTACCTTAAAATTAGCTTGTCCCACCATATGCACCTGACAATGACTAAAAAAAAGAGCCCGAGGAGTTTCATGTGTCAGATGTTAATAAGTGCCTATTACTTGTGCGGACAATGGGCTTTCACAGGAAATGGTCAAATTCTTGTCAACTTTTTTTGCCCGGAAGGAAGAAAAACATCCGCTTTTATATTGAAATGATTCTTCTAACAACAGAGAAGGAGACAGAGGGAAGGAGAGAGGAAGATCTGTGCTTAAGGTTCATTAAAAGTTCATCAGACATCACAGACATTGTCAGGAATGTCAATGACACCGGTGGTCTGCATTGCATACATTGATTATAAGGATATCCTGAGGCAACTTTTGTACCGCAGAATGACAATAACCCACTGGTCTCCAAGGACCAGCAGAGACCTTTGGGTGGGGGGTGGGGTGTTGTGACTTGTAATTAAAGACCAATATTGAAACCGATCAGGCCTTTATTTCCTCATTCCTGCTTTCAGGTGCATTTGTTGAATAGTGCTGTGCAGGCTCTTCAGTAATGGCCAATGCATGGGCCCATCTATCTTGTTTAATCCAGAGAAAACACTGCGTTTACAGTTTAGCTTTTGTCTTGCTTATGTAAACATTATGTAAACACACTTTTCTAAACTTCCTGTGCAACAACACCTCAGTCATGGGATGCATATAAGTCAAATTCAAACAATGATAAATAGCCATGAGTCAGAATGTTGAATTTGAGCAATAAACTTGAACTCGAGCATGAAAGTTCATTCTTGACCTTTGAAATAGTTTGACAGCAATCCCAACTCATAGTCCACTTACTAGCTTTTTGCAGATCTTTCAGCTGTATCACACAGTCTTCATCAGCGCATAGAGACTGATCAGTCATGGAAATGGATCTGAAATCCTAACAACTAAGCTTCTATAGAAGAGAAATAGTCAGAAGCATTATGGTAAAGTATAGAAAAAGTACAGTTTTAGTTTACTGCATTCGGGAAACAGGACAGAGCTTTAGGTGAGGTCAAACCAGTGAAGCTTTACAACAACACAGGTCCAATGAGCCAAATGCAAAAAATGAATCAGTCACAGCACAATACAGTATGTATCATGAGTGTACCGGTGTTCACGAAAGTGCCATCCCTTTGTGAGGCCTCTGAGGTCCTTCATGAGCGTCTAGCCCCAGTTTATGCCACCCATCGATCATTATTCTTTACAGTTCAGACTTCTGCTTTTATAAAACTAGGTTCTGTTTTTCTGAAAGAACCCAAAGAAGCCAAACTTTGAAAAGCCCTGCAGGTGTTCTGACAACACTTCATGCTGTTCTGAAGACATTTCCAGATTGCTTAGAGAATATTCTACCCAGCTGGAATGAAAAAACTGCCTTTCTGCTGCACATTAAAAGGATTTTTAAACCCATTTCCAGTGTGGTAACTATTTTCTTCAGCCAAAACAAAGATGCTAGCCATAGCCTCGGAGTGACGTTTCTTGCTTTTTGTGTAAGATGCAGAAAAAAAAACATGAACGTGTCATTAGAAATAAAAATGCAAAACTATTTAAAAAAAAAAAAAGACATTTATATGAATAAATTATCCTGTAAATGTAAATACTTAAGAATAAGTAAGATAACCTGATCGCAAACAAGACAAGCAGCGGGATGCGTCACGTCCGGCTACCAAATTAGTTTGGCTAATCACGCGTTAAAATTCTTCTTTAATGTACATCTCACTGAATATTTTTTGTTTCTTCAATAGAAGAGTCTTTAAGGAATCGCAAAATGTCTTCAAAGCTGGGGTAAGTGTTGTCAAACGACCTACGGAGCTCGTCAAACTTTGGGTAGCAATTCTTAGCTATCGTTAGCTTAAATGCAACGTCAATGCCGAATTCCCACACGGAAAATGGACGATTATGTGAGGCACAAAGTGGTGCTTAAGAAGCTAACAAAAGAGAAACCTGATAACTTACCGCACAATATATAATACGAATATATACTGAACGATTAAATCTCACTTTTCATCGGGTGAGTTTCTCCCCACTCCTTTAATCGACAGACAGCGAGGTCTTGAAAGTAAACAAAAAAATGAACGCAGTCTTGTACGGTGGGCTGCACAAACGGTGGCAGTTAGAAAGTGATTTCTTTATTATTATTATTATTATTATTTTAGCTCATTATATTGCTTATTTAATTCACGTGGACTGTTGAGACATCTGTAGCAGATATATCTATCCTCTGATAAAAAAAAAAAAAAAAAAGCTTTTCCAGGATTAAACGAGCTCATTTCGCTCGGGGGTGTGGAGGGTTTCAGAGCCGTCCAGACCTCTCTGCTTTTGTCCAAACGGCTTAACTGTGTTTTGATAAGCCGCCGTGAATATCCATCACGAAACCCGACCAGCCCACTGGATCGTCTCTCTCTCTCCCTCCTCGCCCTGCCTGCACCAGGCTATATGTTACATTTCCAGCCCTCTCCTCTCGCTTTTTTACGCAAGCGGACGTCCACGGCACAGCTACAGTGCGCGCTGCGGGCGAGGGAGCGAGGCACGGCAGGCAGGCAGGCAGGCGGACGGACGGACGGCGGCGGGTACCGGAGCGACGACGCGGCGGTGTGTGTGTGTCTGTGTGTCTTTGTTGGAAACCGGCGGACTGGATGGTGGATTTTGTGTATTCTGTGGATGTGGATCAGGGGCTAGGATAACTTCGCATGGGACAAAAACCCGCCTTCTTTCATGTCATCCGGCGGTTTGTTTCGCCCGGCGTGTTGACGCCAGTGGAAACGGGGGAAACGGAGGCTTTTCTGGAGGAGCGCAATTGACAGACGGGCGACATGAATATGCACGCGTTTCCGTCCACCAGCTGCACAGGATAGATGCAGTCAAAACGGCTTATGATTTTTAAATGTGATTTCAGGAGCTTGTAATGCAGCAACGTGGGTCGGTATAAACGGAGACAAGGAGAAGATGCTCTGCTGCACGTTTGAGGTTTTGCACCGTAGGTCAATGTGATATTGACGATTTACACGGCGTGGAATAATGCATCGAGACACAACTTTGTTCACAGGCCTGGCAGACTGCGAGACGTTTGATTATCTCTTATAAAAGTGCATTTATTTGTTAGCCTGGCGTATGCTATAGTAATCCTGTTATTCTTGAATATACAGTAGCTTTGTGTCTAAGTAAACGCCAGTGCCATTTATATCAGCCCCGAAGTCCTGTGCTGCTTTTTATGATTTACATTTTTAAACCCAAATCCCGCAGTCTATTGATGTCAGTGATTGCGTTATGTAGTTAAATCCCTGAAGCTCTGGGGTTGTGTTGCCAAGTGATTGGTAAATTGTTGATGTAGGCAGGCCTAACCTTCGCTTATGCAGATCCAATCGGTAGCCAGATAAAGACAGCTCAGGCAGGCTGTTGATGCTACTCTGTAAGTGTCACGGGGGTGTGTTTTAAAATCCCGCATATCTAGTTTTTACACACGACTAAAGGCAGCAGAGAAGCTGCTCAGTAGAGTGGAGACTGTCATAACACTGTGCAGTGTCGGAGAAAATACTGTAAGGCAACGTCTCAAGAAAAGTTTCAATGGTTTTCCGAAAGTTGCCCGGTGTGTCGGCATCGGGCATGGGTCTGCGCCTGTCCCAGAAATTCGTGTTTCTGCTCTTTCTCTCGGGTTTGGTAACACTGTGTTTTGGGGCCCTCTTCTTTTTGCCCGACTCTGTCCGGCTAAAACGCATTTTTCTGTCCAAGACAGAGACCCAGCCAGTCACTGTTGGCTCCGGGTCCGAGAACGATGCCAGGGAGCACTTAAAAAGACCCAAGGAGCAGGAGCACCCGCGGGGCATGACCTCGGCCAAAGGAGAGACCAGCACCAAGCTGAAAAGTCTGAGCCGCAAGCCGCCCGTCTCTCATGAGGCGACCGAGGAGCGGCTCGCCGGGGGCAAAGCGCAGGAGGATTTGACTCTGCCCAGGTCGAAAACGGAGTCCGCCTCGCAGAAAGCGACCTCTTCTGACCATGGTGCCAACTCGGATACTTTCAGTTACAACAAGTTCAAAAGGTGTCTGCTCAAACCCCCGCTGGGGAGAGACAACGGCAAGCCGAGCGACCCCAAGACCAACGAGCGCCGGGAGAAAGTCAAAGAGGTAAGGATGTGACAGTGACCCTGAAGGGGTTAAATGTTTCTGCAGGGGTTGGACAGTTGACATATGGTATCCTCAAGGGCTATATGGAAGTACAATAATCATCTGGTTGTATTATGGGAAGTAAAGATTGAGGTTAAAAAAAACTAAGATAAACAGGAAGTATATGTGGGGGTGAATCCAGGACACATGTTGTGCAATATGAGTCATGTCTAATCTATCACATTGATCAAATTAATGTGGTCAGTCATCTGACATCACTCCACAAAATAGCCAATAAACAGTTTTTTTTTAAAATGTTTCTTTGGCTTCATAGTTTCATAAGTTTCAGTTGTCTTTTGAGGGTTCCCGGCGTGTTCATGCTGTCAAAACATGACTGACAAACACAACAGATAAATAGCAGTCTGCTTTATTCGGATATAAAAACAGCCATGCACACTTGAAAGAAGTAATTATATTTCCATTGTTGAATTAGATTTTTTTTTCTGACAATACAGTCTATCTGTCTATAGAAGCAGTGGGACAGTTGTTTGCCAAGCTCCTGTCAAACAGAAAATAAATCCCTCTCAATCATATCGGTTGTCTAAATTTACCCAGTGCCTTTGGAGAACAGTGTCAGGACTAAAGATAACTTGAATGTTTCTGCTGTCTGTAGCTGAGATTACATGAAGTCTAATATTCTATAAACAATCAGAATGAGAACAGAAAAGTGTGTTCAGAAGAAACAGTGGGATATAAATTAATCTGTCCGTGGGAGGATTTTAGCACTGCAAAATAAATGCGTAAACTGCACTTTGTTGAGCGGGACTGCAGGATATTGCATGTTTTTCTTCTTATAACATCAGTGTGTTTGTAAAATGATCTTATCAAAATGAATTCTGATTATTTGCCTCTGTGCATGTATTCACATGAATGTTCCGATTGCCATACTTGTGCTATGTGAGCTGTTAAATTGCGTCCCATCAGGTCATTCTGAGTGATAAAATGTCCTGCATTTCGCTATAGCACCTCCATCACCCTCACACAATCGCCTGCAAAATGATGTGACTGTGTGCAGTGACACTTTGGCCAGGAGCTCTTCAAGCTGTGTGCCAGCCTTTGTTAAGCCCTGTGGGTCCAATAAGGGCTCCAGAGTGGGAGCATCTGTGGATCACACATCTGTACCCTCTCAAGGCAAGTGAGGCTGGTGAGGAGGAAGAGGAGGAGGAGGAGGAGGAGGAGGAGGGTGGGTGGGGGGGAGTGTAGCAGTAAAGCCATTGGCCAGCATGTACAGATGGGTTTCAGCATTGGCATGTGACATGGATAAGAAGTGTTGTCACTCTCTCTTCCAGCCTGCTGTCACCCTCTCACGCTGCTCACATGCCTTTCATACCTAGAGGTGATGTGCTGCATGACATCTGAGAGGACGGAGAGGGTTCTTTGCCCCTCGCACGCTGAGCTCTCACTGACTCATAGCTTCTCCTTTGATGCTCTTTCAAGTGAACGTCAATGTGACTTTGCTCGCCTGGTCTGTTCAGCTGAGCTCGGCAAAGTTCTTGGCTTCAGGTCGTAGTAGAAAAGTTATTTTCCACCACGCCCTCCTCGCCCAATTGGTGTTGCAGAATATTAATTGTGCTCCCTTGAGTGAAGACCTTTTATTAGAGCGTTGAAGAGCAGACAGGCCCTGCTTACTTACATTGCATGCTTCTTTGTCCATGCCCGTAGCCTAGTGTGCGTTTTTGTGGTTTGCTATTGTTGTTGCTGCAGTTTCCACTGTCTCAAGACTGCTGGCGGCGTTCCAGGCGGCTTCTCCTTTTCCTGGAGGCTCGCATTCATGCTGCCAGCACAGGCTGACACACTGCGAGCCTGTGCTTTGTCCGGGTTTACAGATGTAAAACCAGGGAGTAACTGTAACAATAAAACTGACAATACTAACATGTTTTGATGTTGTTTTTGATGTATAATATTTCTGTGAAGCGTGAAATATCATACATAGCTGAATTTTTAGTTGTCAGTCTCTCGGCTTGTGTTGTGTGTAAAGACAGAGCGGTCTTTTTGTTCACTGTAAGGAATGCAGAGAGAGGGTATCCCCCCTCCGAAGCCAACAAAAAAGGGTCTGGTCCAGCCCACTGAGTGCTTCAGTGCCCAAAACTGTGAATGGGCATCGTTTTTCTCAACTGCCAACAACTAGAAAGCAGACTCCCCACCTTCTTCCTCTGTGTGTGCACCCACTGCCAAGTGAGGGTGAAACAAGGGACAATGACAGTCTGATCACACAAGGCACATTTTTGAAGGCAGCCCACCACTAGCTAGGCCCTCCGGGATACCAGCAAATACTGCCAAAGATGCCAAGGTGCTGTTTACCTATTCCAGCAGTGACCTGCTAGTAGATAGTTCATTCTCCTCCAAAAGTCCTCAGCAGGATGAAGATGAGAGTAATTTTCAAACGGCCTCCTATTTGTAATTCTGTGATGTCATGGCTCACTGAGTCGCCTGCATGGCTATGTTTCTGCCTCATTGGCTCCGGCATAACAGGCTGGATAGCAGGGATCGCACCACAAAAATGTGTGCCTGGAGCAACAGGGGGTTTTTCTGCATGCACATTTTGTTACTGATGTCCTTTACATTCACTAAGGTTAGAACTTGGAGTGCAGTGATAAAATGCTAGATGCAGAGCGCAGAAGTAGGGGCACATCCAAACAAACAACTGCAGAGCAAAGAGGGCATCAGAGAATGAAGGGAACTCTGTACCAATCCGTGACAGAAACCTCCACATCTCTCTCTTCTGCTGGTCTCCGCAACATCACATACATCAAAAGCAAAGTGTGCATTAAAAGACAGCCGCTATAAAGCCAGAGACTTGCTCTGTCCCTCGTCTGCTCAATTTCTAACAGAGAGATATGCCGGTGCAGTCACATGAGGGCCTTTGCTTGAGGAAATTGGAATACTCTGTATAATGTGGCCTCTAACATATGATGCATTCACACATTGGGGAGAAGGTAGCACAGGGAGGAGATGGTGCTGACAGCTAAGAGCACTGCAGTGAGAGGACAGACACACTGCAGCCTCTCTTGAAAGAGCCTCCTCCAGTGGAGCAATAAAAGTCTTCAGGGCTTCCTTTGTCCTGTGTGTGTGTGTGTGTGTGTGTGTGTGCGCACTTGATGGCTTATCTAGATGATTATGTGCTTGGGGAGGAATTTGGAGTTTTGACAGTTGTAGTTGGAAGGCTTGTCACTGTGTTTATCCGTCCAGTACTGAAGCCCACCTGCATCACTGTGTGTATACTAACAACAATCAAATGAGGTACATCTGTTCTGATTTTAAATCAAGTCTATTTAATCGTTAGCTGGATGTGTGTGTGTGTGTAATCCAGAATAGTAAGCAGCATCTTGGAGAAATGGAAACCGCCTATGCTATTTGAAAAGAAAAAAAAAAGTCTAAACAGAGACTTAAGAAGCACAAAATTGTTTAATCCACAATCAAGTTTAATCTGTAAAACTAGCAAAAAAGTGCACAAAGCTGATACGACAGTTTGTCTAAACCATCATCAGTTTGTTAGTTCCCAGGCTATTTGTATTTTTTTTTAGTTTTAGTTCTGATTTGTTAGCTTCCAAAAAAGGAAACCAAACATTATGATCTTAAAATGATAAATAATTGTTCATTGCTTAAGAACTTGAGGTAATTTGATTTTATGTGGGATAAATTCTGACTTATGTAGACCAGTTTGTCAAGGAGATCAGGTTCAGCTAAAGAACCTATAGAGCAGTTGTGTGTTGCTGAAAGACATTTCAGTAAAGTTTTTGTCCAGTTAGAAGGATGGTGTCCCTTGCCACTGTGCCATAAATTTAGATGTTTAATACAAAAACGGTAAAGTGACAGGTTTAAAATGTTACTTTATTTGGTCTTGAGACACAAAACTATAGGAATTTTGGGTTAAAATCATTTTTTGTAAAACAACCTAAGGGCGAGTTGTCTGGTTGTTAGGCTGCCATATAAAGTATTCTTTTTACAGTGCAAGGAGTATCACTAACTGCCACTCTATAACAACTGAACTGCCACATCACACACACACACACACACACACACACACACACACACACACAGACACACACACACCTAGCACAAAGCTGCAGAAATAGGTGAGCTTGTAGCTGGACCTCAAATCCCCTTATAGCAGTAATGACCAGTGAGCTGGGTGTCTGTCTGAATAAAATGCTGCCGTTAAGCCGCTGCCTCCTGGCCGGCTCTGAGCACCGTGACCTCCCTCCACCCCTCATTCCCCTGCTGTCTCCTGCTACGAACCAGGTGTGCCAAACAACCTTCAGTCTGGGCCAGGAAAATGGCCGCCTGCTGAGCGAGAAGAAAGAAACGGAAGATGAACAAAGTCTTAAGAAAAGGCTTACACGGAGCTGGAACATTTGTGCTTTTCCCCTCCTCTGTGGATGCTGTGCAAATGTCAGCGGCTGGTGTTTGGAATATGAGCCCATCGTTGTCTTTGGTCTGTTTATGCGGGGGAGTGAGCTGCTGGGCCCGCTGGGTATTGATATATTGTGCAAGTCAATGGCAGCTGAGGCAGATATTATCAACCTGTCAATGCTGTCAGGCATTGATGCAGGCCTTTACTGCCACACAAGAAGAAATTGACCCTTTTGATCTATTTTCCGAGACGTTTGAGCTAATTTTACATGTACATTGTAGGCATTCAGTGGGTTTTACCCGGGGCTATTTACAGTAATTTGCAATAGTGGAAGAAGGCAGGGATGAGTGTACCACCTGGTGTTCTACTTGCAGTCCTCAGTCATTATCCTCACAAGTTTGTTTACTTTCCTTCTACTTTCTCTCTCTCACACAGTTCCTCACATTAACCTGTAATTAACCAACCCGGTTACCCTCTTAAAAGAATAACATACTTTTCTTGTCACTTTCAAAATCATTGCTGATTAAAGCCACCAACAAAGATTGATGTTTACCAGGAAGTAAACCTGAGGGTATGTAGGTGTAGGACACAGTGAAATGAGCTTAGACTGACTGCATGTAACAGTGATGTACATAATACTGTAATTACAGTTGAATCTATCACATTATGGGTAGGCAAAAGTTCCCTGAGTAACCTGTTCTTACACAAACATAAAATATTTATTCTGCTAGTTCTTAAAACCACATATCAGTTACTAGTTTCCGTTACCGATGAAAACTGATAACTGCTGCAGCTGCGGCTTAAGTCTGTAGATCTGTTTTGAGAATAAAAAGTGTGACATTAACTTAAATGAAGCTCAGAAGCTGATTTGATATAGGACATTTCTTGAACATTGATAATTTACAGTGTTTGTTTTATTTATATATACATTGTCTATTTAAGTGCATTGTATTAGCAGAATAGTCCTTATGTGCATGATTGACACATGTAGCCTCACTGATTATTTTTGTATTTTTTGCCTACTTTTGAAAAAAATATATACCTAAAGAAGCTTTAATTTGATGCTTGGGTTGCTGCACCTCTGCGCTTGGACATCCTGCTGCCACACTTAAATGACTACATGCTGAGCTGGTGTTGACCAATATTGATTGTTTCCTTCATAGTCATCCCTCATTTTCTGTCCCCTTAAGCCAATACAAAACCCCTTGCCTGCACAATTATAAACCAAGTAGGACAAATGACCCCAGAGGTCAAAGCAGCTGCATCCAGGAAGTCTTGTGTTTCACAGAATAATTGTAAGATAGAGAAATGTCAGGTAAACACTTCTTTTTCAGTGGGTGATATAACTCCCCCCCCCCCCCCCAGGCAATCACGGCAGGAAGTAAGTGATCGGGTGAGGTGGAGAGAGGAAAAGGAAGGATGTGAGGAGATGTTAGCTAACATCCTTTTTGCATTCACGGCAGTTTTCTCCCTACATTCCCTTTGTGGTAGGGGCACTAGCTCGAGGGTAAGTCTCTCTGTTGAGGCACGCTTTTCAAGAGGTGTGTGTGTGTGTGCACATACCTCTTGTGCAAGTACATTCATACACAACTCTTTGTAGATGGAGTTACAAGATGCACATGGCCCGCTTTGTACATTTGTTTATTTTGGTGTGTGCTTTTCCTGTGTACTGTTTGTGTGTGTGTGTGTGTGTGTGTGTGCGTGCGTTAGTGTGGGTCAGGGGCAGAGTGGAGGATTATATCACATCTTGAACAAATCAAATGCCTTAAGTGCCTTAAGCATAGTAAGTAGGCCAGTAAGGTCCTGCTATTCATCCAGAATTTAACAGTGGGGTTTATGTATGTATGCTGTATTTTGTGTGTGTGTATGTGAAGGACACACACACACACACACAGCTTGAAGGTTTTTCTTTTCCTGATGACGTGGCCTAGTCAACAGTTTACAGATGTTTTCCCTCGTTCACAATAAAAATCCATTTTTCTCCTGAAAGTCCCTCTTGTTGTTTGCACTGCACTTTTATATTTGTACAGTCTTTAAATGAGGCCTCACCAGTCCCCCCCCCCCCCCCTTCTGTGTTTACTAGCCTGCTGGTGTTGCATCAGTTGCCAGTAAAAGCAGAGGGTCATGTCCCTGACCAGAATCTGTTCACATTTTGACCACCTTCTCGAACAGGGGAGCCCGAAGAGCTGTAAGTGGGCAACGCTCTTGGCAGTGGACACATGTTTTTCTTGAGTAAAGTAAATTTCCGCTTTTTCTCAGATTTCATCAGCCACACTCTCAAAAAATGTTTTTACACCATCAGTCCCCCCCCCTTCCAATGCTGTGATCTTGCAATGAGTTCCTTGGAAGCACATTTATCTTGAGTTAACGGCATTGCTGACATAATGGGGTCATTGTGTGTATACCTCTTAATCCTGGCTTCTGAAGGCTTGTGATTACTGGTAAAAACACACATTCTTTCCTGACTGGATCCTCTCAAGTTCCACAGTGTTGCCTTTTTGGGCAATGACTTTTTGATAAGGCCAAAATCATCCAAAATCATACATAGTTTGCGCCTTTACCATAACTTTCTCCACTATTTCCTCTGCCGTGCTCATCACTGACAGGCATAAACAAACAAGGGCTGATGACCACGCTTTCACACCATTATCTACACTCTCTCAATGCTCTCGCTGACATTATCAGCTCTATAATAACAAGACAGAAAGAGGGTGAGAAGCAGCCTTTGTGACTGTCTGTGTCTCTGTTGTAGGATGCTGGAAGTCCACATACATTCACAGTCTCACCACTTTCAGCCCAGTCGTGCTTTTGCAAGCTTCAGCCAGTGTATGATTTTAGTGTATGTGTGATGTGTGGGTGCGTGCGTGTGTTTGCTACAGATGAAGAAAGTGGGGAAGATGAAAGGTCCAGGGATGGCCTTGTTTGCTGCAGGCTCTGCTTGACATCCTTTGCTAGGTGCCGAATGAAATCGCCCCCACCTCTTTTATCCCCCCCACCTTCTCTTGCTGCTCGGGCAGATTCAACAAATAGGAAAGAAGTAGATGGAGAGAGAGAGTGGCCTAGATGTAACCAGCAGACTATCTGAGCCCCCAGCTGAGTTCCAGCCCCCCTGCCTTTATGCCTGCCTAATTGGTCAGAAACAACATGCGTGGCTGTGTTCACAGGATAATGGCAAGACATTAGAGTGGGCCGGGGGACCTGGCTTGTCTTCCTCCTCTTCTCACTCCTTGTTCGTCTTTGGGTTAGTCCTAGTTGTGATTTTTTAGAAAGAACTGACACTGACTTTGTCTCTGTTACTCCTTCTTCTTCTCTGTCTCTTTGTCTTCTTTCTTTCTTCCTCCCTGCTTCTTGGTGACGTGCGGCCCCAGGCATGTTTACTGCTACTAGCCCTGCCAACTATCCCCTCCTCTGCATCACTAGAGAGCCAGCGTGGGCTGCCCGGCTGCTGTCGTTGCAGATTGGCCTGTCTACACTGTGGTTATCGTGTTGTGTCATGATTTCAGCCTACTTTCAAGATGGGTGAATAATGTTGTCAAGCCTTTGACCTACAATTTAGGCAGATCCCCCCCGAGAGACAACATCATCTTTTATGTAGAGGCCCTTATTGGCCAGGATTGTGTTTTCCCCCAGAGTGAGGACAAAAGCTTCATATGGAAAGCTTACCAGACCGTTTTCATGGTCAACACAGTGCTGTCTAGCTTTCCGTGGATCCCTAGTGATTTTCCCTTTCATCAGCATCAGTGGGCAAATAGCCATTAATTAACTGAATGCTTACAAGAACGTTTTAGGTAGAGCTGGGTGTATTTGTTCATTATTATCACAATTAAGTCCCTAATCAAATGGCAGCAACGGTGCTCAGTGCTCATTAGGGAGCCATATAGATTTCTCTTGTTTCCATCCAAGTTGGATGATGGGCTAGCTAGATAATTACAATTTTCATCTGTCCACAGTCGGTGGAAAGGCAGAGAACTAACAAATAAGCTGATTCGATAGTCTACTAATGACTGTTTGTGTGTGAGAGAACAACCAGTTCGCTGATCATTAATTGGATGAGAAGTGTAGGTGACAGGCTCTTGAGCATATTTCTTGAGCGCTAATATTACTCTGGACAGAGACAGCTGGATATGGAAGAGATGGGTACATGCAAAGCATTTTAGAATAAATAAACCCTTCAAAATCTCTTGGATATTTATTTTGACCATGAGAGAACCAAGCCAGGGCCAAAATGAAATGTCAGTCCTCAAAATCCTCCTATTCAGGAAAGCAGCTGTCATAGTGTGAACATTTAAGAGCTTCTTTTAAATGCTATTGACGGGAACCATTTGCTTAAAAAGTACTGCTAAACCCTTCACATAAAATAAAACTAATAATCATTTAAATCTTGAATAATTACTTTCTAAATGGAGGGTCTGTTTGAGAGGATTTAATCTTTCAAAACCCTTTTAATATCCTCAAAAACTGCTTTTTGGATAAACTAATAATGTCTTAACTTAATCTGTTGTCTACTTTACTTTCATGTCAGAACCCATTTGTGAGACATCAGGGTTTCTTTTCAATGGTGGGATTTTTTCTCTCTCTTTGCTTTTCGTTCTCTTTCAGAGAAGAGTGGATAGTGATAGTGCGTTTCAATAACAGGAAATGGGTGTAACTCGCTGTCCAGTTTCAGAAGTGACTGTGGTTAACGGTTTTTGGAGAACCCAAATCACCATGTTATAACTGTGTTGTTTCATTTAATAACTGTTGCAGCTTGGGGACACAGGGCATCATGCTGCACTAGTGTTGAACCTGTCATACATAAGTTGGTGGTTAGTTTGATGAAGAATTTCCAACAAAAATCCGTCATCCGTCATTCACTTTAGGTTTCATTTTTTTAGTAAACTATGAGTAAGTGAAATTCTGGCTAATATTGAACAGATACTGATGTCATATTGGGCTGGTATGGGACTAAATTAGGGTAGTGGTATCTGAGAATTTCCTCTCTTTCAAGACTAATATGAGTAGTGATATGTAGTACTTTAAACCCAGAGTTAGAAAGGGTTTTTACTGCCTTATTATCTCAATGAAGCCTGTTAGGTACATTTAGGGGAGTAAAGCTTTTTCATTTTTGACTAGTGAACCAAGTCTAATGGCTTAAGGCTACTTTTTTCAGTAAAAGGGATTACCGATTTGATCTGCCAATTATGTCCTTGATTAATAGATCACCATCACAATTCCCACACCCAATGGTGGCATCTTCTGAAATCTGACCAGCAGTTGAAATCCCAACTATATTCAGTTTACAATAATATAAAACAGAGAAAAGCAACCCATTGGAACACACTGAATTTGGCATTTCTGCTTGAAAAATCAGCTAATCAAGTAATTGAGTAATTGTTTTGGCTCTATTACTCATAATTGGCTGATAATTTATATTTACTGTGCTGCCTTGGTATTGACAGGTAAAGGTGGAATTTACAGTACAGATACACGGTCAACCAATCAATCAACCAATCGGCACAAAGTAGAGGAATCCGTACCATTTCGTAGACAAGTCATTTTCTACCTTTATCCACTGTGTTAAAACTAGGGTGCTTCTGAGTCATGCAAATGAACTAATTAGACTTTTTATGTGCTAACCGTACTGAAAGCTCGATCCATCTCAGAGTTAATTTGGCCCACCATTAGAGTGGAAACCTGCTGCTAACTAAACCTCCCCCAGAAGACGTGAGCCTGGTCATCAGCTCTCGTAATGATGTCTCCCGCGGTCTTCTGGACACAATGAGAGCAATGAAAATGACAATGATGTGACGGTAATAATGACATCCCTGGATGACCCAGGCCAAAGATTGTGGCTTCCACCTGCAAGGGAAGAATGATTGTGTTAGGGACTGAGATCATATCACTTTAAATTTACTCCTATTTACAATGCACATAGAAAATGTCAGTTCACATGGTAATGACAAAGCAGCAATTTCCGATGATATAATGGCAATTACAGATATGATATAAGAACTTTAATTATGAGAAAGACAGTATGTCTAAGCTGGTTAAGGTTTTAATTAAAATTCACTCCCTCACACATGATGTGAAATGAATTCACTGCAACTTGAATTTTACTGAATTTTATTTTATTTTTTATTACATTTTGTTACAAAAATGTTTATTCACAATCAATCGGCCTGGAGAATTGGGTTTGTGCCAGGATCTCAAGAGTTCTCATGCTAAACACAGGCTTGTGTCTTAGCAACAGTTGAATTTATTTTTGCTTGGTCATCAGCAAATCTGAAAGGCTTTAACTGGTGTGAGGCTTAAAACCAGTTTGATATTTGTATTCATTGAGCTGACAGTAAAACATGCTAACAAACAGTGAGGTAAAGGTGCTGCTCTGTTGCATGCAAAAATACCTGAAGACATCATCCTAAAAATGTCTGCATTTCTCTTAGCCTTAAGGAGGCCTGAAGTTGTGTTAAAAGCCATTTTGAAGCATGTGTTCAACTTTGCTTGAAAGTAGCCCAAAGCATGTCAAAATACAGAATTCAGCTTTTTTTTCTATGGAAAATAGCTACAGACGTTCCCTTTGTTCAGAAATGCTCTGTGCTCTCTTTAGATCTCTCAAAGAGATCTTTCAGAGTAGTCTAACATAAACTGAAAGTCTTGTTTTTGCTTACTTCCACTGGTTGAAGTTCTTCACTTGTTGTAGTGACGTAGAAGTGTACCGAGGGTGTGTTTCGTACACTCCGACGTCACTGTTGGGTGTGGTCAGAGGTGACAGACCTAAAACTATAAACCAGATGATGTCAGTGAATTAATGCTGTTCAGTTTTGTGTTAAGTTACTCTTAAAAGGTGGTTGGTTGTTATAACTTGGGTTTTAATTTCCATAACTTGGTTATCTAACTTTGTATTCACAAAGTTAATTGCTGAGATCTTTAAAAATAGGTTCAGTGGGGCAAGAAACACGAGTCGGACAATCAAAAAGTTTGTAATGTGAGCACACCCATAATGTTGGTAAGTACGATAGGTTGAAGTTAAACCTGGAAGTCAGGCTGTAAGCTGTTGTAGATGTTATTGTACCGTTAGCCTTTGTTTTATCTTCTAAATAAGTTGGACTAACCTGGCTAACCTGGTTTTTTTTTTAACCTGTATGACCATCTGTAATATGTGACCACTCGTGCTTGTTGGACCTTTTTTAGCGATGTTGCCGCATTCCCAGATCTCAGCAATTACTTTATTAACCATTAGAACCAATGGCTGAAGCTACAAAAACAAAACCCCATTGTAATAAACCGTAGTTTTCCTTTAAGGAAAAGTGGCAGATGTTACTGGCCATTTTCTTAGATCTGAACGTTATTATTCAACAGTTGTCAGAACACTGAATGCAGTGTGTATGGTGAGATGTGAAACCTCTGTGGACGCTCGTTCTACCACAAATCCAGGCATTCTTGCTCTCAAAAGATGAGTTATTGAAAAAGTTTCGTGAAGGTAAATGAAAAACAGACCCATTTCTAGGGGGTATAGAGAACAAAACGTGTGTGTGTTTGAGTGTGTGGGAGGCTGTGGGGTGACAGTAGAAGTAACTTTGATTGTATTTTCCAAGTAAAATGAGATGGATGGTTGCAATTAATTCAGCAGTGACCATTAACTGAAGAGCCGAGTCCAGCAGAATCAAGCAGCAGGACGCTGGAACAGATGAGAGCAATGCAGTGTTTATGTTTGTGTGTGGGCTTGTGTGTTTATGCAGGTGTGTGTGTGATGTTTTAAACACAGTTTGCTTAGGGATCTTTGAGGCCCACTGAGTCTTTGCAGAACGCAACTATGCTGACTAGAGTGAAAGAAACCCAAGATCTGTTCCAGATTCTGCCTGTTAATGTAGTAGAGAACACACCTTTTTTGTGTGTTTCATTACCATCTATTAGACCTTTTATTTTTTTTGTTGACATTTGAGGCATGGAAATATTGTTATGTGGAGGCAGAGACAAACAGGCAACCTTTGAAGGTACAAAAGGTCCTGCGGCCCTTTCCCTAGGGAAACATGCCCACATGCAATTTTGTTAAATACAAAAGCTAAACTAGACTCCTGTTTAGTCTTGTTATTTGGCATCACTGCCCACTTGTCAGTGTCTAAAGGATGTTTGAAAATGTGTATAGTTCTTGTATGATCTCTTCATTGTGGCTTCAATTTCTTGAGTTCTGTTAGTAGTATTTCATTTTTAACTTTTAATCTGTAAACTGCAACCTGGTCAATCAGTCTACCTTGAGGCAGCTGCTTTGATTGCTTCTTTAGCTTTGTTGTTGCTTGAAAGGTGTTATTGTAATTATACCTCCCTACCACCACCTGAAACAACCTGTCTTCTATTTTGTACATCTAACTGAATGACATTGTAATGTTAACCTGACATGCCAGATGGTTTGTTAGACAGAGCCATCTGCGAAATCTTCCTGGAAACTGTTTGGAAAAGGGTAAGTGCTTTCAAAAAATACCTGGCAGGTGTTTAGATGAACTATCTGTCTTTCTATCACGGGTTAACTTCAACCAATCAGATCTATGAACCATATGACGTAGTAGGAGAGCCGAAGCCAGTCAGGAGAAGAGTGAAAATCCACGCCCATAGTTGCCAGTAGTTCTTCATAGACGCTGATTGGTCCAAACCACTGTGGTTCGGCCGCAAGCGCATAACTTGAAGCCTGGCAAGATGGATTCTTGCGCGATCCTGTGAAATCCAGCTGCCTTGCAAGGTAATGTATTTCAAGGTAATGTAATGTATGCAGATCTTAAACCCTGATGAGCTGTAATTTTTGCAAATGGTTTTCTGTTTGACCCTCAGGTTGTCGCAGTCCAACCGTCATGTTGTAACTGAATCAGGGAGATATTTGCTGTTGGACAAAAGGACACAGGGATGACAATATAAAATGTTAAAGGAATTCAAGGCATTATACAAAGGTGCGTTCAAGAGGTGCTACAGAAAGATGGAAATTGCAGATGCTGCAAAAATGCCATTTGAAAAGATACCCGGAATGGAAGGGGACAAAGCTCTGATTGGCAAGAAGTACCAATTATTTTCTGTAATCTACAGTGTAGATTGGTAACAATATCAATTTGAACTAGTGAGAAGGCAGTGGGCTATTAACTAATATGGATTAGCTGTATTTATGGTCTGGCCAGACAGGGGATTGTATGCACATGTTTAAATAATTACTTAATAATAATAATAAAAATAATTCTTGACCAAAGCTTATTCATTTGTAATACTGCATTCTTTTGGACTAGTGCCTTATTAGTGTAGATCAATGATGAATACTAGTAAAGCAGGAAATAGAAGGAATCACAGTGTCTGGTTTCTGGAGTTGCTTTTTAGTCACAGGGCAGCAGGTGTTAGCTAAAAAGAAAACTTTAAAATGTAGGCTTTAGTGTGGCATTTTGACCTCAGTGCTCTCCATCAGTTGCACTCAGAGTAGCACTGATATGAAAAGCACTGAGCTTGAAATGTTACATTCATAAGTGATAATGAATTTATATACCAAGAGAGGAGCCTTTCATTGTGCAGAGTCGGCTCATCTGTGTTTTGTATTCCTCAAGGCAGCTGGCCAAGATTTGGATGCGTGTGTTTTCACTCTGCTTGGTTCTGAAACAATGCCTGTAACAGCAGTGCTATCACACACGCAGGGGTCTGTTGGCCAGGGGGAACTGACTTATTTTAGCAGGGAAATCGACACATGAGTGAACTTACAATGCTAACAGAGCTAAAGGAGCTAACAGAGCAGAAAAGCCCAAACCAAAACAAACAAAGGGCTCTTGTTAGGCACAGGCTGCCACAGGCAGGCCAAGCTGACAGTGGAGGAGATGGCACAGTGACAAAAAGCACCATCCATATTAATGCAAAAGCCATATCCCATCAGGCCATCAGAAACATGTTGGAGAGGTGTAACAAAATGAGTTAAAGACCATAAAGCTGTGACACATAAGTTCATATAAAGGCTGCATTTAACGGTTACTTTAATTATTCATGATTAATCTGACTGTTGCTTATTTTCTTATAAAACGAGAGAAAATAGTGAAAAATGTCCAGTACAATTTCCTAAAGTGCACGGTGACATTGTTAATTTGGATTTTGGACTGTTGGTTGGACAAAAGCCGATAGTAATCAAATAAGACAAGACATGAGAAGCTGACCTAGTTTGGAAGGGTTGGTCAGCTTGATTACATTTGCAGATTTAACAAGTGTTTGGCTAAAAACATGCCCAAAAGAAGTCACTGATTTTGATAAACCATGACCTATGGCTGATATCTAGTGTTCATGCATGTGTGCACTCTGTCACTTCGGGCCACACGAGAGTAGTCCATTTTTGGAGGTTATCTTTGGGGACTCGCACTGGGCGATTCATCTACCTCTCCCTGTGCACTGAACTCATTTGTTCAGTGCTCACATTAATAATTTATAGCAAGTGTGAACGAAGGGGAGTCTCAGCTTTCTGGGTGTCTTCAAACTCCTCCTCCAGCCTTCCAGTTCTGTTGCATTTCTCCTCACACACTATTTTATATGAATTTCACATCGCTCTCTCTCCACCACTTCCTTACTCTCTTCGTCTGTCTTTTTCAGTCTCACTCTGTTGCTCCTGCTCTTTCGTCTGCTAGCTTGTTGTTCAGACTGCCCTACTGTATTGGAAATACAGTGATGCTGTGCTACTGTACTTTGCCTGTCAAGAGAGATGGAGATCATTTTCTTTCACGTCTGCCCGACTCCCATCATCCTGCCCAGTGAAACAGATGGATCCCCTGGCAAATAGCGCTCATGTTAGGATACACTGTTAGCATGGCAGGTTATAGGCCATGGTGATTAATCCACTAACATTATAATCTGGACCATAATCATTGCTCTCTCACGTTGCGACGTGTCTGTCAGCTCAATTTCCAATGGTGACAGTGACACAAACTGTGATTATACATCAGCTGTCAAAAATGTCAAGAAAAACAAAACAAAAAAAACCCTTCGGGTTAAAACAGATCAGCATGTTGCTGTGAAAGGTTAGACAGGCTGCTAGGCTGTGTGTTGCAGCATGTTCAGGCATGATGAAGCAAAAATATGCAAAGCTCAGTTACTTATTTACTTGCAGCGATGTGGACCGGCTGTTGTGGGTCCATTCACTTTATTCACACAGCAGCTGTAAATTATACCGGCTGTTGTGGGTCCATTCACTTTATTCACACAGCAGCTGTAAATTATATTGATATCGTACTTGGGATGGTAAACTCTACCTGGAGACAGCAAAGTGATATAAACAGGCCAAACTCAACTGGTCTTTGGGATAAAAAAAACTGAGCCTGAACTATCAGAGTGCTCCTGAATAAACTACCTCAGTGGGCAATATTGTATACAGTATATGAGAAACAGTCAGAAATTATACTTGTGCTGAAGAAACTGTACACGCACAGCATCATTACTTTGTGCCTGTTGCTCCTGGCAACATTTTTATGTCGCCACTCTGTCCAGCGGCACTGTGAGCAAAGTCCGTCTTGTACCGAAATTGTGCTTTCTGTCTGCCGCTACCATACAGTAACATCCTCAACCCAAAATGCATAAACTTAACCTCCATCTCTAATCCTGTTCCAATGCGTAGGAAGCTGCACAACAACTCGGAGAGGGTAGCTGGCTGCTGATTAATAAGCGCTTCTACTCCCACACCATTGGACACTAAAATATAGAGAGTGAACATTATTCGATAAAACCCAATCCAACCGAAGACACACATTGAGGAGTTGTTGCCATGGGCTTTGCACGCAGTCGTTCTTTTCTTAATCAAAATGGCAATACCTAATTTAGTGTCCTGAACACTTGCGTATATACTGAGGATATATTACAAGCTATCCTTTCATTACGGAGTCCCCTTGGGTTGTTCCACCCCATCCATGTGATTAAAGTGATGGTAAAAAGGTCAAGTGTGCCTGCAGAATTTCTACATCCTTCAGGGGTTACGCAGAGATTTAGACATGTTCCTTAAGGCTTAGGATGCATCATGCATCCTTACAAATGAACTGTTGTCAAGATCATGGCAATGCTGGAAGTGGAAAAGCAACTGTCTTTGTTTTTGTTTATTTATTGGGTCATTTAACTGGGACAGTGCAAAGTAATAAGCCTTAATATATAGTCAAAAGGCTATTTTTCATTCATAGTTCCAATACAGATGTTTTTTTGTTGCAAAGAAATGGAAATTTGATGGTGTCTTCCTTTTGTAATTTGACACATTTCCTATTAAAGTGTGATGTTGAGCAGGGAGGGACTGTTGGAAGTACAGTAGTAACACCATGAAGTTCGTTAAACCCTTGTGCTGGCATGTGCATAACCACAAAATCCCAAAAAATCTTCTAAATGCATAAATCTCACCCACCAGATTGCAGCCCCTAAAATCTTGTATGTATTTCACAAAGATGAATTAACTCAGGAGGTGGAGTAAGTGTGGTAAAAATTGACTTGTCTTGTGTCAAAAGGCAGGCTTAAAGAAGAGAAGACTGTCAGAACAAGCAAAATTACCTGGGGGGCAAAGGCAGACAGGCTTTGTTGTAGGCAGGCAGATTGCCATCAAAATAAGAACAGGCAGGCAAAATGGATTAAATACTGGGACACTAAGGCAACCTTGACGATCTGACATAGTGTACTGATAACTATCTTCTATATATCTATATATATATATATATATATATATATATATATATATATATATATATATATATATATATATATATATATATATATATATATATATATATATAATAGCTGAGTGGGCGGATGATGGGGTCAGGTGATGAGTTGATGTGGGTAATTTAATAGTGGTGGCTGGTGGGCAGGTGCGATTCGGTGGGTCTGGAACGATGACAGAGGTTAGCAGTCTATGCACAACACAGAGATTAATCAGATGAACTGGAGGTGGAAGAGAGGAGGATGGAGCAGCTGTCGCAATGACAGACATTTATTTTAAATAATTTAGCTCTGCCTTTTTTCTGAAGTAGGTATAACTTAGGAAGAATTAGTTAAGGTTATTTCATAGTAATCTTCTTTGTCAAATTAGCACAACTTTTGCTGAAAACTTTTGTGCCCTTTTGACTTCTAATTCTTGTTACTTTCAGTGCTGCTCTGTCCTGTCTTTGCCTCTTGCAATAGGCCGCTCTTTTGCCGCGCCCCTCCAGTAATATTAGTGCTGAATCAGCCCCTTTTTTTTCATCCACTTAACATTTGAACATGGATGTTAATGTGCCAACGCCTCGGGGTACCTGCAGTCTCCTGACATGAATTAGCATAAACAGTGTGGCTGCTAAATGCTCTTAACCCCCCCGGACAGCCGTGCGTTTTGCAGTTCTCTCATGTGACTCGGGTGTGTCATTTTGCTATGCATGCTGTAGCACCCAGCTCTTCTGAATGAGCTCTTCCGCTGTCACACACACACACGGGCTGATGAAGTTCATTAACACCCTCTCTCCCTCAGTAATAAATGCATGCTCTTGTGTTTCTCCTTTTTGTCTGACATGAGCGTTAATGTACAGTATATGCTCTTTTCCTGCACTTCCTTAAAATACATCACCATAGAGGGAAGCAGTTTTGTCCTAGTTTGCCCCCAACTCATGCCCCACCTCCTTGCAGACTATATGCGGATAATTACAAGTGTGTCTGGAGCAGATTTGCACCCCACTGTGCCTAATCTTATATCTCCTTTCATTATGTTATTTCAATAGGTGTTAGTGACTCATCTCCATAAGCTATGGAGACATCAATGAGTCTTTGCGGCCTCAAACTACCCCTGTGTGACAGATAAAGCTATTCTGTGAAACCAGCTGAGCAGCTGGAAACAATGGTTGAGGTGTTTTTTTTCCAGGATCTGAAGCAGGAAACAGGAAGTGGACTCAGCAGAGGTGGCGTTTTCCTTCAGAGATCAAATGTTATCAGCGTCAGCTGGCTGGCTATCTGCCTTCTCACCGTCATCCTCAGCTCAGGCCATTCGGACATATCAGGGTCAGAGGTCTCCTCACACTCAGCCACAGGATCAAAAAACAGTGCAGGAATAGGGATAGGAATTTCCTGCAGCCTGTTATTGACACTTCAAAGGTCCAGGAGAGCAGCACTTGGAAAGTGCCCTTTCAGCACTTCGTAGTCACCCGCCCCCAGTCTGTTAGGAGTACTGCCTTATTTCATTGGACATCACAAGGCAAACAATTGAGATTTATGAGTCATGTGGCTGCCTGCACTAACATTCTGCTTTCTTAGCTAAAGGTGAGCAGTAAGTCATCGCTCCTTCACTCCTTCCTCCTCCATCATTCACTCTTACCTCATAATCCTGCAGCCTTCTCCTTCGGCCCCCTCATTTGCCTCCACTTCTCTTTCCGTCGAGCATTTGAATTGTGTGGGAGGTCTTATGAGTCCCCTGGGTCATTTTTGGCCTTATAACCCCATGAGACATCTGGTTTTAATTTAGTTGTTGTCACTCAAAAGATATGTGTAAAAAAAAAAAAAAAAAACCCCATCAATTTACCAAATTAATAAATTAACCTCTTTAAATCAGTTTTTATACTCTATGAACATGACAAAGAAATCTCATTAAACATGACAAGGAAACATACAATTACAATTATTAAACATACAATTATTATTGTATTATTTTCTACCCAATTATAATGATATCATGGATATCAATCATTTTGTTCAGGACATGTAAATTTGCTCTTAATAATTGTGTGTAATCTTGTATTTCTGAAAGCTTCTCAGCTCAAAAGCTCCTGAATGGCACAGGAACCTTCACGTTCAAATTTCTTTCTCATATGAGAGTAGATCACCCCCCCAAGCTGCCCCTCAATTCAAACCCTAGTTTTTACCCCCAGCTTGTGTTCGAACAGACGCCTTTTCTTTCCTGCTGACTAACTCACTAACTCACTTTAGTGCCATTATCCCAGACATGGCGATGAGCACCTTGAGTACACCGGCATTAAAAAGGCATGAAATTGCACGCTGCTCTACCTTTTTTTCAAACTTTTAGAGTTAGGAAAGAGTTCTGGGGTTTTACTGACAGTTTGAGTTTATTTTTGGGCAAGCACAACGGTAGCAGCCAGCCTCCCCAACCCACTTCTCAACGTGATGATCATGGTTTGTAAACAAGAGCTTATGCAGCCCGAATGCAAAGGGAAAAAAAAGACAAAGAAAAGATTTTCAAATGAGGAACACAGTTGTGGCAGAGAACAAAGCAAAGAAGTTCAGGCACGGATTGGTGTTTGTAGGTGTGTGTTTTATGACACTTTCCTCTGAGGTGTGTTGAACAGTGCCCTGGGGCTGAACACACTAAGAGAGGACTGACAGGCCCTTGTTTTGCCTCTCTGCTTAAGACAGAGTCTCACCCCAGGGGTCTCCTGTAGATTACAGCTAAGTATACCGAATGGAAAAAGAAGAAAGTGCGTGTTTGATTTGGTAGAGGAATGTATTTCCCTGAGACTACTCAGTAAGCCATGCATGCTCTTTCCCCTTTTTTCACTTTCAGGGGACCTGAATATGTGCAAAAGCGATTTCCCATGTTCCCCACCAGAGTCCGAGGAAAAATGACTCAGCAGGACCATCTAATCTCCCAATTCCCAATAAGCCTTTTTGCCCAAACACAAATGAACACCTACAAAGGTACAGTTCCCCCCTACAGTACCTCTTACAAAACTGCTGCTGTGGGTCCTGGGAAGAAAAGGCCACGCTGGAAAATCGCTATGGTGATCAATAAGGCAATTTTCTGTCAGGTTAACGGCTGACACTCAGGTTATTTACTCTGAGGGGGCAGGGGCAAGGATAGGTAGTGGTGGAGTGCGCACGTTGGTAGACATATTGCCTTGCTTACCTAATCTCTCTCTGAACACTTTGATCATGACAGACAGCTTCTGCAATGTCCTCGAACAGACAGGAGATGCACCCCCGCCATGCTTTCACTCAGTGTCCCGTCTATTCCCTCGTTCTGTACAGCTGAAAGAAATTTCCATTGCCTGTGACATAGTTTTGTTTATTTATAGATGAAGGAGATCCATGAGATTTTTGGTGGGTCCCTACATGTATTTGAGGTAATTTAGTTGTTGAAGTGTCTAAGAAGAAATGTATCATAAAGGGACATTTCTATACACTGACAGATGACTTGTCTCACTTTGGTGATCCAGACTCGACATTGCATCAGCATATATAAGAGTTGATACTGCTAATTCCTGCATGGACTGAGCTTGCCTTTGGCATCAAGAGCCAGATGTGGGTACTGTTACTGTAGCTTGAGGCACGGCCTCAGAGCTGCTCCTGCCTGAGGGTAAAAAGCCAACAGACTTAACCTATAGCTTTTTGGGAGGGATGTTAAATGCACCAAGATGGCTTTACTAGCTGGACTGGAAATTTGAATATCTGCTGGTTTTCTTAGTCATATATGATAATAAATTAGATATTTTTGGACTACAATTTGAAAAACGAAACAAAAAAAAACCAAGTGATTTGTGCATGAAAACCTGTGCTTTGGGAAATTGATCTGCAGATTAAATGATAATGATTTGGGCTGCAATAACCTATTATTTCCATTATCAATGAATCTGCAGCTTATTTTCTCAATTAATTCTTTTGTCTATAAAATGTAAGAAAGTAGTGAAAAATGGCAGTTATAATTTCCCACAGCCCCTAGTGATGTCTTCAAATGTCAGTCCAAAAATCAAAGAGATTCCATTTACTATCATGTAGACAAACAAAAGCATCAAATTATTATATCTGAGAAGCTGGGACCAGCAAATATTTGGCATATTTGCTTAATAAAATGACAAACGATTATTTGCTTAGCAATATAGTTTAGCAGATTAATTTTCTATGGATCGGCTAAGCGATTAATCGTCTGATCATGGCAGCTCTAATCGTCAATTGAAAGCCTGTAGTTTTCCCACTGTGCAGTTTAAGAGTTACCTCAACTTTGAACTGCACACAAAGGAACTTAAAGGTGCATTAGTCTTTTTATTTGTACTTTTTGCATTGCATTTTGTGAAAATTCGTATGGCGAATGTTTTCAGTTCTCCAAGGATTAGCTAAAGATTTCAGGGAACTGAGTGACCTAACTGATCTATGTGGGGGTTCTGACATCGCAAGTGCCTTCAGCCTCTGTGAGGAAAACCATGCCTTTTTCACTTCCTGGATTTTCCTAATGAGTAGTGTTGTGGATTATGCTCACACATCCCCCCGTCTTGTTGCCTGTGGAATAACAGAAATCCCAAGGGAGATGCGAGATTTATGCACGGATCCTATATTTACAGAACCAAAGATTGGATTTGTTGAGTCTTAACAGCTGTAAAAGATGGCAGGTTATCTCTATCATAGAAGTCTGTGGTGAAACATAAAGATCAGAATTTACACAAATAGGTCTATCATGCAAATGAGACACATTAGTGCCCTTTTTATGCTTTCAGGCTCCAAATATGATTTATGCTACATTACAGATAATGATGTATTCAAGGTGAAATGGAAACCCGAGATGCTCAGACTAATGAACACAATCATTTCTTATATTGGCGTCCGTAGACTTTTTCCCTACGTGAGGAAAGTGAAGCTCACTGACCATTTCCACTTCTCAAATGTGGTTTCATGAAAAAATACACATACGTACACACAGAGAGAGAGACGCATGTAATGTTTTACTTAATGATAAGTAGGCCATTCAGACATTTAGATGATCATTTAAATGATTATGTTCTATAAATGTGTTTGTCGAGCAGTACAATGACTTTAAACTTATCTTAATGCAAACTGTACTTTGACCTTGCCAAATGCAATTTTGAATATACTTCGATTTAATGTCCCATAACGGTTCCACGCCACAGTAATCACAGTTACTGTTCAGCCTGAAGTGTCAAGAGTCTATTTTCCCCCAGAGCCAGCGTTTGGGAGTGCAGGTGAAATCAGAGCACCTCACTGAGGGGTTCAGGTATGTAATGTCACCCCAGGGATGGAGGAAGGGGCCAACAGCACCAGGTGTCAAAAAGGGGGGCTTTAGGTAAATTGTCTGCATAATATACATCGGATATATCATTGAGCCATCCGATTTGATTGCCATGCCCAGGTGAAATATTCTCAGAGCGGAAGCCCATCTTCTTTCCAATTACAGCAGCAGTGCCGGTGAGGTGGCCTATTTGCTTGTTGAGGCGCACAGGGCATGCTCAGCTAGCTGGGATGACTGGCAGTGAGGATGGGGATAAGGAAGGAGGGGTTTGCGGCGATGCAGATGCTCCATCTGGTGACATGGAGAGAACAGTTAAATTCATTAATAGATGCTGTCAATCTCTGTTTCTGTCAGTTATCATCGCAAAGTTATCAGTTCTTACCATTGCAGAGTCTGTTGACAAAAACACTGAATAAAAGTCTGGCTCACTGTAAGTCTAAAAATAGTTGGTGAGGATTGAAATTTGTTTTGGTTTTGGTTTTTTTTCCCTCCTGCATGTACGAGACCAATTGCTTAATTATATATATATATATATATATATATATATATATATATATATATATATATATATATATATATATATACCTGAACGAAATCTTAAGACCGGGGGAAAAATTACAAGAATTCACATTTTGCACTGCTGGATCGTAAGCAGGTTGCAAGTAGAGCTTCAAAATGCAAAAAGAAGAAACATGAGCAAGAGACAAAAAATAGAGAGTAGGCAATTTATTGAAAACTGCATTTAAACTCAAAGAGGCTGTTCATCAGCTGATCAAAAGTTTAAGACCATAGCCTTAAAAAGTCAAAATCTGCGCAAAAATCTGGCTTTCATGTCATTTTCATTCAGGCATTCACACTGTCATGACGTCCTGATGGCAAAGGCAAAAAGGCTTTTTGTCTTTGAACGTGGCAGGATTGTTGAGCTGCACAAGCAAGGCCTCTCACAACGTGCCATTGCTGCTGAGGTTGGATGCAGTAAGACAGTCATTTTTAATTTCTTAAAAGATCCTGAGGGTTATGGGACATAAAAGTCAAGTGGTAGACCCAAAAAAATGTCACCTGCTCTGAGCCGGAGGATCAGACGGGCTGTCCGTGAAGACACAGGCCGATCCTCGACCCAAATTAAGGCCGTTACTGATGCTGACTGCAGCCCAATAACCATAAGACGGCATCTGCGAGAGAAGGGCTTAAAGAACAAAAACGTCTTGAAAGGCCATGTCTCCTCCCACGCCACAAACTTGCCCGTTTGGATTTTGCAAGGGAGCACCAAACATGGGACATTGAAAGGTGGAAGAAAGTTTTATTCTCTGACGAGAAAAAATTTAACCTGGATGGTCCTGATGGCTTCCAACGTTACTGGCATGACAAGGAGATCCCACTGGAGATGTTTTCTAAACGGCACAGCGGAGGAGGCTCCACCATGATCTGGGGTGCTTTTTCCTTCAATGGAACAATGGAGCTTCAGGTTGTGCAGGGGCGTCTAACGGCGGCTGGCTATGTGGAGTTGTTGCAGCGGGCATCCCTCTTGACTGAGGGCCCTCGTCTGTGCGGTAATGACTGGGTCTTTCAACAGGACAATGCTGCAGTTCACAACGCCCGACTGACAAAGGACTTCTTCCAGGAGAATAACGTCACTCTTTTGGACCATCCTGTGTGTTCCCCCGATCTAAATCCCATTGAGAACGTTTGGGGATGGATGGCAAGGGAAGTTTACAAAAACGGATGTCAGTTCCAGACCATGGATGCCCTTCGTGAAGCCATCTTCACCACATGGAGCAACGTTCCCACTAGCCTCCTGGAAACACTCGCATCAAGCATGCCTAATCGAATTTTTGAAGTGATCAACAAGAACGGTGGGGCTACTCACTACTAAGTCCTTTTTTGACATTTTCAGTTCTGTTTTTGGGGTCTTTTGGGCTATGGTCTTAAACTTTTGATCAGCTGATGAACAGCCTCTTTGAGTTTAAATGCAGTTTTCAATAAATTGCCTACTCTCTATTTTTTGTCTCTTGCTCCTGTTTCTTCTTTTTGCATTTTGAAGCTCTACTTGCAACCTGCTTACGATCCAGCAGTGCAAAATGTGAATTCTTGTCATTTTCCCCCCGGTCTTAAGATTTTGTTCAGGATTGTGTGTGTGTGTGTGTGTGTGTATGTATATGTGTATATATATATATATATATATATATGTGTGTGTGTGTGTATGTGTATATATATATATATATATATATAATGTGTGTGTGTGTGTGTGTGTGTGTATATATATATATATATATATATATATGTATATATATGTATATATATATGTGTGTGTGTATATATATGTATATATATGTATATGTGTGTGTGTGTGTGTGTATGTATATATACACACACACTCTGAACACATTACCTCTGTACTGGTTTGCAAAATTTCATAAATGGCATCCAGTAGGAAAAACCTAACAAAGCATTACCGCTTTTTTCTTACTGTAAGTTTGGCCCTATGATTTTGTGCATTTCTATCTAATCCCCTCTTAGCTGTTGTAGTGGATCCAGGCCTTTGTTTCATTGCTCCATGCACAAAATAAAATTTGCACCAAGTTTTATACAATTCAATTTAACCCAATATACAGCATTTATGGCAACTCTGCCCAATCTACTGTATGTTTCCAGACAGCTTGAAACCTGTGAATTTCTGCATGGAACATTACCACCAGTGTTTTTGTGTTTTGTGCATGAGGTGTTTGTCTATAAAACTGTTTTGTATTCCCTGCTAAAAGTGACAGCTACAGTGACAGAGTAAGACAGAGAGGGCAAATTGTCACAATGCAAGAAGTCATCTTTCTGGGAGAGGAGAGATGAGTGATGAAAGGGACTTGAGCGGATTAAACAACATTTGTGAGTTAACACGAGACTTCAGCGGTCAGGGGAGGGAAAAGCAGGCAGCGATACCCAGCCTGTCTCTGTCTTTCACAAAAGACAGCATTGCTTTCTTTGTGCCACTCCAAAGACATCTCTAGCTGGCACGGACGTGAATGAGGAGAGGCTGCACTTGTTTCTGTCCAACACTGAGACAGAATCACCCAACCCCCTGTTGATGAAAAGTGGGAAGAGACACAAAGACGGCCATTGTTTTACCGTCTGCTTGGGGGTGGGTTGCCTAACATGGCATATACCTCAAAAACAAGAATCAGAAGGAGGCCTCTGCACAGCCCTGACACCTAATGGGGTGAATGACAACCCAGTTATTATAGCAAGGGATTCTGGGAAACCTTGTGGGAATGGGGAAGGAGAGCTATTCATAGGCAGTCTTGACCAGAGCGCCTCTTAAATGGGAAACAGTGTCATTCTTTGTCACAGCTGAAGTCATACACTTTCAGTATTTCAGTTGCCTCTTAGACTTTGTGTTAGCAGTGGAGTTGTTGGTGGTGAATGGGTGGAAGGGGGCAGAAAGGGTGGGCATACAGGCTGGTGCAGGGCTGGGGGAGGCATCCCCCCGTGGAGTCCCCCATGGCCCCCGAGTGACATCACTGCTGCTTTTGTTTCTACCCCTGCTGAGCACCAATTAGCCTGTCGCCACCTGCTACTGGAGAGCAGGCTTTTGTGCTCCGCAGCCGAGAAGCAGCAGCAGCCCTGTTTTGCTCATTGGCTCATGGTTCACTCTACATGTCAGCCAGTCAGGAAACAGGATGCTGTGGTAGTAAGTGATAACACGCATAAGCTGTCACATACTTTACGCTCAACTGTTCAGTTGGCATTACATTAAGTGACATCTCGCATAGTTTTTTTTACTGCTTATGTGCCCTGCTGCACCCATGCTGAGCCCCATCATGTTTAGACTACAGTATCTGTTTGTTTAGCAGACAGTTAGATTTAAAGGGGATCAGTATGAGATATGATTGGATGTTTTAAGGAGGAATATTATAGTCAAAAAGGGGTGCTTGAAAATACAGTTTTGTACTTGCTGTAATCTTAGTTTATTTTTTTAACTTGCACATTTAAGCTTGTATCTGTAACCCTGTGTTGAAAGCTGTCAGGTTTCATTTTCTGAACATTTAGGATTCTGTCTGTATTCTGTTTTACGGGTTAGTCTGTTCAGTTTCATGCTTCCAGCCTTACTTTTACAAGCTGTGAGAGTAGACAGGATTACATAAGGTTTTGTACACAGAACTTTGTAAAGGACACTGAGGATTTGCAAGAGAGACAGGGCAGGACATTTAACTTTTGACTTTTTACTCTTGACTTTTGACTTAACAGTTTCTTTGGTGTTGCTATGTGGAGACATATCCAGCTGCAAGCTAGGAGAGTTTAGCTGAATAATGGAAGTAATGTATGGATCTGTATAAACCTGAGAAGGGATGGAATTAAAGGTGGACGAATGGTCAAAGCTTGCAAACATTAAACTCAGTGTACAAACTTGAGTTTACTGGAAAGTAAATGTTCAGTGTTCAGTTTACAGGTACAGACTCAAATGTGTACAAAACAAAACGCACCTTTTTGAATTTTATTCTGTGAAGTGCAGGTACAGCACAGCATGTGTTTGCACTGGTAAACAAATAACTTGAAGAGTCTCACCCCTCATCGTGGCTTCCAGTCACATCTGACTTTGGCTAATCTGGGGATTGACGGCGACTCATTCAAAGGACACTTACAATGGCGGCTCTTGGCAGGATTATGAGGGATGTGAGAGCACCCAGATGAATGGGGTCGGCAGGAGACGTTGATCCAGCTCACTTCCTTGAGCCTTTCGACTCCTCCAGTCACTGTCAGTCATGTCATATTGTGGCTCCAGGAAGGGCACGTATGTGTCATTTGTTTGGTGATACAGGTTGTCCTCTCTGGCCTTTTGTAGCCGGTGGACCCTGACATGTGTTTTCCTTTAGTCTCAAGAACAACATTGTGTTTTGCTTCTTTATCTCCTTTCACCTTGGTTCCATTACCCTGGAATGTGCCTCCTACTGTGGACAAAGAGAAGGCCATTTGGCTGAGTGACTGTCTCATTCCACAGTGTTGTAATTGGCTTCCTTCTCTCTCTCTGTGGCCTTGATAACTGTGATGAAATTGAGGTTCAGTGGCCTTGTGGTTCTTCCACCATTGGCAATTGTGAATCATTGACAGCATTTAAAGTTGAACTGTTCACCCTGCTCACAGTTCGATAATCAGTGTTGTCATATCATGTCTTACCTACATCTGGAACAGAGGTCAAAAGGAATCCAGCCTTGGGATTTTCCACTAATCTTACAATTATTTTTACTCAAAGAGTCTGTAGTTTTTAAAGAACATGTGAAATGAGATGCACATTGTTTTATTTTGATCAAATTATCTAAGAATAACCAAGCTATCACATGACTGACTATAAATTCTGCTTGTCTTGTTGTGTAACCCTTGGCCTACATGTACAGTCAGCTTTTAGTCAAGACTTGCATAGCAGTTATCATCCACACAACATCCAGGCTACCTTTCAGATCTTAGCTCCAGGCTAAATTCCTTTCTTTCGGGGTGCTCATAAAATTTTAAAGTAATAGTTAGATGTTTGTTTTATATCCTCTTACCAAAGCTGACATGTTTATTTTTTCCCCCTCAGTGCTTTGTCAAGCCGCTTTCCCCTTGTACCATTTTCTAGTACTGCATCTGACCATAAAAGACAATAATAGTGTGGAAAAGCCTTCCTGTCATGAATTTTATACCCAAATAAAATGCATCTATTTTGGAGATAAAAGCAAGAACAAAAAATGTCTCATTGCTATACTGCCTTGCTGAGTATATGAGTAAATATAATAAATCCAGCCCCTTCCATGCCATCCCCCTATTGGTATGATTTCCCTGTGCAGTTACGTACAGTAGCCTACTCTATGTAGTATAATACAGCTATAGATTACTACTTTAATTAGCTGTTACATCATGTGTATCAGCATGCACTGGGAGTTGACAGTATTGCAGCTGATGTGAAAACCTGATGTGACTCCAACTTTGTAATTTCACTTGAAATTTCACACTCATATTGCTAAAGAGTCAATTACGTTTTTTGGAATAGAAGTTTAATGCACTTATGTAACATTTAACCTGGGGAAAATCCTGGATAAACTTATGGTACAGGATGAATATCTCTTTGAACGGGGACTACTTTGTGTCGATCGGTAATTACACATCTGAGCAAGTTCCCCAAGTCTCCATTCCTGGGCCTCGAGTCTGTTCAACATCTACATGCTCCCACAAGTGCAGATTATGGAAAACAACAAAATTACTTACCATAACTATGCAGATGACACACAGATTTATATAACCATATCACCAGGTGACTATGGCCCCATACAAGCACTGAGTAAGTGCATTCAACAAATAAATGATTGGATATGCCAAAGTTTCCTCCATATCTTGGACTACAAGATAGGGAGTCGTTTTAAATTGCCTTCTGTTTCTTTTCTATCTTTTCTTAATGCCTGTTTGTTGTACGTAAAGTACTTTGAATTGCCTTGTTGTTGAAAGATGCTACATAAATAAACCTGCCTTGCATTTAAAAAACTTGTTAGTAAAAAAATAGCCATCACATGGAAACGGCTGCAGGAAATCCTCCCACGAAGGATGGCTGGATTGCAATTGTCAATTAAATAAACTCTATGGAGAAATTGACCTTTACCTTAACTACAGTATGAACAACATGTTAAGTACTGGGAAAAACTTATAGTTTACATATATGTGTGGCTAAAGGTGTAACCCATTTGCTTCACTTTTGCTTGAAAGTATCAGTAAAAATGAAGTTGCAAGAAAAATCCACTCATTACACACTAATGTGTAGGCTTTTGATTTTGATCTTAAAAAAAAAAACATGATCAAAGGTGCGTAAAAGGAGGTACTCGGTTTTCATCTGATCGTAGCAGTTTGATATGTTATGCCACTTCACCCTTGCAGTGACACCTCCGGTCTACATCCTGCCTGTACTTAGACTTGTCATTTTCACTTATGCATCCACATGCCGATGTGCTGCTGAGTGACATACTGTAGGGTCTTGTCGACGGTGGGCTCCAGTGTAGATGCTGTTTGCTCCCTCAGTGAAGCAAAGTGGACTGCTGATTGACATCTTATTATAGGGACTTGCCTGTCAGGGAACTGTGAAGGTGATTATATGACAGGAGTCCCTGCACTGCTACAGGATTGCTTTATTGTATGTAAAGCATTAGCACTCCATCTGACATAATTTGTTAAAAGTGTAAAAGAAACATAGTTATGTAGGTACAAGAAATTGAGCTAGTTGGGGCTAAGGAAAAGGACAACACTACTCAGCAATACACACCAGAGCGGGATGTCTTTAGCATCTAATACCACAACATTCACTTTTTTTTTTTAACATTAATCCTTCCTAAATGAGTACTCAACAGATTTAGCATTTCATTCTCCTAACATTGTCGGACTCACGATGGACAGTTTAAAGATATCGATATGTTTTATTCCACGCATTCTTCTTGCTCGCAAAACCTGGCGTCTACATTACCCACAATACATCTTGATCGTCGGGGGTGCTATGTTAGTAGTGGCTGATGTAACCTCGAGCCGCTAGCCTCAAGCAGAGATGAGGAGCGGGCTACAGAGGTCTGGTAAACTCAATCTTTTCTAACTCCTCACCAACAGATTTTCTATTTTTATTTTCAAACGTTTTCAGCCCCAACTGACGCTGACTCAAGTGACATCACATGAAGCAATTCATCAGACTTCCCTCTGGAGCCTCAAAAGGCTTCATACAACCTTTTCAGATATGCAGTAGTACCCCCCAAAACCTGTAAGCAGTTCCCCTTTAATCAGACTTGTTATGTAATATTATTCACTGTGACAGTCTGCTAAGCTAAAATTCACTTTTTGAGGAGAGAGGATACTCCTGTAGCTGTTAGTCCATTGGTGGTTCTCCTTGGTCACCCGGCTTATTCTGCAGTATACACCCCAACTCTAATCCCTAATTAGGAAGTGGATGTTTTCCTCCAGGGTGTAAATGTGTATGTTTGGCTGTGCGAGTTGGTGTGTGAGTGTGCGTGAATGTATGCATTAGTGCTACTGAGAAAGCACTGGAAGAGCTTGTAAGCCTGTATCTGTGCTACTGAACCAGATATGGAAGCTGTCTGGTTTAAATAGGACCTGCCACACAATCTCCAATCCTCAGTGTTTTTTGTTTATAGTTTAATATTCTAAAAATGTGTAGATGGTTGCAGTTACAAATATAGCTTTATATGGTAAGCCACAGAAGGTAAAGTGTGTGTGGGTGTGTGTGGGGGGGGGGGGGAATACCACATTCAGTCATTTATTATGACTCCATAGCATAAAGGCATAAATATTAATGGAATAGTCCTAAAAGCATCCCATGTCAGCATTTCAATGGGAGAAATGCCATACTTTATTATTATTATTGGCCATAATCTGATTGTCATGCACATGTTAATGTAATCATTGACATGCTGAGAGAAACAGGCCACTGCAATTCTAATTTTCTTGCTGTTGATATATTTGGTGCTCAGCCATCACTGTCATGTTGCTGCAGAGTATTTCTCACTGATCATTTGACGATAAATCTCTTCTGCACATAGGTGATTTTTTAATTGTCTTCAGCCTTAGTAACTATTCCTGATAATAGTAACTAGTCAGTTCTAGTGCTAAATCGATTAGTCATTAATCAGTCCATCGACAGAAACTAAGCGGCAACAATTTTGATAATAAATTGCTTTAAATCATTTTTTAAAGAAAAATGCCAAAAATTCACTAGCAAAAGCTTCTTATATCTGATGATTTGCAGGTTTTCCTTGTTTTCTATGACACAGTGAATATCTTGGGTTTGTAAACAAAAACAAGAAATTTGAATAATTCAGCATTGGGGTTTGGAAATTTATGATGGTCACTTTTCACTATTTTCTGACATTTTTTGACCAAAATTAACCAATTAATAGCGAAAATAATTGCAGATTAATCAATAATGAAAACTGTAGTTAGTTGCAGCCCTAATGAGTTCATTCTCCAAACACATTCTCAGTGCACAGACGATTTCCCATGAAATGTGTACCCAATAAAAAGTTTTTAGAGCAACATATGTAAATGTTATGAATTGGATAATTTACTGCTAGATTGCATCAGTTAGAGGGAACCAAACACCTCATACTGCAGCATTTATTTTATTGAATGTTAAAATTGTGGATTATTTCCTTAAGCTACTGTTTACTAGCTATGGAAGCCTCTCTTTGGCCCAGGCCAGTACTCATACATGCTTGCATGTAGTACTCGCTTCCACCCACCCATACCCACAAACATGCTGGCCTGTCTTTATCATTCCATTGGCCCAATTAACTGCGGCCTACAGCTTCAGTGGTATTGTGTCCGTGAGGCGGCTCTATCAGTCTTGCTTGGCCGCAGCTCCACACACAAAGCATGACAAATGAGAGAGGCCGCTCCCTCATTACCTGAGCTGTAATCACTGTGTCGGCTGATAAGATAACTGTCAAAATGCATGCTCAGTTATTGACAGCTTTAGCAGTCCAGATCAGCTATCTGTGCTATCTATACAGGTGTATCGAAGTGCAACAAATGGCAAATGCGATTAATTGCTGCACTTTTGACCTTTTGGTGAAATACTGTATGAAGCAAACTGGATTTGTTTTTTAGAGGTGGCCTTGGAAAAGATTAGCTCGCAGTAAATGTGACACAGATGCAAATAAATGGAAATGGGAGCTCACACGCATTCAAATATACACAAATGCTCCATGTGCCTCTCATCCTGTGGTCATCTATCAAGTTTGTCTCACAGTAGCTGGCAGGCAGCGTGGCCTGAATGGTGAAAGTGACTTTTGAGTTGATGGTGCCAATTCATAGCGAGAGGTCTGTTCTTCCCTCCCAGCCCAGTTCCCAAGGGGAGCCCCAGGCTAGAGTGAGATGAGAGCAGCACTGAGGAAGCTGTTCTGGGCTTGTCCCCCGTGCTCCTCCCGTAGGTCTGTTTGAGCAGCCTCAGTTAGTTGAACGAAGCCTAACATGATTAGGCAGATAGAGAACCTCGAAGAATAGACTTGGCACAAGTCTGAATGGAGCCAGTTATGAGTGAACTCTCTGTAGTGGTACTTCAACAGCCATAGAATATCACCGTATCTGATGAAGTATTGTTGCAAAATACTCCAATCACTGGTGCAATTATTTGCCATTTTGAAGATCTTTCACTGGAAGGCAGTGTCAGCAACATCATGAAATGGCATACAGCACAAAAATAGATGTTTGGCTTTAAAACTGACCACTTATGACTTTAAAGTTTCCTTGGTTTTGTACTACAGTCATGTCATAATAACTTGCTGTACCTAAGGCTCTGTGTTGGTGATCAGAGTACAGCGTGTACTTTTGTGTCCATATGAGTGTGTCTTTGTTTGCTCACAACCATAGGTATTGAGCTGTGTTGTTTGGAGGCTTGCACCGTTGCAGTGATTTGTCATGCAGACAGATGTGGTTGACAGGCCACATTGCGTAATTTGGCCCAGATGTAGGTGGAGACTTCACAGCCAAATGCTGAGCTGGAAGCTGTTACTCCCCTGAAACCCCACCGCTATTGTTTTTCCTTTGACTTCGGCTCGTGGGTTTCCCATAAAAAAAGGAATCTCAGAGTCCCCATGGTTAGCGAGTTGGATGGTTTGAGAAGATCTGTCTAAACCTTGGAGTCTTGTCTGGAGAGGTGCTCGGAACAGCCTGCATACTATTTGGCAGTTTCATTTCCTTGAGGTCATACCCTGTTTTGACTTTTGCAAAAGCCTGTCTGGGCTTGTTTTGTTATTTTCTATTTCCCTCCATCCCCTTCTCTCTGGTGATGATGCATGGTGCTTGTCACAAAACTTTGCAACACAGAGTGGGGAAAATACAAAAGATAGCCTAAAAGATGACCATGGATCCAAGCTGTGGCTCAAGATGTGCAGGACATTTTTTTTTTTTTTTAATCTTTCAGCAAAGGGAGAACAGTCCAGACTTTGACATTTTAGTTATCCTCTGACTCTCTTTTTTCCCTCCCTTTCATTGCTTTAAAAGCTGCCTTTTCTTCTTCTCTCCCTCTCGTGAGGCTAAATGTGTATGACAGGAGCAAAAGGCAGGGGAGCGTGAATGTCAACAACCGATTAAACGCAGTTTGATTGTGGCGACTGAGTCACCTATTTTATTCATTTATATTGTCCGTTCATGTACTCGTGCTCACTGAAAAGATGCATAATCAATTCTAATTGCACATTATCTACCACATCTAATTTATGTCATTACTTGACAAAGGAATTGTGCAGTTCAGCTGATTCAGGTCACTGTTCATATGTTTGAACTTTAACCTTGTTACAGTCTTTGTCTCCGCTCTGTATAATTGAACAAGACCCTGGACAGGATTTCTTTTAGTTTATTGCTAGAATATATCTCTTTCCTTTGTGAATATTTAACAGAAAAATGCTTAGGAAGGAAGGTGATTTGCATATTTGCATTGATATGCAATTCCCTTGAAACTTTTGCCTTTCATTTGACCTACTTGTGTTATATTTCCAAGGTATGATCCTCCGCTGGCATAACTCGCCTGCTGTCTGCTCTTTTTGATAAAGGCTTATAGTAAATTGATTTGTATACTCTCTACATACATGACTGGTCAGCAGCACTTTTAATCTGTCACAGAAGAAGTGTTTCTCAATCTCAGCGTTACCAGAATTGTGCCATACTTAGTCATCGAAGGGCTATCGGTAGCGTACAGAAGTATAAAGCTGGTCTGAGAGATGGAGGCAGAAACAGAGATGGTAAGAAATGCAGAAAGACAGAGAGTGATTCATAGAGCAGAAAAGAACAAAGGAGTAAACAACATCCTGAATGATAAAGGCCAGTCTAGAAGATGAAGTACCTACCGACCGCTCTGAAACAAACTTAAACTGGAGACACACTCCAGTGACCACAGCAGCACTTTTTTAATCATCTTTTTACATCAGCCATATGTCTGTAATAACCCCAGAAGTGTTGGCCATCAATTAATAGTGGCTGCAGCTGACACACATTACCCACCCAATATCTTTACTTCACATCCCAGGGTCACAAACCTGGATTGACTGACCAATAACATATGGCTCATTGGTTTATGTCAAAGGCGGCAAAACTTACTATTTAGTTCGATGGCACTTCAGTGAAGAGTCAAGCCTCCATGGATGAAAGATAAACAAATGCTAACTCTAATTTGCAGGTTTTTCATTGGAATTAATGGGCTGTGTCCTCCACCGAGGTTCAAATCACTGCCATATAGCTACAAATTTGCTTCCTGTGGGAAAATGTGAGGCCACACGGAGCAACCTCTCCTGAGTTAATCATTATCATTTCTGTCAGGCACTTGTTAGGCCGACCTCATAGCTTGAGCTGTTTGTGTCCTTGAGGCATCCACCGAGCTGCCTGTCACCCTTTAGAGACAGATGAGATAACACTGGCAGCAAAGCAGCTATTAGACTGTCGCAGCCTAGCTGACCTGTTAGCGTAGGACAAGCAAATTGGTCAAAGGTCATTCAGGGCTAAACACAGCTTCTGGCATGACACATGACACCAGATGCAAGGGGAACGGTGTGATGGAGATGTCACATAAGACATTCCTTAAATTTGGCCTTAAGACACCCTTTTTCCAAGCTTTGCAAACAAATAATTAATTTACCACATAACGTAGGTCCAAAAACTGAACTTAATTCCCTCTCTGCTGCACGCCAGGACCTTGTTTTGACTGGGATCTTGTCTGGATCAGATATTTGAGTGGAGAGATAAGGTCGGCAGAGAAGTCTTTGGCACACTCTTCCAAACAAAGCAAAACACAAACTCATTCCATACTGTTTGATTCATGCAGGTCTTATTTGCTGGAAGGCTCTGCTTACCGACACAATAACACAGGCACTTGTATAATCCAGTACAACAGCCTTGCAGTAAATATCTTACATTGAGGCCTTTATCAAGTGAGGGGCTCTTGTAGACTGGGGGTACCAAACATTCAAACTTTTAAACTTTCTATAACACAAGCAGCACAGTAACAGGCTGTGTGGAAGAGGAGGTCGAATGGAGAGGAATAGGTCATGTTGTCAGTGTGGTTGGCACAGAAATGGTTAATCTCTTCCCTCAAGGGACATGAGGCCGACCTCTGACCCTCCCACCCCTTGACCTCAGTGGCCACACTAACCCTTTAATGATCCAAAACACACCAGACTGGAGCTCTGCATGTACCTTTCTATCAGAGGAGTAGAGACAGAGAGTCTGGCAAGATTTTGAATAGATTTGTATACATTTGAATGAGCACGTGTGTGCATATTTTGCTGCCTCTGTCTGTCTATGCATCAGTATTTCAGTCCATCTGTAATTCTGTATGTGTTCTGCCCCATGACTCTCCGTTCCACTTCTCTCCCTCTCCCTTTCCTCTGTTTCCCCGAGGGGGTGGAGGTGTGTGTGTGTGTGTGTGTGTGTGTGTGTGTGTGTGTGTGTGTGTGTGTGTGTGTGTGTGTGTGTGTGTGTGTGTGTGTGTGTGTGTGTGTGTGTGTGTGTGTGTGTGTGTGTGTGTGTGTGTGTGTGTGTGGTCTGTCTATCTTCAACATAGAGAGAGTGCCTGTCTTTCTTTGACATATAATAACACGAGAGAACTGTTGTCTTCACAAATAATGTATTAAAATCAGACCCACCAGTGATATCTTAAAGGAATAGTTCGACATTTTGGGAAATGCACTCTTTCGCTTTCTGGTGGTGAGATTGATACCACTCTCATGTCTCATCTCGTCTGTATGGTAAAACTGTCGTGAGCAGCCCGTTAGCTTAGCTTAGCATAAAGACTCTAAACAAGGGGAAACTGCTAGCCTGGCAGTTGGCAGTCAACAAGCGGAGACTCCAGGAAGTTACTGCCAATTGGCCAAGGAATAGTCCGGCACATAACACCGGATAAAAAGGCGAATTGTTGTTTTTACACTTCTGTGTTTGTAAGGATTTAACAAACAACATATAACTTGAGTGAGTTAGAGAGTTTGGCGGATTTTATTATCATTGGACAGAGCTGTTTAATCCATTAAAGCCATTAAGTGTATTTCCCAAAATGTTGAACTGTTCCTTTGAATCACTATTACCAAATGCAGTAATGTTACTGTTAAGAAGCACTTAGTAAGACCCACTGTGGTATGATTACATCCCCCACAAAGCATTACTCAGAATGAGAGGTCCAACAAATATGCAAAACCTAAATCAGACAGTCGCATGTGTTATGATAACCTACTTTTTCCACTAGCAGTTTGAATTGTAGAAAAATCTGAATGGGGAAAAAGCCAACCTTATTAACGTAATGAAAAGCCTTGTGATATCAGCATATGATGAAGCTTACCCTTCCAGCAAACATAAAATGAGACATTCAGTAATTCGTGGGTGTGTGTGTGTGTGTCAGGACTGCTAGTCATCTGTTCGCCATGGTATCTGAGACCAGCATGCTGAGGCTGGTCATGTGACTCCCAGCGATGAGTCAGAGATGACAGTGGGAGTCCTGCTGCCTGTCTGACCAGCCTCAGTTCGACCCTGGGGCAGCGCTCTTCCCCGCTGTGCCAAGTCTCTGCCGCTCTCTGTTGCTGTTCACCCATTAGCTCGAGCGGACCAGCGGACCTCCCTCTCATCCAGCAGCATTAATAGTATAATGTAGGTCATGGTTGGGGGTAATTTTGTGTGCGTGGTAGCAGATTGTTTGTGTACGGAGGGAGCATATGTGCTGGGTAGGAAAAGTCTTGTTCGTGTGTGCGTGCGTGTGTACGCTCTATCTAATGTACACAGAAATTTTGGGATCATTGCTTGGGATAATTAAGACACAAGGTGGTTACATATTGCAGGAGGGAGCCTGGTTATCACATAGCTGTCACATTATTTTTGCCAGATTTATGGTTGTTACTATTATTATGATAAGAAGTAGTAGTTTTGGTGGTAGAAGTAATTATAGCCCGACCGATTCTGGACTTTCCAGGCTGATAGTGATATACCGATATTCATTTTTTAAACATAAACACATAACATAAACAAAAAGTTTTAATAAGGATCCCATAAATTAGTTGTTAAAAGGATTGTGACCAATACTGTAGTACATTTTAGAGTTAAAAAATAAACTTGTCAATGCCCTCTGGTGGTCAAACTATGTAATAAATAAAAATATATATATATATATATATATATATATATATATATATATATATATAACAATGTACAGTATATGTCTGCTGATAAATAACAACACATTGCATTAGCGAAATGCAAATGATAGGTTTCATGAGGTAATTTCGAAACAGTATATCCATTACATAGTTTGACCACCAGAGGGCATTGACAAGTTTATTTTTTAACTTGTCAATATACTGGCCCGGCTGATTTGATCTAGCTCTAATAGTAATGGTTGTAGAAGTAATTGTAGCAGATTTTAACAAGTGAAAGTTAATATTTTATATAGTAAAATATTAACTTGCTAGTGTTGTAGTTGACTCATGAAGCATTTAGATTAAGGCTCAAATCAAATCATGTTGTATCATGATGTTTAGGGTTTTGTCTAATAATACTACATAACGATGGATTCGCCTTGTTAAGCTTAACTAAATATTGTGATATTGATTTCGCCCAACTCTTAGGGATAGTACACTTGTGTGACATTGTAGTGCCACACAGGAAGTGATGTGGATTTTGTTTATAATGAGCACACATGATAAAAAACAAAGTTGTTACCAGTCTTTATATGTTTTCAAATCTACCCTGACCTGCCATCACCAGGCAGCACACGCTTGTTTATTGTCTAATGTCATCATTCAGAAGTGCAACAGACTGTAGTTGTTGTAGTCCTGTCCAGGGTGTTGCTATTGTGCCGGATTATCACATACAGCTGTTAAATCAAATCTCAATGTGCTTCACTAAAGACCATTTAAAAAAAAAAAAAAAAAAAAAACACACAACAGAAAGACGTCTAATTTAAAATGGGAAAGATCTCCTGTGCAGACATCCAAGTTGGCTTGAAGGTAAAGAGCCAGGTCGATATCTGGAGGAAGGCTGCTGGTACATTCACTGGCTGTTAATACATCAGTGGTACTTACAATCCCGGCTGAACTTCCCTTGAGTGAGGTATTGAATCTTAAGATGCTCAACTGTGGGGGAGACCTTCCACTCTGAAATATGTACGTGTAGTGGGCCCTTAGTGCATCGCTCAAAGACATATGAGAAAATAAAGCATATGAAAATATGTAAACTTTTGATTTCAGTCATCTTCTTTCTGTCGGTTTGAGTGGAAATACTATCACATACTTTTGCAACTGTGGGAAGTGTCTCTGCTTTTAAAGCACCCTTCTGGCAGAGGATAGATATAGCTTTCCACTCTGTCACTCACTCTGTCACACAGCTGCCATTTCCTCCTCAGGGTCTCGTCTCTTGAGAGCTGGCCTGTCAGCCGGAGACGATGTGGAGGTGGAGGGTTAGAGGTGTCAGATTTGACTGGGATATGGAGGAGACAGAACAGGAGAGAGGGGGGAGAGGGGGCCACTCTGAGGTTATCAGCTGAAATGAGGATGATTACCCTGCCGTGGCACACACACAAAGGTTTTTTCTTTTTTTTTTAAAGGTACCCTCAGAGGAGTTATTATCTTTTGGCAGCTCTGAATTAACTGTTTTTGTTAATGGAAGTGAATTGGCTTTTATAGTCAGCCGAGCATGCTGTGGAACTCTTTACCTATTTAACCTTTGCCAGCTCTGAGCCCAAGTGATGAACCGTGAAGTTGTACGGCAGTACCTCTCCAAAGCATTATTGTTATTGTCCTTGCGCAGCATATTGACTCTCTCTGGGATGGGGAGGGCACTTTTGTACAACTTGAGTCTTCTTCAGCTGAAAAATACAGACTAAACACACACACACTCACACATTGTCTCCGCCCCCCCACCATAAACAATCATGACTCTGGCAGCCTATTTAGCTGATGGATATGGTATTGATTTTATGGCCTCTTACTCCATCTGCAAGGGGCTGACATGGTTGGTTTCCTGCGTTTGGAGGGAGTTAGCTGAGGTGGATGGATTGACTCGCGTATCGATAACTCTCTCTTCACGTCTGTGGGTGGATGTTTTATGGCCGCAGGAGGACGGGATGCTGAGGTTAGAGAGGAAAGAACCTGGCACGAAAATCTGAGCTACATTGGTCGGTGAAGCTTGATCTCTCAGTGGGGAATGATGAGCAGAAGTTGGAAAATAAACTGGAAACAAATCACTCGTCTCATTTGCTTGTTTTCTACATGTCTGACTTTTTACAGAATCTCTGAATATTCACATGGAGATGAGATTAGACGAGATGAAACTTTAATGGCCCCCTTTGGCAATTTGAGAAACACTTATTTATGCATGCTAGTCTGTATACTTTGTGTATACCAGTGCCTTGTGTTTTTCTGTCATCAATTAAAAATGGTGCTTTCATGGTAACATTTTAAAACTTTAATGGCTGATGATTTGTTTGTTTCAGGGTTTAGCTTGTGTAAGCTTGCCAGCCCCACCACACCCTGCTGTCTCTTATGAAATATAATATGGGAAAAAAGAAGGAGCAGCAGATGACATTATGTTGACTGTGTTTGTTGGCTTCAGGGGGTCTTGCAAAATAAAAGCTGTATTGTTTTTTGAACTGATCCCTTTTCAAAAATTGTCTCACTTTTGAACTTTTTGGACTCAACTTTTGGCTCAGAAGACAAGCTATTTTTCACTAATTTTTTTGCTTCTGTTGTTGTTTTCAGCCTGGCTTTGTTGAAAAAAACTTCCCTCGTTGGCACTTTGTGAAAATACTCAGGTGCTGGCTAAGGCCTCTGCTGTAATATCGGGCACTGACTATGCATTTGTCTGAATTCCGTTGTGTCTCCTTAGCGCAGGTTATTGATAGAGGCCGGATAAGTAGCTTCAGTCTGCCAGTGAAATGGCCTTAGCTTTTGTTTTCTCATCTCACACAAACTGTTAATGGCCTTATTGGATCAATTAGAGCCCCTTCTATAAAGGTGCTCGGTAACTCATGATTTAGCCAGCCTTCATTAGCTTATTGGGGTTGTTAATAGGCTTAGTCTGTGAGTGTGTGCGCTTGCTGGGATTAAGTGCGACATTTCTTATCTTTTCTGCTACTTATCTTATTGGCATTTTGGGTTTGTGCAATTGACTCGCACTTAAAAGTTGAGAAAAGTGGGAGATATTCCCCTCTAAGTACTGTGATGGAAATATGAAAAACTGTTTTGTTAGTTTGTAATGATATCTGCAAGTTTGACCACTTTGCTGTAGTTGTTGTCAACAGAATGTAAAATCATATGAAAATATATCATAAATCCAACACACACAAAGTACATATTGTACTGTTACCAGTGTATATCTGTTCAGCAGAGCATAAACATGAAAGAACATAAAGGTCCTCTATAAATGTATTTTTCTGTGAATGTGGCTGTAGTTTGAGTCTTACCAGAGTCACCCACCTACTGTGAAGAGTATCATGCCAACTGCTCTTGAGGGCTCAGATGTTGTACACAGCACACGTCTAACCACAAACATACATGAAAGAAGCTGGGACACACAAACGCATACGTACAGCACGCTGCACATACTCACACACAAAATAAACAGAACATGAAGCAATCTCCTCTGTGCCCTTGAATGCAGAATGGTTTACTGTTTAGAACCTTTTTTGCCCTGCTCCTCTTCAACCCTTCTTCACTTTTCTCTGTTGAATGACACGGGTTGGTCCAGCCAGTGTTTTTAGACTTAAACAAGACAAATGTTCTGCTTCTTTTTCTGCTTCTTCTTCTGCTTCTTTGCTTCTCCTCCTTCTTCTTCTTCTGCTCCTCCTCCTTCTTCTTCTGCTCCTCCACCTCCTCCTTCTCCATCATCGTCATTAGTGAGCTTTAAAGGTGCTGCTAGGGGGGTTTTGATCTCTTTGGACAGACCCAGGCTAGCTGTTTCCCCCTGTTTCCAGCCATTATGCTAAGCTAAGCTAACCTGCGTCATATGATTTCAATCTTCTCTCTCCAACTCTCGGCAAAAAATAAAAGCAAATAAGCATATCCCAAAATGTCAAACCATTCTTTTAAACCACCACTGTTGTTACGTGCAAACTTTATATACATTTTTATTAAAAAATTAAACATTCATGAAGCATTTCAGATTAAATTGTTTTTACAGTATCTCTGTTGATATAAAGGTTTGCTGCAAAGATTTTGTTTAAGATCTTTCTGTGTGCTCACACTAAACACTGCTGGGTACTGGCTAGTTCCTGGCTGCTTGCTTTGTACCAAGGCAGTTTAGCATAATGAAATGTGACATGCGTGATCAGATAAACACATTCTTACATTTCCTGACTTACTTATTTTAGTCAGGGAAAAACGTACCTTGTCAACATTTAGAAACAACAGCCAGTTGTTTCATCAAATGCCTTCGAGCTTCCTGTTTACATGGCGGCAATACTGATCATATAAATAATGTCCTGGTAAACAAACGGTGAATGATAATAGTCAAGGAAATCGCAGACATCCGTTTCTTTTCCATAATCAATAAGGAGGAACTGATATTTCCTTTATAATTTTACATAAAGTGTTACAGTGAGGAGAAAATGTAATCCCTACCTAAAACTAGTCAGTGTGTCTCCACTAATTTGCATACATTTTACTTCCCTTTAACCTCAACATTAACTTAATGAAAACCTGAATTTCAACTTCAACCCATCAGGTTCTCACATCATGCTGCTCACTACTGCTGCAGCAATGGTTTCCCTCATTGCCAGCTCTCATTGAGAACGCACGGAATGGCTGCTGGGTGCTTTTGTTGCTTGTGAATCGTTTGATGTGAGCAGAAATGATGTACAGTAGTACTCTGCCTGCTTTTTACATAAAATAGTGGAACTGAGAGTGGAAAGTGCCTTTGTTGAAAATTGTGGTCTAATGAAGGACATTAACCAACTTAGACACCTTGATAATGTTTTTCCATCAACATCAGAAGTACAGTACTCGGTAGCAGTAACTGTCACGTCTTGAAGCCGTGTTTATCTCATCTTTCTACACCAAAAGAGTTAGCTGGAATTTGCCAGATCTAAAATGACAGGCCTATTATCAGCCTCAACCCTCTCTGCTCCTGCTGTGAAGACAACCTGGATATTGTGGGAGGCGTATTTGGACAGCCCTCCCGAGTCTAGTTTATGCATCAGTAAGAAACCACACAAGCTGCCCAGCTCCTTGTGTCAATCACAAATGCACTCGCTGACTGGCTTTTGTGTGAATCTTTTATAGTGCGGCCAGCGTCAAAGATTCACCAAAATGATAAGTGCTGCTGTGGCCTTTACAGTCCATGACATGATAAAACATTTGTGACAGGCATGAAGCCTTTTACACAAGTCCCTTTACTAGACACAGCCTCTGTCAATGAAATTGGCTTGCATGTGTCTCTTTGTCAATAAGTTAGCAGTTCAGTCTAGGTAAAGGGCAGAGGCATGAGTCAGTGCAACAACAGGAAGCGAGAAGATGCTTATTTCATTGGAATCAGGCAAATAATGTATTGTTTAATCTGCTGTAGAGGCTGAGTTTCTGTATCTTTTGTGTGGGTTTCAAAGGCTGGTGTGTTGGTGCGCACGCTGCGTATTAGTAGGCCAAATGAGATTAAACCAATTCAGAAAGAGCTCATTTATTGTGTGTAAACTCCCACCCGCCACCCCCGCACCCCATTGCAGTGCAGGCTTTTCATATCCATTTCAAGGAGGGAAAAAAAAAGAAAAGCGGGTTGAGAATTAACACACTTTTTGAGTTATTGATTAAAACGCACATACATTTGCTGGGGTCTTTCCATTTTTTATGCTTTTTCTTTAAGAGAAGTGTTAGTTGTGGATTCCACAAAAGGTTTACAGAAGCTCAGGCATATTTTGGATCTTAATTGTTATCAACTTCCTTTTGTTAGAGGAAGTAATTAAACAAAAGTAGATGTGTTATCTCTCTTCAAGCAAACTGCAGTAGGATTAGACGATGATGTCGGAGCATTAGATGAGTTTCCTGCATTTGTGGTTATTCACATTCCGCCTTCTACTCCCTGTTTTACTCTCCAAACTTTGGCAATTTGTCCACGTCTGCTTTTATGATTCAAAAAGCTTGCATCCCACTCTGCTTACCTCCAGCCAAATCAGTCGAGAGAGAGAGAGAGAGAGAGAGAGAGAGAGAGAGAGAGAGAGAGAGAGAGAGAGAGAGAGAGAGAGAGAGAGAGAGAGAGAGAGAGAGAGAGAGAGAGAGAAGTTTGTTAGTTTGAGGGGGCTCTCATGGCTCAGGCAGGAGTTTTGTGATGCAGAAGTCAAAGTCCAGCCCTCTGCAAAGGCACCAGCGCTCTGACATTTCGACTAACAAGGGAGAGCAACGGAGTAGAAGGGATGAGGGCGCTCATGCATTCTCATCCCTCATCAGGCCCGTCTTTAGGCCCTGAAATCCAGCACAAACAAACATCCAGCGAGAGCCAAAGACAGAGAGGCAGCCAAGCTCAATTTAGTTTCCGTGTTTGTGTTTCATTTGTACACATGCATGCTGTGCATATTTTTGTTTGGTGTCTGTGTCTTTGATATGTCTTGTCTTTATGTTTGGGGTCTGCTCATATCCAATTACGCCCACTTGCGTTACTTTAAGTAAGCGACACATTAATGTGCGAATCAGTGAAGACTTTCAGAGCAGAGAAACATAGCAATGCATTGAAATGCATCCTGCCATGGTTCGTTGGTTATTTACTTGTGATCCGAGCCTGTGTTGACTTCACAAACAGCCCCGATTGGCCCATGTATTTACTTGACGCCCTTCTGGACTCTATATTCCATGAACGCAAACAGCTCCAATATGGGTCAAATGAAGACAGTGCTGAGAGCAAAGGAGAGAGTGTGCCTGTGTTTGTGTTTGATAGAGAGGGAAAGGGAAAGCCAAAAACAGGCACAGAAAATACAGCAAATCGGTGTCATAGATATGTTTTGTAATTGTGTTAGGAGTCCTTTATAGCAGTGAAGAGGGGTGTAAGCACTTACAGCTAATCAATTGTGTGGTCAGTTAACCTTGACCTGGAAGAAAATTATTAATAAATCAAATTTGTAGAATAATAAAGCAAAATCTGGATTTAAAAAATCCCACAAAAACTAGCAGAGAAGGAGAAAGGAAGTGTGTGTTTTTATATCTCATCGACTGGCTTAATCAAGATAGTGCTTCCATACTTATCCATGTCAATATGATTTCACACCACCATAACTCTCATGGCAGCCAATGACGAATCAAAACACCTGAATAATCAATCATATGCTAATTAATGCTATGTCTGCTGTGCCCCCTGTGATGTTTTTAATTTATGCCTCTGTGTAAATTTGACCCATGATATATCTACTGCTTACTGAAATAATGGCATTTGAGCCTTACAGTAACAATGCATCTCTGCAGAAATAAAAATGTGCAATTTTGGATTCAAGTGCTACTTGCTTTTGAGTGTGAATAAAAATTGCTAACCTGTGCTTTTTTTCTCTCTGTTTTTCCCCATTGCTGCTGTGGTGATTGCTGCCTCTGCGGCGCCTTTTTCAACAGGTAATGTGATTTTTTTTCCCTTTTTTTTTCTCACTCTTACTATCAGCCTTATATGTGTTATTCTGCAGGGTTCTGGCCTGCAAATAACGGTGTCAAAGACGTCAGTTAATGGCAGTTATTTAATAGATATGACCTCACTGGGGCTCGGAAAATACATATTATTCCACATAATCTCCTGCTGGAGAGCTGCACTTAAACTGTCTCCTGCTTTCAAGGTGCGAGCAGAGAAGGGACTGTGGAGACGATGCATGTTAACTTTTTGGTTTTTGTTTTTGTAATGGTGTCTGGGGCAGAGTGTGGTTGAAACAACAATAAAAATGTGGCCCAGTGACACTCTAGTGGTATAAGCTTGGCTGCATTATTGAGGCATTATATTGCCTGTCTGAAAGCAAAAAAAAAAAAAAGACAGAAAAAAGCCAAAAAACAACAACAACAACATCTGACTCCAGCACAATCCAGCAGTTGCTTTGAGTTGAAGAGGAGCTCTCGGGTTAGATCTGCCTGATCTGTGTGGAGCTCAGCGAGGACGAATAACCTCGCTTTAATCCCTTGGAGGCCCATCTGGTGTGTGTATCTGTGTGAGTGTGTGTGTGTGTGTGTGTGTGCGCACGTACGAGGCTGCCACACTGCCCTCATTCACAACTGTCCATATTTCAAATCCTCTGCTGGCCCTTTGCGCCAGCTTGCCCCCGCTGCCCAGCCCTAGTGTTGTTGTTTGATGTTTTCCTCCCTCCCTCTCGGCCTCACTCCTCCTCCTCTGACTTTTTATAATCAGCCCATTTTATTGTCTTAAGCCATTGTAAGCCGCCCTCCTCCTTTTACACTTGTTTCTCTTGACCCCGTTTCCCTCTTTACCTTCCTCTCTTTTTTTACCCCCTCACTGCTGCTGTTGCCCCGCCTGTCCTCCTCACATCAGCATCCACCGTTGAATGATAAATAATTGAAAAGATTGTTCAAATTTTTTTTAATCTGTCTGTCAGGTGGTGTTCGAGGGCTGTGGGATCTAGCTGTGTTAAAGGGCGTGACATGATGGCACATAACATCAAGGGTGGTGGCAGATGATACGCCACCGCCAAGCAGCTGCCTTTCACATTTTCTGTCTGGTGTGTGTGTTTGTATGCGTGTGTTGGTCTCTGATTTGTGGCTCCTTTGTCAGCTGTGCACTGACAGACAGTGACTCTCCCACTGTTTACAGGTTATTTAGAGGTTACATTTTGTGCAGCTGATCCACATTTTCGTCCACCGAGTATTTGTGTTTCTATCTCTCTGCATGTTTCTCTAATGTTTCCCCCAAGTCTCCTCTCACCCCCTGTTTTTTGTCCTGGGCTCATGTTTTTGTCGTTATTGCATCATGAATGCCCTCAGGAGACTGTTAATGCACTCCAAATGTCATAACGTGACAGACCCTGTTACCCAAAATGACTATCTAGTGCTGGTGTCTAATGCATTATAGAGTATATATTCGTTTTGGGATGTTGTGCTCCAGTTTGTGTCTGCGTTTTCTGAACAAACAAACATCATGTGGAATCGCGACCCTGTCCTCACAAGCACATGCGTCGCTGGTGGCTCGTCTCTGCCTCCATCGAGTGTTTAGATGGAGGGCGGAGATTATGAACTGATTAATTTGCAGGGGAAGATTTCGGGGAGGCCAAAGGAGAGGCGATGGCAGTGAGCTAAGCATCTGGGATTATCCAGATTTAATGGAGGGAATAAAGCGGCCTATGGGTGGCAATCCGCTTTCCATCCGCGCAGATTTCCGTCACATTGACGTGTGATGTCGCGCTGGAGGAACCCTGCAGCGGAGTGGGAGGGGCTGGCACACCAGGCCAATAGATGGCAGTGTCCTCAGTTTCAGTTGCTATTGTTTACTCACAGAATAATTGGGCTTTTTTTTCTTGCAACTTGGCAGGAGACAAAACAACACAGTCCAACAGTTAAACTGTTTTTATAAGGCAATAACATAGTTCTTTCATTAGGGAACTGATTAAAGAAGTGATGCAGTTGTCATTGCTGCAGTGTGACGTCAGGGGAATTCTTGTAAGAGGTTTCAGCTTTTCAAGCATTTATTTTACCAGATACTTTCTATAAGAGAAAAAACATTTCTTTACACAACCCCCGTGTTAAATTTTGTGCTATTTCCCATCTGATTGGAATTTTAATATAGAAATCCAGTTATACAATGTTTATCCGTGGGACATTTTTATATGCATTAGGAAAGGTAGTAGGTAGTACTAGCTGTCAGTTGTTATACAGATCACCAGGTCATTTCTTATAAGAAGTAAATGTGTCATACAGTGTTGTTTGTTAGGAGACAAACACCTGTCCCTGTTACCATTTAACTATTTTGTGGGAAACTCATTGCATACAGAGAGCCTCACCACAGATACGCAGCACCATTTTTGGTTAATAATACAGTGGGAAAAAAAGTGATATCCACAAAAATAAAAATCAACTGCAAGAGGGAGGGATCAGATTAAACTTTGTCAAACTTGTGGGGAGCGGAAGACGTGACTTCATGTAGAAGGTAGTTGCCAACAGAGCAGCGACCGTGCCAGTGTGGCTGCACTTTGGATCCAGTGTTGAGCCACCTTTTTGTTTTATAGGTTGTGTTCACAGTATAAAGTAAAATACACATTTTGTGAGACTTGTATTTTAATTTTATGAGACCTTAGAAGACTAGATTCAGAATTTAAACTATGTTCTTAGTTCACTTGACCCTGTTTTGTACTGTTTTATTTCATTAGCTAGCATCAAATTTGGCAGGCTGTGTTACTGTAATCCTGTATCCTTTTAAATTCTGTTTAAAACTTGCATGACGTGTGTTTTAGCACATAAAAAGGCCAAGCTTCTGCGTCTCATAGCTATTTTAAAGTTGCTAACACTAGTATTTGATGGTGTTTTTGGAGAACTTGGACACGTGTGAAAAACGCATGTCATCTGTGTTTAACCAGACTGAAGTCAGGGTCCATAAATCACTCACTATCATCAATCAGAGAAGATAGGGGTTGTCCTGTGTGTTGTCTTGACTTTGAGCGCCAGGCTTGAAAGGTTTAGTACACAACAGGAAGGCTCCTTGATGAATGGACTCTCAGTCTAGATTGGTGAGTGTTAATAAGCAAAAGCAGACTGCTGACCTCATCCTCTGCAGACGTAACACTATGAAACTAAATGGATGTCTGATGGTTCAGATAGTTTCCTCACAGCGCTTCCTGCTGTGGTGTGTGTGTGTGTGTGTGTGTGTGTCTGTGTCTGTGTGTCGGGAATAGAGGATGTGAACAATGGGTGGGTGGTTTGTGTTAAAATGCCTGCATGTGTTTTTTAGATGCGTGTGGGTGGTTTAATTTGTGTCTTGTGTGTATCTATGCATGTCTCTGTTTTTTTAATTTTTTATTTATGTTCTAAAAAAACAAAGCTCAAAGTGTGTGTCGTGTGATGCGTGGCTCTCTGCAGCTGGCCCATGCGTGCACTCCCTTGGGCCAAAGAATTCAAAGCAATCCATCGCTTCATGCCAGGAGTCCTTGAAATCCACAGTGTATGCCTTTGTAGGTCCACCATTGAAAGATTTATTATATTTACTATCCTCTATTCCACCTGTAGATAGTGATTAATATCTCCAAGGCACAATGAGATGTGTGTCTGTTCACATTCTCACCTGATAAAGCAACAAATCCTCCTCGTGCCACCTTGGGTGTCTCAGGCGAGGAGCGATCCAGCTGTGTCACCCAATTACCGCATGTCTCCAACACGTCACACCTTTTTGTCACTTATACGCTGGTCCCAGCATGTATGATATAAAAGTGTGTGTGTGTGTGTTAGAGAGAGAAAGAGAGAGTCAAGAATAGTGGCACACAGTCACTGAGCTCAGCATTTTTCTGGAAAGCTGTGGACACCTAACAGCTGGTTGGGGAGGAAGGTGCGGGATAAATTTCCCAGGTGTCTCTCTTTCCAAACAGAGCGACCTGTTCTGTCAGCAAGGAGGAGCGCTACCTCTCTCTCTTTTCCTCTGCCCACCTGCAATTATTTTACTCTATAATTTTCTTTGTTTTACTTTTTCTAGATAGTTTTGTAGTGAGATGTTTTTAGAAGCCTCTTGCTTTTATGTTTTCTACCTACCACAAATAGTTTGAAATATTTGATATAATTTGCGTTTTTATGGTGTAGTTCCTGTGATTTATCACTGCACGAGTAAGCAAAGGCTAAAAATAATTCCAGTGCTGTTGAACCTGAGTTAACAAGATACTTTTACTTCTTACTCTGATTTTATTAGCAGCTATTCTCCAAACGCTCTTTTCCAAAGAAACACGTGACTAAGTTCTCCACTAATCCCTTCAAAAGGTTCTCCTCTTTTAATTACTTTATGTATCTTTCCTCCAATGTGAGGACTTTCAAAGAATTCCTCTTCCTTAATGAGTCTCAATATTTTTGGCAGCAACAATGGAGATATTTAGGGGATCATATCCCTCCGCCTTCGCCCTGCCTCCTCATCTCCTTCGTCAATCTGATAACAGTCTTATCTTGACGACTGCCCTCTCTCAAAGAACAGTGCAGCCCTTCACTTCACAGCTCGCCTCCTTCGTCTCAGATCCTTTCCTCAAAAAATGATTTTCATCTTTTGGGAATTTGTACCTGGAGGAGGGGGGGGGGGGACTTTGTACAGTGCAGCTATCCTCGACCATGGTTGATTAGGAGGAGGGAGATTGTGTGTCATATTTAATGAAGTGAAAGTGTTATCTGAGTGTGTGTGTGTGTGTGTGTGTTATCAGGGAGATGTGGGTGGAATCCCCTGTGGAGTGTTTCTTTGCTGTCTCAGCAGAGGGGAAAAATAAGAAGTCACAACTGTTGTAGGTAACTGTATCTGAGCAGAATTCACACAGAAATGTTATGTTATTTCTGCATCTATTGTGTGCTGTTTAGAGTCTATTCTATTTTAGGTTAGGGCTGCAACTACCGGTTAAGTTCATTATCGATTAATCTGCCAATTATTTTCTTGAGTCATCGTTTAGTCTATAAAATGTTGGAAAATAGCAAAAAATGTCCATCGCAGTTTGGCTGAATCCAAGGTGACGTCTTTAAGTGACTTGATTTGTTCGATTAACCGTCCAAAAGCCAAAAATTTACGATCTATTTACAATGATTAAAAACAGAAAAGCAGCAAATCTTCACATATGAGAAGCTGGACCCAAAACAGTTGTTAGTGTGCAGGCGTTAGCAATAGCCTTGCATCCACATGTGCACTTTTCTTCTTTCGAAATTTACACAAAAGTATGTTGTTGTAGAAGGAAGATTTGCATACAAAACCCCAGTAATTTTGGCCTCAATTATAGAGATCCTCCTCCTTGAGACTATTTGTATAGAGTTAAAGATCCTAATTGAACAAATTGATTTGAGGAAGTCTTCTCTGTCTAGCGTCCACAGGAAGTAATAACACAAAACCTTCTTCTAAACAGCAGTAAGCCACGGCCCTGTTGTTGTACTCTGTGATCGGTGAAAAGGAGCAAGGAGGTGTTTTCATGTTTCTGTAATGGAGAGCAAGACTTGACGCTGTCGTCGTCCTTGGTTTGTGGCCCTGCTGCCGTGTCGCACTGAGTGATGGAGCAGGAAATGATGCTGCAGAGTGAAGTCTAAATTGGGGTTGCAGGGGTTAAGAGCCAATGAGCTCCAGTCGGTAATGGGATTGGTCCTGTGTGTGTGTGTGTGTGTGTGTGTGTGTGTGCGCGCGCACTTGTGCCCATACAGTACGTCACAAATGCCACAAAAGGTGATTGAAAAAACTGAGTGATGTGGTGCTGCTGCGTGTGTCGTAATGAAAGATGATGGCAGGGAAGGTTGTGGCGTGCACACTGAGGTTTGCTGTGGAAGAATCAATGCAGTGATTGAATGACTGACTGTTGTCTCTCCCTGTCCCTCCTGAGGTGTAATTACTGAGGTGGAATAGCCATGTTTCTATGGGTCATGAATCCAAATCTCACTGGCCAGTGACAGTCATGGTGACCAAGACCAGTGGAGCATATCAGCTGTGGTGGAGCTGCAGTTCAGACGCAACTTAAAGTTTAAATTATATCTTGATCTATTTCAGGTTGATGTTTATGACTCATGTTTAATTGATTAAACCAGTATGGTTATTGGTTAATCATGCCATGATAATAATGCACTGTCTCTAGCACATGCATGCGGCCTCATTCACTGCGACTTGTGTGTGTTGTCACTTGCTGTTTAGCACTCCTGATGCATTAGCTGCAAGCTGCTCTGGATGAATTGGATGAGTCAGCTATACTGTATGCAATACTGCAATACTGTATAATGAGTTATATTTCGTTTGAGATACACGCTGATCTTACTTCATGTGAACTCTCATCTTGATGCTCAATTCCCACCTTAATGCTCTAAGGTGTTTAAAAGATCAGTTTTGTGATTATCCAAAATCCATATTATCATATCATAGAGTGCCAATGCAAATAAATGTCAAATGAAAAAAAATGTCACCGCAGCCAAATACAGATAATTATTTATGCTGTTGAACATGGCGAAATTAATGTGTGATATCACACTACTTCACATTCATACAGTTGTGTTTACACTCAACAACTAAGAAAGGAGGGGTTCACTTTTTTGTTTTTCTATTGCGCCTGGAAAAGTTTCCATGGCTGGTCCAGGGCAGTGAACCAGTGACTCTTCTTTCTCAATATTTCCCAGATTATAAGGGTGCACGGAGCACCTCTGCAAGAGTCAGGCTCCCTGTACTTGTTTGCTTTTTACAATGTGCAGAGCTTGATGGAACTACGGGTGAGCAGTATCAGCAGCACAGAGCCCCCAGAGCCCCCGAATAAAGGAGACACTGTACCTTGTGTGCTCTCATACATAAAGAATTATAGTCCAAGTCACACAAGCATGAGCGAGCTGGTGTGTGGCGAAGGAATTTGGATTTTTTTAAGTCAATGTATCTTCTCTTTCTTCAGTCATCTACAATAGTATTATGTCAGAAGGTCCTTGACGATTACCGTCCCTAATATTTGTTTTGTACTTGGTTTATGGTGCATTTAAATCAGTGTGTGTGCGCTCTCTCTCTCTCTCTGTGACTGACTGCATATGTATGAGTGGGCAGCTAAGCAGAGGCGATCCCCCGCCTGCATACTTGTATCCTTTAGCTCGCTCATTCTCCCTCCTTATCCTGTATACAGTATATACTGCTTTCTCGCCCTCCTTCTCTCTCTCTCTCTCTCTCTCTCTCTCTCTCTCTCTCTCTCTCTCTCTCTCTCTCCTCTTCTCTTGTGTATGATAAGCATTCAGCAGCTGCAGGAGAAAGTGTCACAGGTTGCCTCAGAGCTCAGCGTGGTTAAAAAGACAACATGAGTGGCTCATTTCCCCTGACTTAATAAAAGTGGACATTCTGACATTGTCGAAACCTTCCCGCATCTGTAATTTACATATAAATGTGTGTGTGTGAGAGAGTGTTTTTTCATGTGTGCGGTCATTGCAGTTCTTTCAGTGTTGTGTGTGTGTGTGTGTGTTTTAGCATTACCATAACACCCGTTCTGTTTTGCTTCCTGTCTTATTTTCCCTTGATTCCTCTGCTGGAGTGTAAAAGTAGACAGCAGGGGATGTCAATGGCCTGCTTCAACACACTGTGAGTAAGCCCGGTTAAAAATTCAGAGCTAACCTCACTAACATCGCTACACTAAACTGTCAATCAGATCCTGTATCACAGTATTGGAAAAAGTGATTAGACTAGACACCATAGGACAGAGGATAATTTATATTTAAGAAGTACCAAATGTTAAATATTTGATTATTTGTAAATGTGGATTTGTTTGTGTGTGTTACTTTAATACCTTTATCTGGCCTTTGGCTGCTGGCATTGTGTGCCTTAATGTTGTACAATTTGAGCAGTTATTTTACCATTTGCGGAGGGACAACATGCCTCAGTAATTATCTGTATATTTATAGTATGTTGCATTTTATGATATATGAAGAAGTGCAGCCAGCAAATGTCTTTATTTCTTCAAGAAACATGTTTGGAAAGCCCAGTTCTGTCCTTCTTTAAAACAGGAGCAAAACATCCCATCATTGCATAATGTCCTTGGGTACCATTAATCAGTAATCATCATTATACTGTATTTTTAAAAACTAATGTTAAAATGTAGACTTGTTTCTAAATGCTCCAGAATTACTCACCAAAAAGTGACTGCTTGCAGTTGAATAATGACCTTCAATCACAAGCAAAGAAGCAAACTTTATTTAAAAAAAAAAAAAAGTTAGTGTTTCCAGAAGAAAGAAAAGAGAAAGGGGGCGTAAATGAGATGCAGAAGGCAATCTATAAAAACAAGGAGACAAACTTTACAAACAACAAAATATAAAGTTATAAACAAGTTAAAAAAATCAAAAGAAAACAAGTTAGTTTAAAGATGGTATATTTAAGGATGTGTACAGATTTTTCCTCTCCTAGACTTTGCAGAAGGACCAACAGCAGCAAAAACAAGAGAGATCAAATCATGAAAAGATCAAAAGCTGTGTCTTTCATGGTGTTTGCATGCAGTATCTCATTTTGGCAAATCCTTCTTGTTCTACGTTGGTGTAAGTGACACAAATTTAACCTCTCACCTCATCCTCTCCTGATGATGAGTCTCTTGATTTCAGCAGGCTGTTTCTTTAAAGATGGCCGGTCGTTGTCAGGAGAGTGAAACCCTCTTGCTCCTCTTGACTTTGAATTAGGTTGCAGTCCCTCTGATAATCAGAGGACGATCTGATTATGTTGCGAGCCTGATACTAAACCCACAGCCATCACATTTACATTTACATTACATTACAGCATATTTATTCATAGAGCACTGTCACGATGGGGCCTGAGAGGAATGATAGATGGAGCTAATGCATTTTACTTAAGAGATGGATAGAGGAGCAGAATCAATAGGATCTGCAGCCCTTTCACTTTGTACAAAGAAGTAGCTGAATGCAAAAACTACAGTGTTTTCATAGAGATCAGAGAAGAAATATCATTTCTGTTTGCCCTTGATTGAATAATTGACAGATATTGTCTCACATTGACATGCACTGAGCGTACGTTACACTGAGGGATCATACGTTTGTGCATATTTGATAAGATTATCCTGGTCAGTCATTGCTGCCATGTCCTGCTAGATGAGTAAAAGGTAGCAGGCGTGTGTGGGCTTATTGCTCAGACAAGCGTGATGTTCTCTGATGTTTTCCTCCAATGACTTCACCAGGCTGGGTCATCTGGGGTTGAAAAGAGACAAGGGGCATGTTTCCAGGGGGGGAAAAGCACAACTCCTATAGAATTCATAGTCATTTAGGCCTGTGCTGATTGGCGATAAGATCGAATATCGACAATTGAAGGGATGATCGACGATTAGGTTTTCGTACACCGATATTAAGGCGATTTTAACTAACTTATTATCAGAACTAAGATGTTATAAAAATAATCTCTAGAATCTTTGGTCTGAACTGGCCGGCATTATCAATGATCTCGAGTAAACCACGGTTGGACGAAAATAGAAGGAAGATTTGCGTACAAAACCCCAGTCATTTTGGCCTCAATTATAGAGGTCCATCCTCCCTGAGACTATTTGTACAAAGTTAAAGATCCTATTGAACTAATTGATTTGAGGACATCTTCACTATCCAGTGTCGACAGGAAGTAACAACACAAAACCTAAAAGCAAAACCTTCTTCTAAACAGCAGTAAAGTATGGCCCTATAGTCACATTAAGACATCAGGGACTAAAACTCATTAGGAGGGAGAATGACAGGTTATGACTCTTTTTGACAAAGTTGTCACAAGAACGAAGAAGCCCAAGAAGAAACTAAATTCAACAACAAGAAGTTGTTTTTGTGCTTTCCTGCTTGTGGTTCCTGCTTGTGTCTGAAGAACCATGAACATTAAGCAAATTAGACAGATAAAAGGATTAAAAACCAGCGTCTTTGTGTGAGACGCAAATTACAAGCAACACAGATTTATTGTGTTGTTCTTTGTATGTTTCCTGTTGCCCAACTGTGTAGTTGGAATGGATTTTGCAGAAGGAGACATGCAGACGTGAAAAGGCAGATTAAGAAACATCAGAAAGGCTAGACTTCTACCCTCCAATGTAGTGATGATCAGCTGAGGGTTTTCTGGTTTTTTCTGCTTCAGTACATAACGGCATAGAAACAGCTTGGTTTCATTTCTCTCACTTCCTCTTTCTCTCATTCTGTCTTAGTTGAGAGATTGGCTACAAAACTTTGTTTAAATGTCAATAACAATACAAGAAATTATCCTCCACTATTTATACTAGTGATAACCAGTGCCTGCATACAGTCTGAATGAATGCTGGACACTAGTAGCAGCCCTGAAGCCAGTGTTTGATAAGTCCAGCTAAATATGGTGGGACATCTTGTATTCAGCATGAATCTGTATACAGACATTGATTCTTAACTTATGTGTATGTTTGTGTAGACTCTCACAGAGCGACACTCTGCCACTTTTGATTTTTTTAACCCCGCCTCATATTAACTTTTGCCCTTCATGGAGGGTTTTTTTCGCCTCCCTTTTTAAAGCCAGTAAAGCCACTCAGGCTTTTCCACTGCTTGTCAGTTTATGTTCCCCCTCCAGGCCATGTAAAGTGGCTTAGGTGATCCCACTGTGATAGAGGTCTTTTTATGCCTTAAGAAACCCTCTGCCTGTAGTCTCCCACCAGCCATAAAGAGCACACATACACTCAAAAATACACGTGTGCGCGCACACACTCATCAGTCATAGGGCTGTAAGTCAGGATTGGCTGGACAAGTGCAGGAGGCCAGAGCTGTGACCACCTTAAGCAGTAAAGATAAATTGTGCTGTGGATGCAGGCATTTATTCTGCTGCTTTTATAAGGCTGCAGGGACCTCTGGTCTCTGCCTGGGGTGTTTGATTATCAGCCTCAGGATGAAGGTGGAGGTACATGTGTGTATATGTGTATTTATGGGTCTTGAAAATGCCATTACATTGGCCATACAAACACACTTACTTCAAGCCCCACAACCAGATGCCTCTGCTTAGCCTATAGTCTGTGTTTAAATACTGCTCCTTCTGGTACCTAAACTACTCTATATACTCTGCATAAATTGAATATGCAAAATTTAATTTACACCGCTTATGTTTTTGAATTTGTGTTACCCCTTCTCAGCAGGAATTGAGATATATATATATATATATATCTCAATAATTTCTATTATTGATTGTTTTCCAAGATGTAATTTTTCCATTGATTAATTATAAGAATACAAAAATTGTTTGGGAAGCCCAGTTCTCTCTTCTTACATAATATTTTTCTTGCAGTGCCAGCTCTGTGTCTATACACCGCAGCCTATTAAATATGCCTTTAGTCTATTAAATATGCCTTTCACTGACTTTCTCTACTCTTTAACAGACTGAGATCCCGGAGGAACTATTTAATTTTGCCTCCCCAACAATTTCGCTCCTCCCTCCCCTAAATTACCCAGAGTGCCCAGGAAGCGGACATGTGAGACACCCTCCCTGTCGGCGCGAAGCGTCCCCCTGCATGCTGTTTGGCTGTATAACTCTTTCCGACTTCTTTGTCCCATTAAATTGCTGCTAAATCAAACGCTGTCCTCTTAAAGGGCCATCTTTTTATTTTCCAGAGAATTTACAGCACTGGCTTTATCAGTCTGTTCAAGCGTTTTTGTTTTTATATTTGGTTTATTGTTTTTGCACCTGGCACTGTTTACAGGGCAGCTTCAGCAGTGATGGCACTTTGGAAGTTTTTATTTTTTTATTTTTTTACATTTTCAACTTCTCTCTCCATCTAGGTGTTTGTAATTCGATTGGATTTGATTTCTGCCAGCTTACTCAAGCGCTTGCTCACACATTAGGAAAATTAGCACTGTAGTCATAAAATGGAATTGGGCACTCATGTGATAGTGTGATCTAGGATGAGTTTGTGTGTGCGCGTACTGTATATAATGTGTGAACAGCTCTATAACCGAGCTTTACTGCATGCTAATTAAGCTAAAATGATTCAGTTTGAAACCAGTGTTTTCTCAGCATGCTTTTTTCCCTTTACATTTCCATACTCCATCACACATTTTGAAATCAGCTTTAACCTCAGTTTTTTTTCTCCTTTTTTTCCCCTGTGGGCTTTCTGTTGCTTAGTGTTTTTCCTTAATAGTGAGCTATTTGTAGTGCTGTCAATGGTTCCAGAGACTGTTTTAACTTCACACAGTAGTGCCACTTTTCTATCCTCTTTTTTCCTTCCAAGAACAGCCCACCAACTCCAGTACCTTTTCTGTTTTTATCCACTTTCCAGACGCTCATTCTTCAATGCAGACTTTTCTCCACCAAGGAAATAAAGAGTTGATGATGAAGCCAAGTTTGTTTTGTTTTCAAGGACCCCTCTGGTGGAAAAAACTGTCTTGCATTTGCATGTTTCTCAGTAGCATTTGTGCAAGCTTCCCAGGTATCCCCCCTGTTTTTCATTTGTAGTCTTGAGAATCCTCTATCTCCTATCTCCTCTATCTCTGCTTATATAGACATGAGAATAAGGAAACGTGAGAGAGGGTAGACTCATAGAAAACACCCTGGATATGCAAAGAAAATAAAAATGACAGATGGAAAGCAGATAAGCATCCTCTTCCATTTTTAGTTCTTAATGCTAGAAGCTAACCGGTATAAACACACCCTCACATTCAAAGCAACCAGGATCCCAGAGGTTTTTTTTGTTTCTCTATCTCTCCCCTGCCTCTCTTATTTCCTCTTTTGTCCTCTTTCTATTAGTTTCCATCCTCTGCACTCTCCTCCGGTTTCCCTTGATATCCATGCCTTCTTTTGAGTTCATCCCCTGCTCTCCCTCTCCCCATCTCTCTCTTTCTTCTTTCTTTCCCTGTCTTTTGTCCCAGAGTGGAGGCGATCCCTTTGCGTATGGAAATAAAATCTAAGATTAGTCAGTAACTTGAATAATTGTGCCGCTCAGTTTTCCTCCTCATGGACACCTTGGGGAAAATGGGCGACGGGTGACTTTGTACCAGGACAAGAGGACCAGGATGTGCTTGTCTTGGGCCTTTGTCAGTATGTTTTTCACAGGGTGAGATCAATGCTAACTTCATCTGCCCTCTCTGCCAAAGGGGCCTAATGGGAATCTTGACGCTCCCACTTGAGTGAAGGGAGGGGGGAGAAAAGGAGCAGCTGCAGGTTAAAATGGTTCAGACATTACTAGTATGGATCCCTGAACTGGCGGTAAAAATCTTGGTGGGGGATACATATAGTGCCTCCCCCTTTTCAGTTACAATGGCAAAGGTACTCCTGAGCAATATGTTTAACCCATTTGGACACTACGATGCATGTAGCCACTGTAGGCTCGCTGTAGCTGATGTGTGATGTCTATATAACAGAGTGAGCAAGCACTGTGTGAGGAATTTAATTAATGCACGATACGGCCTGATTACATACAACACATCTAGCGTAGTGGTGGTTAAATCCGCTGTTTTATGTGCCAGACCATTGGCTGGGACGAGTAACTTCCTGGAATCTTCACTGGTTGCCAAGCAACTGCACCCAGCCAAGAAACAGTCCGGCACATAACCTTGTGTTAAAACAGCAAAATGTCTTTTGTACACTTCTGTTTATATACGGATTAAACTAGCGAGATACAACGTGTTAATTAGTGAGCTTTTGAGTTGCTGGTAGGTGGATTTTGTTTCATTTGGACAGAGCCAGGCTAGCTGTTTCCCCCTGTTTCCAGTCTTTACGCTAAGCTAAGCTAAGCTAGCTGGCTGCTGACTGTAGCCTTATATGTAATGAACTGATATGAGGGAGGTATCAATCTTTTCGTCTGACTCTCCAGAAAGCGAATAAGCTTTTTTCCAAAAATATTCAACTAATCCTTTAAGGCCCTTTTTTGTAGATGTTGTTGCTGATCTTATTCTAAGGTGTATATATCCCCTCCAAAAACCTGAAGTACTACGCAAACCTGTAGTATTTCTGTAGGAGTACTGGTTGGTTTTGTGAGGCCTTTGGCAAAATGTAATGAAGCTACCATGTCTGGTCTGTTGTGTGCACTGTACCTGTTGGGAACTTGAAGGTGGCAGGATATAAACATAACGAACAGAGAGCCGAAAGGAGCTAGGTGGGGGTCAATTGGGGCCCACTGCTCATTTTTGCCCCGGGGCCCCCTAGTGGGTTAATCTGGCCCTGCTGGTTAGATTGTCAGGTGTTGCTGACAAAGAGCAGAAGTGGTCAAGAAGCATCTCTTAGGATCAAACTTTTAAAATCAAGAAGTGATGGGGTGACGAGAATGGGTAAGGGAGAAGCTACTACAGACTTATATCCAGCTGCAAAGAAGGGGATAGAGCTATATTGAAAAGAACACTGTGCTATTGTGGCCTTCAGGCTAAAACCACATATTGACCTGGTCTGGATCAGGCATGGATTTTTTTCCTCTAATCAATGTCTGGTTAGTGAAAACCATCTGTCTGGAAAAGTGAGTTTGGTAGGTTTGGATTCGGCCCCGATGGCCATTGATCAACACAGAGCAGGATAGCTGCAGGAAGTTAAATCACAAGAAAGGAATGTGTGTGAATTCAGCTGAGAAAAGAAAATGAAATGTGTGTGTGTGTGATGATGTATTTGTACCTCTACGTATTTTCTTGCACCATCCTGCTATCATCAGTTTTAAAACCATTTTAGGATCCGGCTTTCAAACATTTATGATTGTTCATATCTCCCCCACTGCTGCTCATAGGCAGCAGCTAATGCAGATTGCAGTTTATCATTCCCGTCACATACATTCACAGCATGAGACAAGGGACACGACAGAGTACATATTTATCAGGCTCTTATTTACAATCTCTGATAAACAGTGTTCCTTTAGAGTCAGCTACCTGCAGGTTTCACCGCCTCACTCAGCCTGCCGAGTAAATAATGCGAGCAGAGACGCAGACACCTGCCTCCAACCACCGCCGAGCAGATTAATAACAAATGCTCCCTCCTCCTCTCTTCCATTTGCTTTAGTGCTTTTTCTCACATTTCCAATCAGACTTGTACTTTCTACCCATCTCTTTGTTTTCTCTGTGTCTCCATCTCTTCAGACACACACACAGGCATTCTCACACACAAACAAACACACATACACACACACTATAGCAATAACTAAAAGCCCCAGGGTATGATCACGAAAGGGGGAGAGAGAAAGAGGGGTGTAATATGAGTCTTTCTAGGACTTATCAGCATTTTGCAGAGACACAGACACAGGAGGAAAAAAGCATTCGAATCCAAGCACAATGGATGGGCCTGCATGCACTTCACAAACATCAGAATCAACAGTATCTGTTGACTAAAGAAGCTACTTGTAGCTGTGAAGTGTGTCACTGAGCCTGTTCCTCTCTCAAGGCTTAAACCACTGAATGGCCATACATGTTTATAGGTCCACATTGAGCCTTTGTCTTCCTAAGTCAGAACCGTTGCCTATCTGTGGTAAGTAATTCATGCAGACGACAGATGACAAGTTACAGGCCTCTGCTGCCGTTTTTATAAAGACAGATATTACCTACTGAACGAAAATTTATTTCCCATATTCTGTACACTGTACCACTTGACTAGCTCATCAGATAAACCAAAATAGAAGCAGGAGAGTGGAGATGAGATGAGAATAAGGGAAGGATGGCAGAAAATGGGAGAGGAGATGGAAAAATATGGAGAGAAACAGTAAGGAGTTAAGCGAAGGTAAGCACGGACAAAGCAAGGGAAAACACGCAAAGGAACGCAAAGCAATAAAAATAGAAAGGATCAAGAGGTGAAACAATAATCTCGCACAAAATAGCCAAGACGGACCTCTCGGTTTGTTTAAGTTTCTTGCTCTGTCTCTGCGGATCTTCTGTAATGGCCATGCTCAGAAAAGCAAGCCATTGCACAGACTCTAACTCATTTTCTCCTGCTCCCAGGACACATTTTAGGGGGTAAAATGGATTGAAACTCGAGCACAGAAAGCTTTTTCTGAGACACAGAACCGCTTTAACACCATGTTCCTGGTCTGTGGTGGTTGAAGAACTCAGGGGACCTACAAACCTCCAAATGTGGCGGAAACTCTCTCTGCCCTAGCTTAACATAAAGACGAGGCTGATTTTAGTTGTGATTCTTGTATGGAAATATGTGTAATAATTTAAATCACATTAAGTGTACTAAAGCCATTTCCTTTTTTATGCAGGAACATTTGCCTTCGACAAGCTTTAATCCAAGGTCCTTACTCTGCCATGGCTGCACACATTTTTTGCCTGAATTGCTTTAGTGAGAATGGAGCTGCTTTATAACCCAGACAGACTTTTCATATTCAGTATTTATGCACCTTTTTTTGCCACAGTTTGGCACCATAAGTTTTTTTACCTGCATCCAGTTCAGTTGTTTCTAGCAGTTGATGTTTCTTTGAGCTGCATAAACAACAGTGGTGTCACAGTGAGACAACTCCATGACTGCAACTGCATCTGTTGGAGAAAATAGCCCTCTCGCCCTCTAAAGTCTAGTATAGCCCCACCTCATTGGAAAGGGAGGCTACTTAGGCAATAGAGATCCACCCTGATGTGCTTGTGCTCTCTGTTTGTGCAGACACACCTTGTGTTTCAATGTCAGGCCTTTCTCTCAAATAACAACTAAAGAGAAACCCATGTTCTCCAGTTTCCATCGGGGGCTCAACTTTCCACGGATTGCGATCTCTATGGCAGCATGCACTCTTTAAACCACTGTTCAAAGATTTCATGACTGGCCTTTATGGATTTTTTATTTCCGTCTTCATTTTGTTCCACTCCTCTTTGTCTGTGTGGAGGTATGAGCTTTTGCCCGTCATGCCTCTGAAATGAAGCCGTCTGTGTACACCACACCTGTTTACTCACCTTCCATGTACAAACAGAACCATACAGAGAGGTGACCAGCACATGTTGCTGCACTCAAGAATCAGGCAGCACTTATTAGAAACTTGTTCCCCCCAACCTTTGTCACCCCATCTCTCAATAGCATCCCAGAGTCCTCTACGACTTCTGCGGCTGTGTAATAGCTGTTATCTGAGGGGCCAGGAGGTGATACGATTGGTGTTTCTGAGGGTGCGACTTTCACTGTAAGGAAGACAGACTAATCCTGGGGTTCGAAAGCTGTGTTTATGATAGACTACAGAGGGTCACCTTTAGCTGTTGTGTTCGCTGTTTATATTCTGCTGAACTTCTTTTGCCTTTGGTTACAAGCTCTCCCCACCTGAAGACCTCTGGACACGAAGTTATGTAGCATGATAAAACAGCAGAGCTCTCACATGATTTCTAATCCATTTGGAGTGGATCGATAGCTTGGCACGTAAGTGTTTCTGTCACAGCAATAACATGGCCTTTAGCTTGCAGCTGAAGAGTGACTCAGATAGATGTGCTCTTGGCCATTGCTGTAGAGCGGATCACATTATTTTTCAGATACAATAATGTCTGATGGGGGTAAATCTCTTTTTCCCCTCCAGGTTTGTTTTTCAAAAAATGATACTGCAGCCGTAAATCATCAATAATCCCCTGTAGGCTTTACAAAGGGCTTTAATGCTTTTACATCACACCAATGACACAATTTGTTGTGCTGTGCTAAAAATATATTTGGTTCAAAAACAGGCATAGACGTTTTAGATGCTGTCACTGAAAATACAAAGATTAAACTGAACCCATCAATCTTCCTTGCAGGATTTAAAACTTTACTATAAGCCTAGGCAGTGTGATTGTATCTATTCCAATTCTGAAAGTGACTTATGAAACTTTTCGTATTGCCTTCTCTACAGGGATTTCAATTTGATTTCCCTTTTTATTTGCACTTAGTCAGTTGCCAGGTAGCTAACACTGGCTAGCCAGTTGTTGAGCTATATCAGGCTCATGTCTTATCAAGAATCAGTGAGTGCACCAGACCTGTTAAAATTTGAGATGTGATTCAGAGGGCTGGAACCAGGCTAGATAATTTTGGATAGAATAATTGTCTTTCAAATGGTTGTCATTAGCATGCTAAAAGGACAGCCATGGAAATGGCAAACTTGTAAATTATTATAAAATTCCTGAAGTTAAGACCTATATAAGACTTTGTTTGCAGCTGTTGTAGCTCTCCCATTTTGACCTTAATCTCTAATAACATATTCACTGAATTATTATCTGTTTCTATAGTCGGATGTCAGCAGGCCAGACATCACTGCATGCTTCTTTAAAATATCAAAGAGAACTATTGATGTGTGAATATAGGCATGACCCGCTCCTATTGTTTTTAATTGAAGATGATGTTTTGGGGATTTACTGGATGTGGGTGTAGGCAGGGAGATGCCTCTTCCGCTGTGTGTGAATGCGGCAGAGGATAAGGAAGTGGAGGGTTTATTGTCTGAGCATTGGAATTGGCTCTTTTCTGAGTTGGGATTTCATTAAAGTCAGAGAATAGAGCTGTCAAACAGTTCTGGCAAGGTGACTGATGTCTCCCCGCTACCTCAAAGGCAAAGAAAAGGAATATATAACTTTCCTCAACCTGCATTCATAGCTCAGCAAAAATGCATCTTGCATTTTAAATTGCTGGTGTCTGAAAGTGATAATAAATTAAAGAACCGTTCCTTGAAGAGGTTATTCTGCTTATCTGTACATGTGGCGTCTGCAGGCCCAGTTATTAAATTAGAATTTAGGAGGTCTGTTGGTTTCCATGCTTGCTAATGGAAGGCAGAGCTTTGCTGTTTTATCCATTTCATTAAGTGCTTCTTTCATGATTTATGATTTGTATAAGGAAAGTAAGGCATTGGTGGTGGTTTGTCGTTTCTGTTCAGAAAACAAGCAGCAGACATTTTTATTTGGAAAATAATGAATTGCAGCAATGAATGATCTCATTTCTCATTAATTTTCTCGTAGGCCTGCATCACACCAATCAAATTAAACAACAACACAAACTTTTGGTATGCAAATTGAGTCTTACCAGCAGAAATGTAATAAATGAATTGGTTTCATTGCTATTTTCTGTGGAAATGCTGTTTTGGGGGGAAAACATGCTCAGCTAATGCAGTACTGACAACATTTGGTATCCAAATTATTTTTTTTCACTCCTGAGAAGTGAATTTAAGATGAAAGCAGCGGTGAGGCTGATCATCTTTGAGTTCCAAGGCTTGCTTCTGTGTTTGAAGAATCATATGGGAAAAGGAAGGTGTTTCAAAGCTATCAGTCTGTATAGGAAAGGATCAGTAGAATTTGAAATTTGCTCTGCCAATGTGAAAAACCATTAGTGAATGTGTTTTGTGAGCATTTCTTTCAGTTTGATAGCAAAGCACACTGAATTTTTACACTTATGAATTATTTTTCTGTTTCCCATTGGTGCCACTCCTGTCAGCCAGTGTGAACTGTAGCATCTAAAAGTATAATTAATGCTGCTCAAACTTTACTGTGAAAGTCTGGAAGGAGATTCAGATTGTTTTTTTTTTTTTAGATCTGCGTCAATAAGAAAAGTTTTTTGTAGGTTTAGTGTAAGCAGCAGAAGTGATTCTGATGCTGTGTTCAGTTTCAAACTTTATTGTCCCTCAAGAGGAAATTCTTGTTGCAGCAAGGCAACTTAAAAACAATGATACTGCAATGAAACAATAAGACAATATAAGACATTAAATGTGCAAATACTATACACAAAACACAGTAAGGGTCCATGATAAAAACTTGAACAAGTAACAACAAGGATACGATAAAATGCAGGATAAGTACTAGGCTCTACAGGGGAACCAAGAGGCAGTTTATGGTGTATTTGAATTAAGTGCATTTATTGCATGTGGAATGGATGGAAATTAGAGCCTAGTTTTATATATGGAGCTGCAACTGATCATATTCATTATTGATAAATCTGCTGATTATTTTCTCTTAATTATTTGTCTATTAAATGTCAAAAGGAGCGAAAAATCGACATGGCCATCGCAACATCGAGCCCAAAGTAATGCCTTGAAATTACTTAATTTGTCCAACCAACAGTTCAAAACCCAAAGATATTTCATTTACTATCATACAGTATATGAATCAGCAAATGTTTTGCATTTTACATGAAAAATTACTGAAATAATTAATTGATTCTAAAAATAGTTAATGATAACTTTTTTTTTAATAGATTAATCGACTAATCGTTGCAGCCTTAACATTAAATTCCTTAAACAGAGGATGGTCCAGATTAGCTAGGAGGAATTTTGCTCTCTGTGTGGTTTGTTGGCCTAAAATTGTCTGACAAAGGGAGGCTGCTGCTCATCAATGATTTTACTGGCCACCTTGGCAGTGTTTCTCAGTCGATTCCTGTTTCGCACTAATACTGTACATTCCCATACCTAGAAAACATTGAGAGCCTCAGGACTGATTTTGTTGCCCTCTCTCAGCAAACGTAGTGGGTGAAGCATTCAGCTGTCTGAAAGGTTTTTCTCTGACCTAATGTACCTGTGCTGCAGACTTGCAAAATGTCAGGATGGTCAACTCACTGCAGGAAAACATACAGTAATGCCTGGAACTCTTCACCAAAGATTTTGAGTAGATTGTGTGATTTTTGGTTGCTCACAGAAAGTAGATTTTACTTCACTCTAACTCGTTGTGATGTGGTTGGTTGGTTTTTCCTATCAGGGTGCAGACTCAAAGTGAAATTAATCTGAAGATGACACCAGGAAGGTGACACTATAAAAAAACAGGTCATCAGTCTCACTTCATCAGAAATGAACTGCCTTTGTAAAAATCCAGCTTTCCTCATCTTACCTTGATAAATCTATTAATGGTGCTCCCTTTTTATCTCCCTGGTGCTTTTACGCTAGACCTGATCTACTTGTTCGTCATCCTCTCAAAATAACTTTCGGTAAAACTCTTCCTCTGGTTGCTTCTCAGTGAAAACACCTACAGATGGGCGGTGAGGCCTGTGTCATTGTTTGAAGTTCTGGGAATTGTGGATTCCTTTCTCATAAGCACGAAGGGCTCCCCATCAAGATCCTCACAAGACACTGTGTGGTTCCCAGACTGTCCCCAGGCAGGCCCACTCAAATTGGCAATTTCTGGCAGACAAATTACTTCCCACTCCTCTGTATGTTCTTCTTTTGCTACCCTTTTTCCTTGCTCCTCTATCTTCTGCCTTACTCTTTCTAATACTACTGTAAAAGCTCTGTAATGGTTTGTATTTACTTCTACTAACCCCTCATTTTCTGTATCATCCCTGTAATTTCATTACTAGCTTGTTTTTGAGGAGAGAGCTGCTGTCAGCAAGATGTCTGAGAGGGGGGACAGCAAGTTAGGGGCTTTCTGGAGAATTATTGGGTGTACAGTGTTTCTTGTGAAAGTTCCTGTTACCCCACTAAGTTTAGAGACCACTCAGCGCTCCACTCCTTCCGATCCCATCAACTTTTCTGGCAAGGTCTATTGATTGGGCCTTCTCAGTGATCCAAGAAAACTGAAAGGAGGGAAAACTGTTTGACTGGAGCTTTGAGAGCTGTTGTGCAGACAAACATCGCTTTGGACTATAATGCATTGAAGGCTTGAAAGAGCAGCTTGGTTAAAACAAGTGTTAATCCAGTGTTTAAGTCAAGTTGTCACTCTAAACAGTGACTGTTGTTGGAGCTCTCTTAGTATGCAGACATTAACTGCTTATTTGATCAGGCAGTTGCCTTGCAGTAAATGTTGATATGATATGTGCTGTCAACCTGCCACACTGCTGATAATTCTCTGCGCCATTCTCACTAAAGCCGGACACACACTGGACAGATTTTGTCCAAATTTTGCCCGAATTGGTTGCAATTTCTGCCAGGTTGGTTGTCGTTTGATGTGCAGTTTGAGGGGGTCATGGTGCCTGATTAATTGCCTTAAAGGTTGGGTAGGCAGTTTTCTTTTGGTGTCATTGGGCAAAAATGCCATATTATATAAAACTGAACTTGAACTGAACGCTGCAGAACAGACGGACCAAATTGTCTGCATCTTCCAGCCTTCTGTGGCTCCATATTTTCCTTTTTTGTGCTTACTTTCCTTTCATAGTAGAATTGCACAAAGTAATGCTGCCTTTCTTTCTTTTTGCCAACATTGTTGGTCATCTTGTTTGAATAAACTTTATTGGAATTGTCAATGGATAAAATCGACCGGGGGATGAGTGTTTACGCTCCACGTGAGCACCCACATCGTAGCCGCTCAATTGATCCGTACAGTGTTAGCGTAAAAATTGCAGGTTTTGGCCACGCAGAAAGGCAGATTAAAATGTGGTGTGAGTTAATACAACGTACAAGATTAAAAAATGCAGTGTCTGCCCAGCTTTAACACAAAGTCTTAAAATGTAACATTTTGATTCTTATACTAACTTCCTTGAATACAGTTTTAAAGCCATAGTTAGGTCTATCCACAACTCTATTGTCTTATCTCTCTTTCTCTTCATTAGTCATCATCAGCTCGCTCTACTGGGGCCATTTAGGCACGTTAATTCTCAAGGTCTACCTCCCCAACGATTCAAGACCAGAGTCCAGACATTTTAATAGGCTCCTTGTGGCGATTCTCTCTCTCTCTTGGCATGAAGCTTTCATGGCGCTTTGGAACTCTCAACCCACCTGTGGGAGACGCTCAGGAGACGACTTGGCACAGGCCACATATCTCTCCTAATGATCCGTTTTGGAGAGAGCGGTGAGGACACCTGCCAGAGAGACAGAGAGGGACACCGGCAAATACATATGTGCACGTGCAAATTCCATTAGTTGAAATGTTTTATATGTAATTAAAAAAGATTTAATTTTCAAAGATGGATACCGATAGTTGGCTTGAAAATAATCAAAAACTCACATTGGATAAACTCCATGGAAGCTAATTCCCTGGGTATGATCTGCAAAAACAAATCTTAAATCCAGGTGTCTGCATCAGTTGCATCAATGATTTGCTCAAATGATGTGTCTTGCAGCTGGGTGTAAGCATTTTTGAGTGTACCAAGGCTTGCTGACTCAATTATTATTAATTACAAGGACTGCAGAAATCTGTTGTGATTTGGGTGTACAGTTACTTTGCATATTTTGTAGCGTTACGCAAGATTAGAAGTATTAGCATTTTTGCTCTCCTCATAATGCATAATACAAGAAATATATTCAATCAAGGGTGTCATTTCCACTCTGGATGGGGGGACATGTTCGCCTCACTTTTATATTTTATACTTTTAATAACTGTATTATTATTTGTACACTTACTGAAGTCTCTCTGAACATTTTTCTCTCACTGTCCAGCTGCCACAGTCCAGATGAGAGAAGATTTTAGTTGATAGAAATGTTGATACACTCATCTGAGTCACCTTCAATTATTACCATACATTCAGAGGTCGTTGGGGCTCTATGAAGCCTGAAAGGAATACCTGCAGACACTACTTAGTGCTGAAAAAAGGTACTGGCAACTATGTTTTTTGGATAAAACAAAAAAACTGTAATCTATAGTATTAATTGCAGTTAATATACTTTTTAAACGATGCAAGAATTAAACAACAAAGATAAGATAGCGCAGAACACTTCTGAACCAAACCTACGGCCTTGTATTCAATAGGTATGGTCAGCTGATTTTGGGATTTATTCCAGACATTCATTAATTCCACGCATGAATGATCTGCAGCTCAGTGCTGCCTGGTTGTGCAACAATCGTGTTGTGGGACTTGGCTTGTAATCAACCACAGTGTTGTGCTGACTCAGGATGAAACCTCACTGGCCTTCAGAGACCTACAAGGCTCCATCACCGCTCGCCATAAATGTCGTTTTAATAGGCAGGAAATGGCTGTGCTCCAGAGCAGGTCTAATACTGGAAGCTAGAGGGGAAGATGCGTGTGAGTTAAGGTGGGAAGTTCATGGAGAAACGGTGAGGGAAAGCTGATTCTGTATCTTTTCTGCCAAAGGTCCCCTCGGTTTCAGGTGATGACACAGCACCTCGTTAACGCAGCAGTGTCTTGGGGCTGCCATGCTAGGGTGCTGGGATGATTTATTATCCATGATCCACCCAAAGCCTCCTCAGATTAAAGGAATGCCTCGCTCGTGGAACCAAACATAACAACTGCATTACAAAACATGCAGGGTGGGAAAGTGTCAAGTGTGCTTTGAGGCATGCTTTATATATATTTATGAAACTCTTGTTCATGTGGTATGAAATGATCCATGTTGTTTTAGCTAAGAAAGAGGTACTGTGGTCAGCATGGTTTACACAGAGTTTTGTTTATGTTTTGAGAAGAGAGACAGCATTGTGCAGTGAGTTGGCATTTCACAAAATGAATTTTTTGTGTGCATAGCAATGAAGAATGACGTCCCCATAAGCTGTTGAAGCTGTGGCTCATTAGTAATCAAACATCTTCTGCTTATTCTTTTCCTTTCCTTGCATGTGTTTTCTTTTCCATTTGTTCTTACTCAGTATGGATTAAAGCTAACTGTCATGTGTTATACTGTGGCATTATGTAGTGGTGGATGTCTACTGTTCTATCTTGTGTATATTTATTATGTTTTGTATTCATTTGGTAAGATTTCCCATTTTATTCTACTTTTAGGGTGTCTGACTATTGGTGTTTTCTCTCCCCTAAATCAGGATGGCTTTCTGTTTCTCTAGAATAGATAATAAACCATGCTGTTCAAAGCTGAGATTTTATTTGATCTTATCTCCACTTCTAAGACACAGCATGCTTAAATGCAGGAACTGCACATCAGTTCTTTCTGGGGTGGACTTTGGTGAAGAGTGACGAGTTGGTCTTGAGAGTGGAAGTATGACCAACTTAGAAAAAAGGTTGCTTCTGGTCTCATACCGCATGCTGTTTGATGGATGCTCTTATCCAAAGTGGCAGACGGTACCACAAGCGCGTACATTTTCTACACGGATGGTCCCAGTGGGACCCCGGGAGTGTATTGCCATGTTGTGTGACCACTACACTTCGCCGAGGCTCTTTTTTTAAGGCTGTAACACACCAGAAACCAAGGAGAATGAAATATTTCCTGAAGGCTTATTTATTTTTATAACTTTTTCAGCATCTATCTTTTTCTCCCACAAAAATGTCTAGTTTTACTGTTGAAAAATGAACCATGTCTTAAGCTATCTGCAAGTCAGACTGTAGGTATATGCAGATTCTCATTTTGCTTGTTGTCTCCCATAATTTTTATAATAAACATTAACAAGTATAAGAGCATGCTGAAATGCAGCTTAGTTGGCAGGGTGCAGCTCAGTTCTCGTTATCTGCTGCAGCAGTAGTAATGGTGTAGGGTTACATAAAGTCGAGTGTGTGATTTTAATGATTTTGTCCTGCTTTTCACACATACAGATAGTTCAACACTCCCAACTTCTTGATCTCCACAACCTCCTGTTTCTTTGCATTGTGTGTAAAAACACTATGTAAAAGATATCATGTATCTTTCCTTTTCTGTCATTATATCAGAAATGTGGTATGCCGTGAGTTCCCCCAGCAGGGTCCTTTTGAAGAAACCCACACAGCTACAGAACGTGGTGATATCAGGGGGGAAGAGGACTGTTGCTGTGCCTTAAGCAGAAGATCTGCTCTAATTAGTTGTCCAAAATAAGCTACAAATTGTTCAGCCCACCAGTTAATTTCGGTATATCTACCTCTCCTGGGCCACGCGGGGGCCACTGAGTATAAGCCCAGCTGCCAGTACTATGTTTACGATGGACCAGTGTAGTGATCTTCACTGGTGGTGCAGCCCCCTTCAGCCCACACTGTTAGCTAATTAGCTATAACCGCAGTGAATGTGAATTCCCAAGGCGGCCTACCACAGCTACACAAATCTGAACTTCATTCAGAAGAGGGTCTTTTTTTCTACTTTTTTTTCTGTAAAAGATGTGTTTTGCTTGTGTGGAAAGTAGCTGGTAACCAATTTATCTGCACTTTTCACCAGTGTCATTAAGCTGCAGCTTCTGAAAAAACATTGCATTTCTTGTGCAGAGTAGTTTCAAAGATTGCCCACCTGGGAAGTCAATCCTAAGAGCCCAATGGAGGAAATACAGAGTGGCCTGTCCTGTCTTCCCAGGGAACGGTTTTCATGTAAGACCAAAAAGTGGAAACAGTGGATACATACTGTAGCGTCAACTCTAAACTACAGCAAACCATGAGGGAAAAAAGGCATTGTTATACTATTATAACCCATGGGGAACCCCCCGTGCAGGAATTTCATTTTGTTTGCGGTTACTGTGGATCCCAGTTGGTCAGATTATTAAAATATTAGCACAGCCTTACCGTTCAGAAGACTTATCATTTCTTTTAAACTCCAGATTCAGACCTCTCCCTCTGGCATTATCTCATTATACAGTACTGTCTCTGTAACAGTACTTTTGGTTTAGAGGTTGCTTGTTATCTCTTTTTTTTTTTGTCATTGCCTCAAAGAAACTTTGGTTCCGATTATCTCTGCTGTGTGCCAGATGGTTCTCTGCCTCTGCGTCATCCTTTGAAATTGTTAAACAAGGACCTTGTTGGATAAGTCTCATCTTTGCAGTGACGGATAAAACGAGCTTTAAAAGCCTCACTAGTGGCTATGGCTATGCTGCCGGTTACTGTATATCCAAATTTACCAAAGTGGTTTGAACTCAAACCAATCAAAACAGTGACCAAATAGCTGCCACTTTAACTTTAATCCTCATCCTCTTGCTAACAACAGTCCTCTTTCTTTCATGACTTTTCACACATGACTCACACATTTACATATCAGCCCCCTCTCCGTCACAGGCAATCTGTGATTATGCACCTTTGGAGAGTTTCTGTGCGCATAGGCAGTCATGGAGCTAGCAAATGTGGATCCAACAGACTCAGAAACACAAAAAAAAAAGGTTGATTATAGCCTTGAGTTTTGAAAACACAGATATCTATCAAACAGAAACACCTTGTCCTTAGAGTGTACAAAAGGCAGGTCCACACATTCAGTCAAACAAAATGGGTTCAAGATATATAACCAAGGTTTCATCATTTGTGCAAGCCCAATTCATAACCCTGCGGTGATTGTACTATTGACAGAGTCTGATGCACATGTAGAGATAACGTTTTTCCGTGGTTTTGTACTTGGTGATCTTAAAAACTGTCACATTAAGACTCATAATCAAGATTTGTAAGTCTTTAGCCCTAAACTACTGTACTTTTAATGTTGCCACAGCAGATTATCAAGGCCATTTTTTCATGTTGTACTTTGTCTTCTTTCTGTTATACACCTGTGCTGTTCTAGTTTTCTGTCCGGAGAGCTTTACTATTACTCTGAACGATGCATGGGAACGATTGCAGACCAGTTCGGGGTCCATGATGCTGGGCTTTTCTAGGATGGAGAAAACCGACACTGAGATAACTATACCCTCCTGTGGTGTCATTTTCTCTGGGAGTGTTACGACCTACATTTAGTGGATTTCCAGATGACCAAAGTGTAGCAAAGTATGGCTCTTTCAATGACTTTTGAGAGTAGACAGATGGATATGGATAAACTTTATTTATAGTTCTGGGGGATTTAAAAAGAGCTGATTTGGCATTTTAAAAACCTGCAGCATTGAATTCATTTCAGGATTTTCTAGGCTCTTCCTATGTTTGTGTTGGATATGATGAAAATCGTGATATTACATCTCTTCCTCAGGGATTTTAATGAAGGCTTTTGAGTTGATGGTGTGACCATCCTTGAGCGCATGATCAGCAGTGCATGACTTCTGACCTACGTCTTAGTATTGGCACATTGTATCCCTGGTCAATCCCTGATTTATTTTAATCACTGGCTCTGTGTTCAGTTATTGACCCTCCTCTGCCCAACAAACAGCCAATTAGTTAAACCAAAGAACGGTCAGTGTCCTGTCAGATCATGTCTGTGTCTGCTTTTTGTGCTCCTGGAAAAGAATCAGTCATCTGTTTGCTCTCTTGGAGAAGCAGCATTGGGGGTGGCATGCTCAGCTGTGGCTGCAGCTATTGATTAGTGCAGTGTGTGCTGTGATGATGGGTTGTTACACCAGCAATCCTACGGCTATGTGACCCTGGTCCTCCCACACTTTGACCCTCCGCAGCGCACAACAGCAGGAAGACACAGTGCCAGATGTCTGTTTCCCTCCAGTTGAATGAAATAAGTTCAGTGTGTTGCAGCAGGAAGCTGAGCCAAATATTCGTACAGAGTGTGAGTTTGATTGTGCTTACATTTTGGCATTGTTACATAGGGTATCTGCAGGTCTTAAAGTCTTAAAAAGCATATAATTTAGTTTCCTCAAAAAAGACCTTAGAAGGAATAAAAAGTTTTAATTTGAATATACAAAGGTCTGTATTTTCTCTTGCCTGCTGTAGGCAGTAATGTTAATTATAAAATATTTTTGTATCCGATTGTGGGCTGTCGGGAGATGTCACATACTTTTGAACTAAAAGTGTTATAAACTGAATGCTTTTGGGTTTTACATTGTTATTAGGACAAAGCAAGCAATTTGAAGATGTCACCATAGCCTCTGGAAAGACAATGTTAGGCATTTTATTCTGTTTTTTTGTGACATTTTATGGAAAAAAAAACCCTATATTAAACAACAAAAGTGAATATTAGTTGCGGTGCCACCTGCGTTAAATCCTTTCTTTTAGCATCAGATCATCGCTGATTAATGCTGCCATTTTACATTTTCTATGCCTACAGTCATGCAGTTTGAGCATACCATCTGCCTGTTTTCTACTTTCCCCAACATTTATTTGATGATGGTCGTAAAGTCCTGCTTCCCTCGCAGGTTCCATCAGCCCATTCGATCATTTCTGCAAAGACGGTACGACATACAGTCCTTCAAAAAAAAAAACAGAGAGGGACACGGAGTTCTAACATTTACAAAATCCCACATTTTGTGCAAACACTTTTTCCTGTTACTTTTGTTCTTTTGCTTTTAAAGCTGCCAGAGGAGCGAGACGGACTGGCATTATAAAAGAAGGAGTAAGTTTCAAATAAAACTGTTTTTCATTCTGCGGGGCAGAACATTCTGTCGGGACACAATCAGACTGGCACTGGGTATTTTTGTTCTTTCCACACTTTCTAAAGAAAATGATTACCTTTGTGAACATATTTCATTGGTGTGATTCCCTTTAATCATATTGTGTGCTTGTTTTTCACATTCTGTGAGATTGCTACTGCATGCATTATTGGTATTTGTTTTTGTAACTGGAAAAAAGCACTCTTTAAAATTCTGCTTTCTCAGATTTGATGCCATACTCTAGTTAAAGAAAAACAACAAAAGAAAACAACAAAGATGACCCGAATGCAGATGGTGTTGTTTCTTCTGATCTATGACTGTTTTTCAGTAATAGTGCTTTAATGTGTGGTGCGCCACAAATGCCAAATCACAAATTAAACTCAGTAGCTTCAAAATAGTTTAATGGAATATAATTCACCTGTAATCAAATCTCAGCTCCCTGACCCATAGTCACTGTTTTTCTGAACCTGAAGGACATTTAACATTTACTTGAACAATGTGTCTTTTATGGAAACTGTGCTTGTTTTAATGTGAGAAATGGCTGGAGCTCTGTATTCTTTGAGGTGTCTGTAATGAGCTTTTTAGGATGAGAGGATTTTCTGCTGGAGGCCTTGTCAGAGGTAATCGGATTCATGTTGTCTATTTCTCACAGGCTTATATTAGCCCACCTCTGGAGAGCGAGGAGTCTCATGTAGTATTGATAATAGAGATGACATCGTGTTACTGTGAAATCCAGAGAGGGGAAAAATCAAATCCTGGTCAAATCTGTCCATCTTTCCACAGATTGCATGGAGGGTACCCACTTTCTTCATGTTTGTTTTATTGTGCTGAAGATAATTGAATTTCATGAACATGTCATTGTTGAAGGCACTCGAGTCAAGTATGCTTGCATACTTGCAGCTGCAATTGGGTTTCAGTTTATTTCAAGACTATGCATTGTTGATATGTGCATGCATCAAGGCATCTCTTTGATAATAAAGAAAACATTCTCATTTCTTTAAAAAAAATTAGGCTGCTTGGCTGGCAAAGTAATGATAGCACCTGAATCATGAGGAAACAGCTTGTATGACTACTGCTTTATTGACACACGAGGGACATCAATGCAAAGTAGAAGATACAGAACCAAGATGTGTGTCTTCATTTACATAACAATAAGGTCATGGTCAGAGATATAAAGACTTTGCAAATTTAAACCAGTTTTTTAGCCATGCTAGCAGCACGGCTCAAGGGATGACAATCTCGATTGGTCCACCCTAAAATATGTCAACAACTATTAGATGTATTGCTAGAAGTTAAATCCTAATGACTTTGGCGATCCTCTGACTCTTCCTCTAGCGGCACCATGAGGTTAACATTTTAGTTTTTCAGTGAAATGTCTCAACAAAAAGGTAATGGATTGCCATGAAATTATACATACAGATTTTCATGTCCCACTCAGGATGAATCGTAATAGCTTTGGTCATCCCTTAACTTTGAATCTAGCGCCACCATCAGGTCAAATTTTTCATTTGTCCAAAACTTTGGTTCATGAGCAAATACGTACAAAACTAATTACATTCCCATGAGCTGTGGCTGTACTTCTTGTTTAGTGCTAATTAGCAACTGTTAACATAAACTAAAGTGGTGAACATGGTACAGTAAACATTACACCTGTTAGCGTGGTCATTGTCTATATATTGCTTGTTCTGCTTTGTGATGCCTATTTGACGATGCCTGACGAAGATCTCTGATAGATGGAAACATTTCTCTGTTAGATAAAATAAAATTTGTTGGGAGCTATCAGCATAGTGTGAGGATTTTTGTCTGACTTTTGTCTTCAATTAGTTTTTTGATTCGGCACCTGTAGAAGGTTTTTGGATGTGCGCTCTACACTCTGTCTAGCGTCGTCATTGTGAGCATGTTGGCATGTTTTCTTTTTCGAAATATTTTATTTGATTAGGCTAATATAAACCATCTTCCCCTTACGTGCTTCTAAGCTAATTGTAGCTTTGTGTCGCTGCAGGCAGAGATGCATCACTCAGCTTTGGGCTTCTCAGCTGAAATGATTATACTTTTTGTCTTCATCTCTCCCTTCTCTGTTTTACTGCATCAAAGACAGTTTTTCTTCTTTGCAAATCACATCCAGATCCCTTTTTTCAGTAGCAGCTGGAGGAGTGCTGAGCATCAATTTCAAAAATCTCCAAGATGCGTTTTTATCTATTAAACTTGCTTTTCATCTACTGACATCATTCAATCTTTAATTTAGGAGGAGTAGCTGCAGGGGAAATGTCAATCTTATTGTTTAGCGGTGTGGTTTATGTGTGTTAATAGCATTAGTGTTCTTAATCCAGTCTGATCAATAAGCTATCATTCCCTTTGCCTTGAGCTACACCAATGCCTGCCCTCTGTTTATGTTGCAGATGATGAAGTTTGCCTGGGACAACTACAAGCGCTTCGCCTGGGGCAAGAATGAGCTGCGGCCTTTGACAAGAAACGGGCATATTGGCAACATGTTTGGTGAGTGTCAGTGGTTTGCTCAAGGCTCAAAAGACCAGAAAGGTCATCTAGGTCATCAAGACCTGCTGACCTTTTTTCTGTAAAGGTTTTATGCACAAAACTGCACCAAGACAGACTAAAATTTAAACAGGGAGATATTTTCTTCATGTTTAGTGGAAGAATTGTAACAAGCTGTTAAAATATATATAACTATATTTAAATACATCCATGTACTCTACCAGCCTTAGAACTTGGGATTTTTTCTTTCTTTTTTCCTTTTTTTCTTTGGGTTTTGGTGTGTGGGTCAAGACAAAAACAAACAAACAAAAAAACATTTGAAGATTGTGATGGGCATTTTCACTATTTTGTAACTAATCAGAAGAAATAAATGTCAGATTTATCAATACTCAAAATAATAATTCATTGCAGCCTTAACTCTAAGTATTTTAGAAACCAATTATTTTATTGAAGCTGGTTGTAATCTTGTACGTTATTGTACTTCAGCCTTGTATTTGTTGTAATTGTTTTTTGGGTAAATGGGTTTCTTTTGAGAACCCTTCATCAATCAAGACTGTCAACCATAAAACAAACATTTAGGGCATCGTAAAAAAAAAAAAAACTGTCACTGAAAAAAGAGTGACATGAAGAAAAAATCTGAACATTGTCATTGAAAAACATCAGAATGCAAAAAATATCAATTTAACAAATTTTATTTTCGATGCCAAATATTAAAGTCACTGTTCTGGCTCCATAAACATGTCGCACCTGTTTGCGCCTCAGTGAGCTCATGTCACCATAACTTCCTTACCTTTCACTCAGCACAGGAAGCCTCACAACCTGCCAGGGGTGTAACAGCCTCTAATTGAAGCCAGATCCGTAGAGGTCCTCAGGCCCTCTGCAGTGGAGCATATCAGTCAATTCACACTGCTGAGCCAGAGGGAAATCCCATAAAGAAGCCCTTAATAAAAGGTGGATCAGCTCTTAATAAGACTTGGACCGGGTACTGTCCTCCTTCACATCTGTAGGGATTCAGGATTATTAAGGCGATGATGCAAGCTCTCTTGAAAATACAGTTTGTGATCTCTTTGCTGCTCTCATTCCCCCGAGGTTGCCAAGTTCATAGTTGAGAGTAGTCCCTTTGAAGCAAATCATGTGATAGGTGTTATATTTCAAAGCAACCAATCCAGAATTATTTTCTGATGAAATCTACCCAAAATAAAAAAATCAAACAAATCCTGATTTTGCCTGAAGGTTAGAGTGGCTTTTTTAAAGTAGGAGCGTCCAAGACACTGCTCCATTGAACAAGTTAGTTGTGTTCAGCAAGAACGCAAAGTGCATTTTTTGTGGTAAAAGGTTAGTCAGGTAGATGGGTTAGCCTTGTACATATGCCAGTAAATGTATGTGAGGTTTTGATCCAAGCTGTTGATGAATTTGAGTTAAAGAAATAAGAGGAGTGATGTTGTGTTGGTAAAGTGGCCTTGAAGCATTCAGTGCCAGTGAAGTCCGTGAGTGCCCACAGAAAGAAAAAACAAATACCAAACACACATCTTACCAGTGGCACAAGATGGTATTGTGTCCGCAAAATAGACCTCATAGCCTCGTTTTGAATAATGAGTATTCACAGTTGATCTTTCCCTCAATTTATTTCATTTAATAAGAATAAACAGAACAGCTTCATTTTTACGTTAGTACATCTTTATTGACATTTAATTATCCAGTGCTTTCACTAACAAACACCACACATTGCCTGCATCAGTCACTGAAAGACAGAAAAAAATAATAATTTGAGAAAAACTTGAATAACAAGTGCTGAAAATAGAAAGAAAGCCAAATTGATTTTCCCACTCGCTGGTATTTATTGTAATAAATGTTGTTGATTAAATTGACTTTTTTCAGTTTAATTGGGCTGATATTTTGTTGCAGAAAACCTGCTTTATTGAATGGCCTTTTAATATGCTGTAAGGAATAGTAATCTGTTATATTTCCTTCAAGTAATGTCTCAAGATGAGTTATGAAGGCATCTTCCACTTGTGATGTAAAGCATCATTAGGAAGGAATAACAGCTAAGGACACTGAAAGCTAATGGACTGTACTGTTGTCAATACTAAAACTTGAGGAATGATAGAGATGATGATTGAGTCCGTTGCTGTGATTTGTTTGTGTTAAAGCTGCATCAAGTCTCACAGCTGGAGGGCAGAAAGTAGACTCCAAACAGACTCACAGCAATGAGCCTTGAGATCAGTCCATTAAATTGGAAAACACATCAGCAAACAATCACTAAATATTACTTACAGATGCTCATTCTCACAAGCTATCCAGCTCGAGTTTTAGCTGGATTTATACGTGACGCAGGGGCTTAACCGCAGTTCTGCTCAGAATCTGGTTTTACCCATTGATATCATCACTGCAACACTAGATGGCTATATTGTACACGGTCAGGCCGTATCGTGCTTTAATTATGTTCCTCGCAGTAATTGTGTTAACTTTGTGTGACGTAGAGTGATAATAAGAAGGCTCTGCATGATGTGCGTTACTGAAAAGGAGAAGATTACTGAGCCTTTCTTCAGGTTGCTTTATGTTGCCTTCAATATCAACAATCTCCGCAGGCATCGGAAAGTTGTAGGGGAAAACACAAACATCCCAAGCTGAGCGATCACAGATAGCACAATGGAGATACCACGTAAATCTATAGAAACCTACATGTTACGTGCACCTGAGAAAAATATCTTGGTCTCTTTGGCTTGCTAAATATCCAGCCACTCATTTATTGGAGATATTATGAGCTGGGCTTAGTAGGTAGTGTAGGTAGGTAGTTAGCTTGTGTTATAATTTAGAGGCAGTGGCACACACACATGCACCATTTTATATGGGCCGATGTGTATGAGAGCAAAAGTGACTCAACGAGTCAGGCCCAACGAGTTAAATAAATTGGGTGAAAGCAGCTGAAACGTGCAGTAAGATACAAACTGGTGCATTGACTGTCAGTGGGATCAGCAGTACTAGCAAACCTTTCACGTTAGAGGAAATTATTGGATTAAATATTAAAAATTGATTAAAAGGTGACGTTTGTGTGTGCATGCATGTGTGTTGAATGAATTAACTTGTAATAGAAAGTGTCATATTTTTTTCCCCACAGCAGATATCTCACATTGAAGCCACACTTTTCAAATAATTCTGCTGTTGGGGCTAAAGGTTTCTCATAATGGATAGTGCATTCCTCAACTTCTGGCAGCTAATTGCCATCTTTATCTGTGCAGTGCAGCTATCCACTAAGCAGTGTACCTTAATGCAGATCCAACCGATAACTCAAACAATAAAAGCTTGGACAGAACAGGCTATTTGTCTCTGGCAGGAGAGAAATAGTTCAGTCTCCAACTGTGGGGGAAGGGGAACGACTTCATGGTTAATCCCATAAGCAAATATATTTCCATTCTGTCTAAAGCTGGCATCATTTCTGCTCCTAACCAACCTCGTTTTCTACACAGTGTATTATCTATGAGAGAGTGGGAGTCAAGGGGAGAGGGAGTGAGAAAGGGCATCATGCTAGCGAGTAAATGTCACATTGTGAACGGTGGTGCGGGAAGCCAGGTATGAAATTGGATGCTGTGTTCTTTAATTTAATCCCCAGAGTAAACATAGATGCGGCGAGATTGGATCTACAGTTAGCATTTGTGTCAGAAGATTGTCAATATGCTGAGAGTCACCAGAACATCCCGTCTGCTCTACACTCAAAAGACGCGCAACACACATCGCAGAAAGGCAGAGAAAGACGTTTTCCTCCGCTGGCGTACCTCACTCCTTACTCCCCTTCTCTGGCACGCATTCACTTTGCTATAATCTTCCTTTGAGTCTTTCTCTCAACCCCCCATTCCTTTCTATTTTTACTGTAATCCCTCTCTTCTTTGCCATGACCCTCAAGGCTGAAAGCGGCTCTCTTTATTCTTCCCTCTTAACCAAAGTTGGTTCTGATAGACTTTTTCCCTCTCATTTTCCTTTTGTCATTTAAAATACAGTATGTCTTCAGAGTTCATTAAAAGTTTCTCTTGCTTAGGGCAATTAGAAAGAGAAAACTGGGCTATTTACATCACTTTCAGCAATTCTGCCTCGTAAGATTGTGTGGGAGTTGTCACTTAGTGAGGAATAGAAATTGATGGAAAAGTTAAAATATGCACTTTCATGTTCTTTTTTTCCTCAAGAATAGAGCTTACTTTTTGATTAGTAAGCATTATATTAACATGTTTTTAGAATTTAATGTTAAAATATTGCACTAGAAAACCTTAAATATATTTCACAGATAAATTATTGGATTGCTGATTGGTTAAATATCAAATATCATCTGGTTGCTCCACCACGTCTCCTGTTCCCTTTTTACTTCATTGGATTACTTCATGTCACGGTGATCATGTCAAATGTTAAATCTCCTGGAGCATTATGAAATTAAGGAGGGCAACGTGATAAGGTCATGGTCAGATTCAGATTCACATTTACTTTGTCTCCAGCTTCAGAAATAGTCATTAGTTTTGGTAAACTATGACAGGAATACATGAACTCAATGCAATATATATGAACAGCTGTTGCTACCCACAGAGTATAGTATTCTCAGTACCTGAGTATAAGTACAGCATGATGTGGAAGAGATGAATGTTGTTATTTTGGAGAGTAAAATTGTAGGGCTAATTGAAGCTCAGTTTTATTTGTTAATGACATGCTGCCCTCTGTGTTGGAAAAGTTAATCTTCTTTTGGAGAATAGACATAAATGTGTGTTTTTCACTGTTTACAGAGAATGCAGATGTAATGGGGATCAATCAGTATGCAGGTATGTAGAGGTGAAATCAACTGTGACCCAGTCTTTGCATAGTTCAGTAATTAATTATTATGTATAAATAACGGTAAGGATTAGCTTCGATATTTGGTGCTGATATTATCAGCAGTTTCCACCGTGACTGACATAAATCACTGAAGAAGGTCAATTAGATGATCTGCAGGATGTCTTGCGTGCTGCTATTGACTTTTAGCAGTAATAAATCTCTGAGCAGGAGGTGCTTACTGGTATTCAAACTGAAATGGTTTTGTCGAATCACTGCAACTTGCAAGGGGTCAAAATGCAGCTCGAGATTTCAGGATAAAGTATCCACTAAGTGGTAGGTTTTAAATGATATTCCTTAAACCTGCAATCACTGATTTTTTTTGGCCACTTGGGGGCAGCGGAAAAAAGTTGTGAACATAACACTGACATATCATTACATTTTAAGTTGATATTTGGTGAACTAATTAGTAAACAGTTGCTTATTTACACATCGAGCAGTTACGGAGCAATATTATCATTCATTTGAAGTCGTGTTTCTGGTGACCTGGCAGATGTCAGTCCAATATTCACTCTCTTTTAGCTCTGTTTTTGGTCTCCACCAACTCCTGAAGGAAACATCTGGCTCTTTAGCTGCTAAATGCTCCACTATGTTCACCAGCTAGTCTCTAACTGTGTTTGTCTGCTGTTCGGTGCTGAGTAGGTAATGTAAAGTAGGTTATAAGATGCCTGCTGTTACCAAAAACGATTCTATGAGAACTTGAGTGAACCAAAACAGCACAGTTGTGGCCTGGGCAGCTGAACAATAAGCAAAATCTCACTGTAAAGCTCTATTAATCGAGGGGAGCTTCAGATTCGGCTGATCATTCTCTGTAGGTTCATCACTGCTACATAACTATTATAAAAATATTGATTATAGAAGCTTTAAGGATGAAAGTTGAGGTGTTCGCTTATCACATCTGATGGCTATAGCCCTTACTCTGAGTAACCAGCTTGATAATACTACTGTACCTTGTCTTTTTACTGTTTGTTTTGGTTTCAACCTGTCATCTCCCTGCTTAGTTTGATTCCTCTTCTCTTCTTTGTTTTCTCTTTTTTGTTCATCTCCTAAAAAGTTTTCTGTCAGTAAGATCAAGAGAGGTGGGCTTTTGATGATGGGCACGGAGGTATAACAGGGTGAGGGAAGACATTCTTTGGAGGAAAAAGTCAGATAGCTTGGAGCAAAGGAAGAGGTGAAGATATTAGGAGCATTTTAAGACGTCAGGCTATTGGGAAAGATTTAACTCCCATGTGTAGATATGAACAGATTTAAAAGAGTGTGGGAAAATGATGCAAAGTCATTTTGGGACACTTGTTAACTGTGCAAGACTTGCAAGCCAAAGCCCCTAGTGCAGTGAATTATTTTCAATGTTTGGCTCCCAGAGCTCTCGTGCCCTACTTTTATGGTGGAGAGCATAAAACTGAATCAGTAGTGATGGTTCTATATTTCCAGTTTATCTCAGAGCAAGACCGAATGGAGCCTTCAGCCTTGAATTTAAATGATGACGGCATTATCCTTAAGAGGTAATATATGGTACGCAGAAGTACTACACACTCAAGACTCACCAAAAGAAGATGCTGATCCAGATCCTTAAAAGCACTACTCCAGGATCACCTCAAGAGGACTTGTTTGTGTGTTTATTCTACAGGATCTTTGTGTACGGTTTGTAAATCCTACCATTCACCGCTGTATAACTGGAAGAAAATTAGGTTGGGCAGATTGTTTATCTTTATTAATCTTTTATCACCAGAGCCCTATAAGCAAAGGCTGTTTTCTCTGATCTGAAAAGAAAGGCGATTCAGGAGAACTCTATTGTGAATGAGGAGGGTCTGTGGCTCCTGGGCAGTCTCCGGGATGCGTTATTCTTCTTTTCCCTTTGTAACCAGTCATGGAAAAAGCTTGAGAATGGGTCCCTCAGGTCAAATCTGTCTACCCATCTAGTGTCCTTGAAACCATAGATCTATTTTCTACTCCCTTTTGGCTACCTCAAAGATGTGAGAGGGAGATTAATTGGCCTCCTGTGCTAACCTCTTGTGAAGTAGAGGGCTTTCAAAATGAGTGGCACAAAAACTCCTCACAAACAGTCACAGATCCCAAGATCAAATCCCTTCTTTGTTGTTCCACTGCACTTAAGAGAAACAGTGTGAAATGCTGACCAAGGTCCCTTTTGGGGTCTGTTTATGGTAGAAATCACAGTGGGCACCACGTTGGCTTTGTGGTTTTGGAATCAATGAAATTCAACATCAAACACTTAAAATTTTAGCGAGTCCGTCCATCCATCCATTATTTCTATCCGCTTATCCTTACAGGGTCGGAGAAGGCTGGAGCCGATCCCAGGTGACTTTGGGCGAGAGAGAGATTTTAGAGAGTGATTTCAGAATTAGCAACAGAGTTGAAATTAGTGTTCTTTTCTCTGCTTGATTGTACAAACATTTCTTACTTTGTTACCTTAAAGGAATAGTTTGACATTTTGAGAAATGGTTGGCTTAGTAACTTTCTTTCCAAGAGTTAAATGCGAAGATTGATGCCACTCTCGTGTCTGTACGACAGCTAGCAGACAGTTAGCTTAGCTCAGCACAACGACTGGAAACAGGGGAAACAGCTACAGTAGCCTGTTGGTCAACACATGCTTTGTAGTACTGTGATCATTAAAAAAAGAATAAGAACTGTGTCATCTCTACTATTTCACATATAGTAAGAGCTCTCAGGCATCTCACACTCATTATGCCCTTTTTAGATTTCCTTTTCTTCTTTCTTTTGACACGACTAACTCATTTTCCATTCTTATTAGAGCTCTCACATACTATATCACTTTCTCCACTCGCTATGAAGTAAGAAGCCAACCAGTCCCAGAGCCTAAATGGAGGATTAAAGAGATTGTTCGTGCCTCTGTGAACGACGTCATTACCCCCGTGCCTGCATATGTGGGTCACTAACTGAAGCACACGGCACATTAAATGCAAAGCCAAAACCATAGTCCAGCAGATGCTGGGGAAAAGGCTTGTGATTAAAAAGAGAGAGCATTACATTAGGTGTCACAGCTGACCCTCCCTCATTTTTCATCAACAATAGATGTTCTATGGCTGTTAAGGGGATTGGCCTCAAGCTGCTATTCACAATTGCTCTCCAGCTCTCTGCCCCTCTACAACAAATGAAAGAGTAAAGACCTACGCGTGGAAAAATGTTTTTCTATTTTTTCAGCCTTTATCTTACGATTATATAATTCTTTCTTTTTTCATTTTGTTCCATCCCCCCTTCTTTGCCCTCATTTTTTCCTTTTCCCTCCTCATCCCAGGAGGTGCAATTAAAGACCATAAGGTCACCGGTTTTGTGACCAGAGAGTTTCTTGGAATGCAAAATGAGCTGCTTCTACCGACACAGGCTGAACCCGTCGCCATGGCAGGCCTGGGGACCATTTAAAACCAGTAGCGTTTATTAGAAAATCCCAAGGGCTCGTCAGATGATCTGAAGCACTGCCAGGTGCTCTTACATGATGGATGAACAGAGGTGGAGGGAAGAGATGGTTTGAAAACTTGATTTAGCTTAGATCGATGGCCCAAATGATGAAGCCTCGGGTATTTATAATTTAGTCGTCTCTGCCTGGAGGTGCAATTGAAATGGATAAATAAATGTTTTTTAGAGCAATTGGGTGGTCCTTGGGGTCCTTGGAGACCCTCAAAGTGGTGAGGGCTTTTCACCAATTTTCACTGTCATACATCATTATTATTATAATCTTGTACAGCAAACAAAGCAGTGACAGAGCTTCTGAGGATTTCTGCTGAGAGACAGCACATTTGCAAAGACAGTGCTCCTTAGAAGGGACTTCAAACACATGCATGTATACAAACACATGTGCATATTGCTGTTAGGACTGAGTGAGAGTCAACCTTGAGCACGTCTTCTCATCTGCAAACTCCTCCTCTTCGTGTTATTAAAGAGAATTTTAATTAAAAGCATTCAACTGGCAACCATTTCCACTAACAATTGCTTGCTCTCTTCTCTGCCTAGTGCCCACATATTAGGCAGAGCAGACAGGTTTCTCCCTCCTTCGCAATTACCTCCCAAAGGGCCTTGTGCCTGGTCTTGAAGGGGGCACTGTGAAGGTTGGAGAGAACAGGGGAGGGAGTAGCAACCTCCCTTGTCATTAGGTTTAAATGAAGGGCTACGCAAATGGTGCCTATCACCGCCTGTCACATTAGAGTCACACAGAGTGAAGGGTTGTCATCATCCACCCACTTTCCATTTCTACCCCCATCCATTTCTATATCCCATGGGCTCCATCATGGTGCGGTAGCAATCATCTGTCTCCATAGTGACAAGCACCAGGTGACAAATCAGGATCTGGTCCCTCCCCCCTCTAGAGAGCACATCCCAACCCTCCATTCAATATTGCCTATTTGTACTGGAACCCATAAGGCCTCAAACTGAAACTTCTGGCCGGACAGGTTACATATCATCATAATTGTAAGACCTAAAACATTTTTTTATCATCGTGGTAATATAGCAGTGGGGGGATGTGGGGGGATGGGAAATGATTTATACATACTGTAGTGTCGTGAAGATATGTGAGAATGTGCACAGTGGAGCTCAACCGATAATGGGTTTTTGAGATTGATACCAATATCATAACTCAACAATAATAAAATTCTGATAATATATCTACATGCATCGATTTCTTTCACATAAACACATAACATCAACAAACATTTAAACGATAAAAAAATGTCTGAGTGAAGATTTTATAAAACAAAACATTTATTGCCGCAGTGCTCTCCGATTTCTCTTTGCATGCCAATATCCACACCTTTAACGATATGTATCTGATGGCCGATAATATTGGCCTGCCGATGTATTGGTCGGCCCTCTAGTGCATAGAGAAACATTGTGTACATTAGGGCTGCAACTAATTATTTTCATTATAGATTAATCTGCCTATTATTTTCACAATTAATCGATTAATTGTTTAGTCTATAAGATGTCAAAAAACTGTGAAAAAGGCTCATCACAATTTCCCAGAGCCCAAAGTGACATCTTCAAACTGCTTCTTTTGTCCAACCAACAGTCCAAAACCCAAAGACTCTTCATTTACTGTCATAAATGACAAAGAAAAGCAGCAAATCCTCATATTTAAAAAGCTGGAACCAGCAAATGTTTGACATTTTTGCTTGAAAAATGACTGAAATGATTAATCAATTATCAAAATAGTTGGCAATTAATTTTCTTTTGATCGACTAATCAATTAATCGACTAATTGTTGCAACTCTAGTGTACATTATCATGTTTATTGAATAGTGCAAGGGGAGTTTTCTCTTTGTAAGCCGCTGTGCTACATAGTTGTCATATATTGAATGGGTACAAGTCATCACAAGCAAACACATTAATCCATAGTCATCCATACAGCATCTCATTTTAGTGAATTTCAGATCCCATGAAACTCTCCTCACTTACTGTGTAGGGAACTATACTGATATTGTGCATGATTTTCAGTTATTCAAGAGGATAAAATAGTTTTTGGACATATTTCAGGAAACGGCTTCTAAGCTTCAGCTTGCGTTTCCCATGGCATCAGTTGACTGACAACTGCATTGCTAGGAGACGTGCTGTCAACTTCCATGGTGCCCCTACTGACTGGAGAACTTCATAATGTACACACTAAATTGATGCAAGGTATTTTTTTTCCCTTTCCACCAGATTTAAGTAGTATGCTCCTTTACAATATTCAACATTTGGGAGGACAAATCATGCTTTCTCCTTTTCACTTGGAATGTGTGAGCTAGTTAGCCTAGCTTACAAATGTTAGCACTGATTACCACTAGTTAGCCTACCTTACAAACTAATTACCACTAGACGTTACTTTTTGTCCACGTTGTTAATTCTACACATGCTAAGTCATTGGCCGCACACTCAGTGTTGTGTTCGTCCTGCATTATAAATCAGGGGGCGCTGTCTTTCCTTCACGAGTCCAGTTGTGGTGAAGGCGATTGACCAGACTGTCAAAACTATAGACAGAATACAGTCTCAACCCAGCATACATACAGCAAAAATGTATTTTAAATTCAGCTTGACTTTAAGGAGAACTTGGTATCTGTTTTGTTCCTCTCTTGAGAACATTATAAATAATGATTTGGAGGCATATGTTAGGATATATATGGATTGAGAACAACAACAAAAACACTTACCCCTCCTCTCATCCACTTCACACTTGCTTCTGATTAGTTAGTTAAGTTTACTCAATGAACCCAGTGAAAAGAAAAGAAGGGAGGAAATATTTCACCCTAACTGACTGTGGGTGCATGCTGGAGCATTTAGGCTGCAGGCAGATGAGGAACTTGACAGCGAGCCTCTGATAATGCACTCAGGGGGCGAACCTGCTGTCAGAGCGGGTTTCATCCCACTGCATGTAATGACGGCCCTGGCTGCACAGCTCTGCTTCTCCTGGCAGTGAAGCAGCGACAACTGCCTGGAGATCACAGCACACCCAAACTGGGCTCAGTGCTTCACTCGTACCAAGAGCTAGCCGACTGAGCTATTGACAGGGTTATAAAAGCATAAAATTGCTACTGTAGAATGCAAAGCCAGGTGGATGCAGAGTGCATGATCTCAACCAATTCATGTTCATTCAATGTTTTATTGTATCTGGGATCTGCTGCGGGGCTTTTCCTCGCTGATTGTGTCCTTTGATGTATAGAAAATTCTCACGTATTGGAGGTATTTAGATGATTTGCTTTTTCATCCTCTCAATCCAAACTGTCGTGATCCGGCCATTTTACAGGAGAACACAGGATGAAAGGACACGAAAGTGAAGCCCTCTTTTGTCATCATCAACACTAAATGTCTGCTCTTCCCTTCTCGGATTAGAACAAGTTCCCCTCAGTGGGCATGAGCGCATCATCAAGCCTCTGCGCCGGGATTATAGGCAAGATGATGAAAAACTGGTTGCAAAATGTATGACGAAGCAGGAGGATTATAAGGGATTGTACTCTATTCTACTGTAACGGTTCAATCGTTGGCTGATGGATACAAGGTCGAGGGTCAAATTTGCTGTCTCCGGATAAAGCCCCAAACCCCTTCATGTTGTTCCCTCTGTTTGGTACCATTTGGATACTTAAACACTGCGTTTATGTAATCTGTGATCACTGATCAGTCTGCAGTGACGTATTGCCGGAGTCACTCTGATGATGACTTCTCTGCAACCTGAGACATGCCGTTTGGTGTGTAGTAATCAGTGTTTGGCAGTTTTAATCACAAGTGTTTCCTGCCAAGCTCTTAAGCTCATGGCGGTATAAGGGAGCAGATTTTGCTTCATTCATTTATTTTAGAGACTATTAATATACAGTACTTTTTTTAGCTTTTGCCTCATTGAGCTCTGCTCTCAGTCTGACTATTTCACTGAGCCGAAGAGTATCACATTAACTCCTCCCCTATGTGCTAACAAATCCACCCATCTTTTCATCATCAATCATCTTTGAAACTGTCCAGCATGACTCATCAGATTTCCGGTCTTCTGGAACTGACAGTCCCCAGTTTAAATTCCCCTCAGACTGCCAGGTGTAAAGAAACATTTAGTTTTGGTCTCCATGCTCATTCACGAGTAGCTCTTCTGATGTTGCGTTTTGTGTACCATGAAAACGGACAGTTGTGTTTGCATTTCAGAATATTCTCTTTATGGATTTCTGCAGCTCTGAGTTGCTGTCGTCTCACTCCTTCACACATTGGCAACCCGCAGAGCAGAAATCTTGTTTTTCCTGCGGTGAGCATCGTACCTTGAAGCATTAGAACTGGCTGTGGGAGTGCAGAGAAGACTTAACAGTAGTGCAGGTTGACCTCTGCAGCCTGTAGTGTCTCTCAAGCTCATGCACATATGCACACAAACTTTCACCTTCCCTGTTTCTCTGCATCATTCTGCTCTCAATCTGTGTCCGCAGAAAATACTGTTCTCCTGTCTCATTGCTAGGTATCCATAGCAAATCAGTGCAAGGTGGGGCTCAGGTTCTCTGTGGTGACTCTTGACTCTTGAGTGGGGGGAAGGAGGAAGGTGGTGGCAGAATGAATAAACAAAATTGCATGAAATTAATTCCTTCTATTGGTGTAACCTGCTGTGAGGTTTGGAATAACTTTCTGGCCTGCACTTTAGAGGCGGTGGTGGTGGGGTTTGTGCATGGTGTAACAGCCCGGATCTGGCATTCTGGAAACAGAAGAGGGTGACACTGAAATAAACAGAGGAATGGGTGAAGCAGTGAAATAGAAATTGATATTGAGTAATGTGGACAAGTGTTTCAAGTTGTCTTACCTGCGTTCCTCTAGGAAATATTGTTAGAAAGTTTGCATTCCCGCTGTAATTGAGTGTGAAATTACTGGTGAGCAAGCAGCAGTACCTTTCAGTGTGCAGACAAGTGGTCTCTAAATGGGCTTTCTACAGGTTGATTAGAAAAGTGGCAAAGTTCATGTCTTTATTAATTAAAATGTTTTTTTAATAATCCTGCCAGAAGCTACAATTATTTCTTTACTTCCTGTTAGAAACCTGATAGTTGTCCTCCAGACCAGTTATTAAAAGACATGAACTATATGTACAAAAGAGCACACATATAAAAAATAAACTGTAGATGTACACACACGTACAGTATGTAGCGTACATGGCTTCCTAACTCTGCCTTTGAATGCCTGCAGGGCTGCACAAATGATGCGAGACGGCTGCTGTTTTAAGATGGCCGGTTTAATTTCTCCAGCTGACGGGTGCTCTTTGTCAACAGGTTATTACAGCTCTCCTGAATCGGTTGGGCTGCATGTTTTTCTGTGCGTAACTAGTGAGCTAGAAAGCTGCATTCAGATGAGATAAAGTCTGGTGGACAGGATGGGAAGCACTGCCTCTTTTTATCTGTAGAAGAAATTAGAGACAATGTATGAATTCTTCACCCTGCTGACCCCACTTGCAAAAGAAGGTTTTATTAATTACTGGGAATATTCTAGACTTTTTTTTCTATGTTTACTTTCTGGATTTCAGTTGGATGACCTTGTGACGGGCTGAATTGTTGCTGCGGCACCGTGGCTGAGTGTCTTTATCAACTGCCTAATCAGAGCCTCTAGCTTTAGCTGTCATCTCCAATCAGGTTTTGTGGGTTGACAGAGCATCAGATGTATGATCCCCCCTCTCCTACTGTGCGTGCGTGTCTGTTGATCAATGCAAGAGAGGCATTTGGGAGAGGGAGGAGGCGAGGGGTTCGATAACACTGTGTGCAGTGTGTAATCTCATCTGAGGGGCTGTCATATCAGACAGGGCTGCTGCACTGACATGCCACGCTCTCCCAGAGTGGCAAATTAGATTGCTGCAATTTGACTGACGTGTGTACCGCTCAAAGTCTGGAGCCCCTCTAATCATCAGTGTGCATTTTGTATTTGTTTGTGATCAGATTAATATGTGCAGAGGTGTGTTGATTGGCTCTTTAGTCGTTGGTTATTGATAACCCTTGTAAAAGGGTCATCTCACATTTAAACCATGCTGTCAAATTAGCAGTCAATGTGAGTGGTGGCCTGTCATTTAAAGTTATTTTAAACTCTGCAGTGTTAATTGGGCTTTGCCTCTTAACTCACAGTCCAATTCACAATGCCACAGTCACAGATACTATTGTTTTCATTTTGGCTCATTTACTTTCACTTTTAACAAAAAAAACAAAAAAACACAAAACAAACCATGGAAACACTGCTGAGTCAAATGTGAGGTCAAAGACTGTACCGATGCCCCATTCTGCGCACATTTCCTATATGCTTGCTCAAGTAAACTCTGTCCCACCCTTTTTTTCTACCACAGGTGATCATCATTTACTTACCATTATCCAAAGATAATTACACAAAAAATAAAGTGGTTCTTAATTCCAAAGCAAGTTAAAATGAATAATTGCATTCTTTCAATAGTTCAGCAAATTGTGAAAGCCACCAATACGCAAATACAGTACAGTGCTTTGCCAATTGAATTTTTCTACAAAATGTGGAGGCTTGCCTGAAAAAACAATTAAAATCAGCTCTCCTTAAAGCTTACTACATCAGAATAAATTACAGTACCACAGAAGTCAATGAGAGATTGATACCGTCACCCCCTGACAAGTATTCATCAGCTGCCTGGTGCAACATGCAGCGACTAAACACTAAAATGAAGGTCTGCTCTCCATGATTCTAGCTGAAGCCTCTGGCTCAGTCGCCTCCTCCTCTGCAGGCCTCATAATGGAACAAATTTATTTTGACTCCGGCTCTAATGTGCCTTGATCTATCAATTCTCTGTCCCTTCCTCTGTCTTGCCAAGCAAGTGCTATCTCACTGGAAGGCACAAAGCACCATTAGATGCAAGTCTTTTTGCGGGGCAGTTTGACTGTGTGATTAACATAATGGTGAAAATGGAGAGATAGAAAGGGAAAGGGTGAGGTGGGGTGAAATCAGGACTGGTTGCCTCTAATTTTGTCCATGCGGTCCTTTTTAGTGAGGAGGTAGGGAGTGTAGTAGTGGGATTTATATGCACAGTACTGGTAGCCATGGCAGCAAGGCAGTCATACAGATGTATCCACAGAACAAGGAAGGATTCCACTTAATTTTACAGACACACAGTACTGACTCTATGGACAAAATGTTCTTTTTCAAATGAAAGTCAGCAGTAAAATAGCTAATATTCAACTTGTGTCTTAACTGAGGCATCAGGCACTACAGAAAAATAGATTCAAAATAATCAAAAATACAACAGAAAACTGGGGTTTTCAGAAAAGATACTAAATGGTGATGTTGATGTGAGGTTGTTTTCTCAACTTTTGATTTCAAGGTCAAGAATGAACTTAGGACCTCAGCTTTTAAGCCAACATGGACGAGAAGTCTTAAAGTGCTCAGAAAAATATGAAAATGTGGACATTTATAATCCGTGACAACAGGGCAAACTCCCCCTGCAGATGAAGATTATGTAATACGATAATAAGCTCTGCTATTGAAGGGATTGTTGAGATTGTTTCAACTAGAATAGATTAAAATGTACAGTCTGGGAAGACAGGAATGGTAAATGGATTCTTGAAGGCTAAAAATACTATATTTCTGTAATTCTGGATCTGCATTTGGGTTAGGTTCATAGTGATTTAATGTATGGGAACTTTAATTTTTATATATATAATTCCTCACCGACACACCTACAAACAGCATGAGTTTCTAGCAGGTTACAAGTCAGATACAGCAGCCTGTATCTGGTATGTTTTTTTGCCACTTCACTGAGGGCTGGGCTGTTTTCTCAGCCGTCGCACCTCCCATCTTCATCTTCCACTGCTCTTGTCTGGACAGGGGTGCTACATCAATGTCTCGCACACAACACAGCTATGCATATTCCTTGAAGCAGGGTCAGCTTTCCTTAGCCTTTTGATTTAAACAATGCGTCTCAGTAAACAGACCTCTCCAAACAGCTCTATCTCTGTGGCTGTCACCTGCTCTTCCAGGCTGTCTTATTATGCAGTATTACTTGAGACTAGATCTTCTCAAAGGTTGATTGGAGAATGTGAAATAGGTTGCAGGATGAATTTGTCCTGTGTAAAGAGAACAAATTGTGCAGTCTTGAGTGAAAGCGAGGATTCAATTGAACACTTCTAATGAGCCCCATGTATGCACCCTTGTTCTGTGAAGTAACTGGTAGAACCGTCTTTACATCGATAATCAGTGGGATTAGTTTCCCCGACTTACATCTTGTATCAAGGATAGGATAGGATCTGGAAGTAGGGATCTTATATTTGCAGCTGCAGAAGAAGGTCTTAGTGCAAGTTCCCTCCGATAGTGGCACTGTCAGTTTCTGCTGGCTTATCTTTGGACGGTTGACAAGCTGTTTGGGCCCTGCAGTCAGAAATACTTTTTGGGTTTGTTGGGATGCCTACAAACACAAGCAGCTGAAAATGTATTTGGACAAATCCGAGTTGAAGCCAGAGTAAACAAGCCAGCCATTACTTCGGTGGCATCTCACTTTTAAAGCTGCGCAATAAGACTGTATGTAATGTATGTAAAGGATTTTTCAAAGAAACTGTTACATGTTGAAAATGTAGTCATCGGAGTGCTCTTAAAATAAAGGTTATAATCTCAAAAGTGTAAACTTTTCAACCAAATTCTGCCCAGTTTTAAAAGACGTCTTTTCACCTTGGTGCTGTTATCAGCTGTGCCAACAATAAACGTCAACTTTAGAAAAAATCTGAACTCAAAATGTACAAGGTCTGCTCCCTACAATCAAAATCACTTTAAGATATCTCTATTAAATCCTCACATTTACATTCTTAGCGGCATGACGACAACAGATGACAAAAGACTGAAAAGTCTGCCTGTGATGTGCTGCTAATCTCTTGCTAGCTGGGCTGGGTACACTCTGTATAACCAAACTTCCACTTTTTATTAAATGATGTGGTTAAATGATGTTCATTTGATTACAGCGCAAGAAATCCAGTTTGTTGCTTTATCATCTTAAGCTAACAGGTAATGGGGGGTTAGGGCAAAACAGCACTTTCACAAACTGTATTGTGGAGGTCAAGACGAAAATGTAATTTTAGACCCAAGGTCTTTGTCATCAAAACCAAATTCACATTACTGTTTTGAGACTGAATAACTTCCACATTCACATAGGCTACCTTCATCTGTCAGAGGGGCTGATTTTCCAACAAGCTCTCCAAATTAAACAACCAAATACATTGTTTATAACTGCCCTCCAGAACAACTCATAAAAGCGTTCTCTGATGTGAAGTCCTCATTGTCTGTGCCAAATCCAACGAATACAAGTCACTTCTAAAAATAAATGTTATGAAACGCTATGGTTAAGGTTGCGTTAGTTTTTATGCACAAACACGACTTAGTTGATTTAGGGAAAGATCATGGTTTGGGTTCAAATTACTACTTTTTTAAGGTTAGTGGACGTCGTGGTTGCAATAATAACCACTTGGTTAAAATTAGGGAACGACCATGGTCATGGTTACAAGAAACCAACGTTTCAATATGCATTAGTTAGAGCACATCCAGCTGATCCTTCCTCCATTCCTGGTATTGATATTCCTTGATTTATCTGACATCTGCTCCTCAAGGAGACTAAACCACAGCGTTGGCATTCAAGCCATTTCAGAAAAGTCCATCTTGATTGATGGACATGACATTTCTCTCTTAGTTTCTCCCTACCTTTTTCATGTTCTGCTCGCTAACTCTACTTAATCCCACTCCCTCTAAACTCACTCTCTTCTCCCCCACCGTTGCTCCGTTGGCACTCTCCATCAAAAGTCCACTCACCTACATAGTCATCTCCTTAGTGCACTTTATCCGCGGTGCTAACCGTGTGCCTCGAATGGCAAACAGCTCGATATCGTTAACATCACACAGACACGCAGGCTCGCTAACCCTGTCTCTCTGGTGCCAGGTAGCATTAGTGCTAACAAGATGCTCATTGCCCTTGCGATTGATAATTGGATACTGGCAACCACTGGTAACAGGGCAGTGAAATTTATGTAAATACTAGCGTCTGCATCAATCAGATTCACTTTGATGACGTTAACAGGGTGACTTATTGACGACATCTTTAATATTTTATTCCTTCGGCTGTTTGTGCCATGAGTCACAAGCTAAAATGAGAAATGTAGTGTAGCTCTGATTTAACTCCTGTTTTCCCATGGGTGTATTAAAACACTCAATCTCTGAAATCTAATTATTCTTATCTGGTTAAGTATATTGCGCTTTTAATGTACTTAGTCAATGGAATTTACAATGAACATCGGATTTCAGGGATATCAGCATATATTTTGTGTGCACATCGTACATTATATGCTGGTTAAATGAAATTAGAGAAGAAATGTTGCCTCTGAACTATCCCCTGAGGGTTTAAATAAAGAAGTGGTTTATTCCTGATACATATATATCAGTATATGTGTGTACGTTTAGAGAAAAAGAGAGGAAGAGAGAGCCAGGCGAGTAATATCACAACAAACAAACGGGCTACAGCGAATGATTGAGCATGTGGACTCTGGCCGTCTAATGTAACCCCCCCCGACCGACACTGACTGGCCTGTGACAGCCATGATAAATGAACATCCACCGGCCAATGTCTCACTAATGGCTTTCCGTGTACTCTACGAGCCTGCGCGCACACGCACACGCACACACACACCACTCACTCTTGTGCACACTTCTAACGAACATGTGCATGTTAGTGTATTCATGCACACTTTTAACAGCAACAATGTAATTAAATCAAATTAATGTAACAACCTCATGTTTATCAGGGATTAGGTGATATGTAAATGTTAGGTAATTACTGTTTTTTGTCCTTTCTCTGAACTCCAGTCCTTATTCTACAAGATCAGAATCACAGTTCTTTAGTTTATTAGACCATGTCTATGAGAATGTTTATTAATTTTCAGTAAAAGACATTCAACATATTGTGCTGAAACTATTAGTTTATTAATCAATAGTCAAGCTACAGAACATTTATCAACAACAGTTTCACACTTGATAGTCATTTAAGTCATGTGTGCTGGTTCTAGCCTCTTTAAATGTGAAGATTTCCTGATTTAATTTAATTTAATTTTTTATATGAATTGTAAACTGACTATTTGTGGGTTTTGGACTGTTGGTCAAAGCAAGATGGGCATTTTTCTAATGTTTTGTTTTATTTGACATTTTATAGACTTTTTTTTATAGAACGATTAATTGATTAATCCGAAAAAACTTAATCAGTAATGACTATTATCATTAGTTGCAGCCTTAATTTTCTCATGTATTTAGTCTGTAGCAGAGACTACGGATAAAGTACTACTGCATAGTATTGTCAACTTACCTTATGTTCTCTGTTTTGTACTGCAGATTTATTGTCTGTGGCATTACTGTATGAACCTGTTAGGGGGTCATGGGGCAAAAATTTGCTGTTGGGCCCCTATTGACCCCTTAGTTACTACCCTCAGTGCAATGTGTACTGTATGCACTCTGTCGCCTCCAAGTTCCCATTAAGTAAATACAACTTTTATTAGGAATATGCATCATGTGAGCACAATATAAACTAAAATAATAATGCTGTTAAAATTAGATTTTGACATAGGGTCCCTCTACAAGACATGGCCACAAAATTAGCCTTAGTTGAAATTGTACTTCAGTGGTGCAAATTCCCTAACAAATTTGCAATTAATCAAATTACCAAAACCAACTGACATGCAGTGAACCTGGGGTCCCTCAGGGTCTGGGGCCCCCTGCGCAGTTGCCCACTTTGCCCAGGTCTAATCCAGCCTTGCTCTGTGGATGGTTTGTCATTATTTATGGCCTGATGCCATACTTTTACTTTTTATTTCCTGTATCTTTCATAGGTAGATTCGATAGGCTGTGAGCCGAGTAAATGTTAATCAAATCCAAGACTGTATTCGATGCGATGCATCGTTCTTGCAATAAAACGTGGGTCTTCCCATTTCTTTGTTATTGGTTAAGTCACTATCTGATGCTTCCTCAGTCTGTAAATAAAGATTGTTTGTTTACTTTTGAGCCTTACTAGGCATTAAATATTACAATAAATGCATTATGGAGGACATTAGAATGCAAATTGAAACCCTAAAGCATGCCAGTGTGTGCATGTTTATCAGTCTTTATAAATACACAATAGAAAACACCTGTTGACCCTGACTTCAGAGGATCCCTCACGGCTCCTTCCATTTGTAGCAAAGGGCTACAGAAATAAATAGGGTCTTACACCATGGAAGCTGAAGGAGTACACCATGATGGATTGATCTGCTCCGTCTATCCTCAGAGTCAATCAATCATCTTAGCTTTGGTGCTGTTTTCTCAATAGGAATTTTCCACACTTGGTTGCTTTGCCTGCAGCCACAGAGAGCTACCTCTGGGGTTGGATAACCAGAGTGCATTAGATATCTGACTATACCCCTCCTTTCAGTTGTCACTATCACTATTTGTCATCAAATGGAGATAAGGCTGCTCAGTAAGCAAACTGAAAAAACTCTTTTTCCCTCATAATAGAGTCAAAGTTTGAGTTACATCTGAAAATAGGCTGGGTTTCCTTCCTCTGTAACATCAGTAGAAGCAGGAAGTCTTTCTGATATGATACACCAACATACATCTGACACTGCATAGAGTATGTACTAGGACATGGCTGACAACCTCGGCAGATGGTCTTCTAGAGTTATGTAGAGACTACATGTGTCTTGCTTCAGGCTAGCACTGCCCTCTCTCTGACAATATGAGGTTAGCTGCCAGCAGGCAAAGCACAGAAGAGGAGCTCTCAAAGGGTGGGGATGTGTGGTAAGTTTGAACGGAATGGTCAAAGCCATGGTTACGGCAACCTTGTCAGGACTACGAGCTTGGTACGGGGTACTGTAACAAAATGAGAAAAGGTTAATGAGAAGAAATGGCTTTCTAGTAATGTAATGTGGCTTTAAGAGCGTTTTCCAAGGCGTAGAAACCCTCAAACAGTGTTTCTCTGCGTCTGATACTATAAATAGAACCGGGTTTATGGCCAAAGCATATGGCACCCATCATTCAGTCAAGCCACGTCATTGATCCCTGTTCCACATGCCCTTTGGCATCCTCAGCTCATCCGCAAAGTTATGGAGATGAGGCGAAAGGTCAATGGTGGTGCTTTCATGGTAGTAATGTAAGGGCAGCCACAAGTACTATACAGTATACACAGCATTTTCACAGAGGGTGAAAAGAGTGGAGTTGTTCATGGAAACTGACTTAAACAAATCCACTGACAGTAAAGGAGTTTGATGTTTGTTCAGACTTGTTTAGATCACAGTAGGCAAGCTGAACCACAGTACACAGTCTGGTTTTAAAGGCAACATAGTACTAAACAATTAGTAAATTAATTGATTGGTTAACAGACAGAAAATATTCAACAACACTTCCATATATTTTCCTATCTTGGTTTTTATTGCATGAAAACAGCAACAAGACACAAGTTACATCAAATTTAGTTACCAATTTAATCAAAGACCGAATAATTGATTCATTAAGCAAAAATGACAAACTTTTGCTTTTTTCAGTTCTATATGGTTTTTAATTAAATATCTTTGGTATTTGGACTGAAAGTTGACAAAACAAGCAATTTAAAGATGTCAAATTGGGCTTTGGGAACTTGAAGTTGGCATTTTTCACTATTTTCTGACATTTTATAGACTAAACTGATTAGAATTAAGAGAGAAAACTAAACAAAAATTGTTAGTTGTAACCCTAATGTACATATTTTCGTGCAACAAAAAAAGCAGGCTCCTGCAATAGAGTTTCATTTTCCAGATTTATGTTTTGTCACCCAAAGGTATGGTTGACATTTGCATATTTGGTGAGCTTTAACAATAACTCCTGTTAAAAACCGAAGACTTTGATGTGCCAGGTTGCTGTGTGGTTGCATCAGATCAATCCAGCCATCTACTGTAAGCTACGTCGTTCTGAGGGATGAACATAAAGATTTTTCATCACCTCTCTCATTTAACCAGGTCACTTTTCACGCTATTGCATTTTTTCTAGTAATCAACAATGTGAGCCCCCGAGCAGTTTGATTCAGTCTATTTAGTCACACTTTCTTGTTATTAAACTTCCAAACCACAATTTGCCCTTCAACTATTTTACAGTAATTTATGTTTATTTTTTATATGTGCAGAGCTGTCTCTGTGAGGTTCAGCTGCATTTGCATAATATTTGGTCATATGACAATAAAAATAGGCCATGCAATTTCTCATAAGGCCACCAGGATGGTATAAACACCCGTTAGCATTTCTCATTTAGTTTGCGAAAAGAAATTAATAGCTTCAAATGAGATTCATAACGACACTCATACACACACAGATTTTACACACTGAGTTAAAGAAGGGAACACATGCGCTGAGTGTAATGCAGGAGCAGCTGCTAAATGTTTGCTATAATCAAATGTATCAGTTCTTTTTTTCCCCCTCTGGTGGTTGATTCCTAAATGACTTTGCTTTCATGTTACAGTACAGTGACTGATGCTTTGTAGCTGATGCTTTTAATCTCTTAGAGCAACTGCTTTTCATCTTGACCACACAAAACTGCTTTAGTATTATCATTCAACATCACTGCAGCAATTACATAACATCAGCATGTGAGGGACTTTAATTTTTCACGTTTTTATCACAGGCGCTGTCAAGTTACGGTTGCTAATCAGAACATTAAAGGTTTGGGGTTAAATCTGAGTGCTAATCTACCTTCCAAGAACTTGATTTATGCAACAGTCAAGTAACTAATGAATTGTCAGCTATTCACTGTTCTCATTACTTTCTTTCCTTTTATAAGTCTGAGTAAAAAGTCTTCTCAATTTGACATATTTGATGTAAACACAAATCTGGTCTCAGCATTATGGAAATTTTCTACAAAGGAAACACCATCTGTGTGTATTCTTTGACTACCTCAAGGATTAGTGATTGAAATACTGTAGCTTATCATCGCTGTTATGCACTGTTAAAACAAATACAGCAAAACACAACATGCTGTTAGCATGGTTTGCAACTTTCACAAAACAGCTCAGTCATATTAAGACCAAGCAGACGCTGGAACATGTGGAGAGTGAAAGTGTTGTGAATGACCCCAGTGGAAAGAGCTTCCTGGGTTCGTTGTTAATCATTGGTTGCCTGTTGAAGTTCTTTTTTGAACTTTTTTCCACCTCGCACACTTATCCCAAATAGTAACACTTTATTTTAACCTCCACCATAAATGAAATAAAATAAAGTGTTACCCATTTTCTCCTGAGCAATGCGTCTCTGTTTGAAAAGACACTAATTCAATTCTCTTATGCACTTTGCAGGTGGCCTGAGAGGAGCCTCCATCATTGACTCACTGGACACGCTATATATCATGGGGCTGATGGAAGAATATAACGATGCCAAGGAGTGGGTGCAGACCAGCCTGGACCTAAACTCGGTAAGTAACTCTCGTGTAGTTGGACAATTTTTATTTTTATCATTTAGTTTTTATGCTGTAATTCACTTTAAAGTCTCAGTTCATCTCATGGGCAGCTACTCCATTAACATAATGAAGTTTTCAGCAGTGGCCTTGCGTGCTGGATTGATTTTAAGCAGTGCTATTGTGCCTCAACACAAACGTTGTGTCCACTGAGTTGGACAGTTTTCCAAAGCTCGGGACATTCCAGCAGGAATCAAAAGCTTCCTGTGTGGCCACCGGCCACGCCGTGTTACCGACTGATGGGATTCTCTGCCTCTCTGAAAGGTCTCTGTGGGGCAGAAAATGTGATGAATAAAAGAAAGAGAGAAGGGGAGGGGTCGAAGGGATGTTTTTAGATAGAAAAGACTGAGGGAGAGAGGAGGCAAAAAAGAGGCCATGGCCCTGTCATTGAGCGAGTCTGTAATGACGGGGCTGGGAACAACTGAGGGTTGCCAGTTCTGATATCATGTTGGGATTGAGTGGAAGCTGAAGAGAGTGCCAAATCAGGACAGGTTTTTGTGTGGTTTGCTGCTAACAGTCAAGTGTGGGCCAGTTTGTAAGTTTTGTAAATGAGAGAGGTCATTTCTGGGCCACCTCAGTCACGTTTTCCACCAGTTGTAATAAAATGTGGTTCACGTAATGGAGTGTAATTACACAAAGCTTACAAACTTGACTGTCATTATGACCGTCAACGTCGTACTGTAGACTCTAGGCAATAATTACACCAATTCACTGCCTGTTATGACAGGGTGTCACATGTCTGAACTTTGAAAAGATTTGTTTGCTGACAAAATTTGCCTCAATTAGCATTTAAAAACACTTGTTTATTTCAGGTTTCTTGCTAAGAGAACAAATCCTGACTGTGTTTGACATGTGTGGCATAGTGCCCACGATGCCCCCAGTACCTTCGAACAGCGCACCATTGTGTGGGAATAGATGTTATCAAGCCAACAGTTGATATTATCAAGCCATATGCATACATATTTATTCCACTGGGGAGCAGCCCCAGTTTATAATCAGGGCTAAAACACACTAACAGTGTGCTTATGATGTGCTTTTATCTCATGGAGCTCAGCAACATCTTGATCACTGCCAGTTTTGAGGCCTTAAAGAATCCACAGTGAGCGTTAATTTCACCCACACATCAAAGGAAACCTTCAGTTTTCAGAGACTATATTTCTTACTCATGGCACAAACACACACACACTCCCACAGATACATATGCATAGTGAAAGGCAGACATGGAGGGAGGCATGACACTCTCTCAAACACGCACACACAGCTTTTCTGTCTCCTTGCGGCCGGTCTGTCCCGGGGAATGCAGACGACTATTAACTCTGAGAGGAGCTGTAGCTGCTGGCTGTGGCAACCCTCACAGCCTGAGTGGAGAAGGCCAGTAATGGCAGCCGCTGACAAACAGCCACACTGTCACCAATCATAAAGACAACAAACACAGATTTACACTTCACACTGCACTTTGTCACGGGTGTGATCTGCCACAATGCGTCAACCTCACTCCCTCATGCCTTCATTGGTGGGTCACATGCACCAGGCTGCTACTCCATCTCCTCTGGGTCAATTAGACATGAATTATTAGTGACAATTTAGGTCTATTCTCCAAATATTTTAATATTTTAAGGGTAAATAATTTACATATTGTGGTCGAGGGGCTGGTTTCTGTCTTGAAAGGCGTGATTAGGTGCCAGATTGTTTTAAAATCTAATGAAGGCATCTTTGGGCAGTGTGAGCTTCTGTCATCTTAAATAAGTCGGCCAGTTTTACAGTAATTCAAGCATACTTCATGCACATTTATGAATCTGATATAGCAGTTTTTCTTTGCCAGCATGGTGAATGGGAATAATGGTTGATCTGTGTAAAATTGGGAGAGACAGAGAGAGATGTGAGGCTTTGTTAACACAAACACACTGACACACTAACCTGCACATCTACTGTACACAGAGAAGTGGTGTTTTTAAGATATCAAATAACTGCAACACCGCAGAGAGTCTGCAGTATATTTGACAAACATTTATGTGTCAAAAGATATCATCATTTTGATACAGAACTACCTCGTGCAGTTTGCACATCCACACGCCTGCCTCAGAAAAAAAAAACTCACTGGCTCAATATACAGATTGTCAGATGCAATTGAATGCTTCACCAAGCTTGCCAATAGCCTAAGGAAATGTTCTGATGTCTTAATTTTATCAAAATACCACTTAAGGAAATGCATGCAGTATAAGAGCAGCATCTGCGAAAATGTTGCACTTGAAGTCAATAGCATTCTCAATTTTTTTAAACCCATAATAGAGCCATTGGTGCTTGTTTTTTAATTAAAACAAGGTGTTTTTTTTACAGGAGGGGGATCAGTTTTACATTTGAATTGTACCTTTTTATATTAGTATTGTACATACATACTTTGTAAAACTACTCCACCAGCCAAGCTTTGTTTTCAGTTTGTTGCAGATCTATTCATTATTTTTAGTTCTTTCTGCATTTTCCCTTTCTAATGTCTTTAGGTAGGGTGTTTCAGCCTCTTTTGTATTTGGGTCAGTGCTTAGTTGTGCACAAGAAATTGTCAAATTTAGTGTACTTGTACTAACTGGTTAACCTTATTTTTCTTCGGGGGATTTTGGTGTATTATTATGAATATTCTCAACCGATTTTGGCTAAGGCATCCAACAGGTCAAACTACAAAAAAGTTCTATCTTTAAATTTGTAATTAATTTTCACAACTTACTTGGCACACACAAGGGATATAAACAACACCCAGTCAACCACAAACCCCAGTGGTGATTTTATCTTACGCTTATTATTTTAATTCACGGCATGATTCTCACTTTTGTCCACTTGGGTGATCTCTGCTCCAGGCAATGTGCTCCAAAGAACCACAACCAGCCAAAAAAATGTGTTTTTATAAATAAGAAAAATTTTCTTATGGTCTTGGCAAGTTAGGAATGTCATGTTTGAGTATATTGGTCAGCTATTTTGTAATAAATCTAGTGTGGTGTTTGGGCCACAGGTCTTAATGGCCCAGGAAGGCAGAGCAGCTTTATCCAACTTCTTGTCATAGAATATTGTGTTGTTTCATACATCTAATGTACAGAAAGGCACATATAGTAGCGTAAGGAAAAAGAAAGGGGGAGAGATTCTTGCACACATTGTTTTTAATTACATTACAATGTCACCATGCAATCACATGGCAAAGCAGCTTGTTAGATTCATCTGTTCAGGCCTGTCTGTCATCTACAGCTCAACACATATGACAGCCGGTCTATTACCTGTTAGCAGTGAAACAAGGACAGACAGACAAGGACAGCATTACAGTAGTACAGATATGACAGTACTTGCAGCAGGTTTTGTCTCCTTTTACCAGGAGGCTCGGACATCAGCCGCTGCTCCTTGCGATCAGTTTTCACAGAATTTATTCTTGATGCGGGAATGAAACCAAACTCAATTGCTTAATTCTCCACTTTTATTTAGACTTCAACTAATGGGTTTAGTAAGACAAGGGATTTTAAAACTCTGTGCCAAATGGGCAAATTACATTCTTCAAAATGCATCTTGACCATATGACTTTAAGACAAACAACAAACTCCTGGTGCAGATCCTGATGAGCTGCCCGACAGACAGACCGGCCCATTCTGGTGGCAGAGCCAATTATCAAGACAAAAGAAGCTCCAGAATGTTTCCTGCCAAAGCTAGCTTTTGCCATATTTTCCACAAGCTGTTGTTGCATGAAGCTTGTATAAGTGTAGTTGGCATTATCGCAGCTTGTTAGCATTATGGGGGTTCTTTATTCTGTGTAGGTGGCATAACGCGCTTTATATTGCTTTATTGTAAGAATCTTCTATAAACAGTTTGGTCAGTACTGTTTGACTTTTAAGTTGTGTTCAAGTACTTGTCCTCTGGCAGGTCATCAGGCTTTTTTTTCATTTAAGAAAGAGTAAAGAAGAGTGATTAATGAGGAATTTAAGATTGGATTGTATTCCCTCATGTCACCTCTGAAATTGTATTACTCCTCTAGACCTTCCTCCTCCTCCTCCTCCTCCTCCTCCTCCTTTCAGTCACTGTTAATTTGACTTGATATCAGTTATTGTCTGGTTCAGCACTTCTCTCCCATCATCAGGAAAGATTAGGGTGTGATAAAACAACACAATCAGAACAGATCACTCTGATCATTTCACTCAAAGCTTCTGTCTTTTAGGGCTTTCATCTACTTTCTTTCATTCTCTTGTAGTTTAAATGCACACATACAGGGTGTAAAATAAAAAAAGAGAAAATATAGTTGGTATTGGTTTATTGATGGATATGGGTTCTGCGAAGAGGAGGTGTCTAATAGGTTAAAGGGTTATTTTGCATGGATCCAACCTCTGTATTTGTTCTCTACTCTTTGTGTTATGGAGGTTTTATTGGTTTTGAAGAAGAAAAAATGGTTTTAAAGTAATAACAGGCCGTAGAAAACATCCACTGAGGGGGGCAAAACTCACATTACCTGCATTGTTACAGGTCATGGACCCTTTCAGATGACTCACTCATGGGTCCGTGGAGGACTTAATCCAGCCACACACTGTATGAACGAGGAAAAACAGGAATAACAACACAAGGGTACAAGTATTACCATCCAGACCATTATTTTTACACCACAGCCTCCTGTTATTATGGGCTGCTTCTCTCAAGCCTGAGGTCATTCAATCATAGACACAAGATGCAACTGTAATTTATCAGCTACCCTGACAGGCAGTCACTCAACTAGGCTTATCAGTTAATCACTGTGTAACTGTGTAGAAAACACGGATAAACAGATCAGACGCTTTTTGTTGTTTTGAGCATTGTTGTAAGGAGTCTGTTGTTGTTTTTTTAAGTACTGGGACTTGATTATGCTGCTTAAGTCATTTGTACAGGTTTTTGTGCTGAAACAATGAGTCAAATAATCAAAAACAATATTGGCAGGTATATCACTTGATTGTCATCTTTTTGAGTAATACCAAAGATTCTCTGGTTTCTATCTGAATATGATATTAAACTAAATATCTATAGGTTTTGGGCTGTTGGTCAGACAAAACAAGTAGGCTAATTTGAATATGTCAACTTGGGCTTTGGGACATTGTGATGGACATTTTTTGCTACTTTTTCTATTTTAATACTATGTTTTATTTTATTTTTGCATTTTATGGACCAATTGTTTTTTTGGTGAAACATGGCTTTTCGAAGCTGTACTCTCACTGAAGAAGGTTATTTCATAAAAAATGTATCATTTATGGCTAAAGTATTTTCAACTTGATGCCTCAGAATGGTTTAGCCTGTAGGCTACAGTACAGATGCACCATGGGACTCAAAAGGCTTTATTCTTGTTATATTTTCAGCAGACAAAATCTAACCATATATTTTATACATTTGTTAGTCTGCCTTGTGATATTACCTTGCAGGCTGACTTTTGGCAGTCTACAGAACATTAAGGGACATTAATAGTATTGCAGATAACTGTGTGCTAATGTTGTAGTGCTGTCACACTGAACCATCTTGTACAGAAGCTGAATTGTGCACATCTTTCTCAGTGAAGTCTCATCTACTGTGATTTTACATTTGTTGCTGTTTGTAGATTAAAGGGTCCCCCTGTGTGTTTGTTGATGGTTCCCATGAAGCCTCTTCAGCGTAACTAGCAACGTGCACTAGCAATAACTCCTGATACAACACAGTAAAAATCTCCTGAGCCAAACCAGGATGGCAAAGTGACTGAATAATTAGCACAATCAGGCTTATAATTCTGCATCTCAGGTGAGATTTAAGTGAGTGTGAAGTCTCATGGGTGTCACTGGGAGAGACTGTGTTTTTCTTTCATGGCGCGTGCTACGTTTTTCCACCCGTGAGCAATTTGCGAGTGCGGATGTTTATGTGTAAGCAAAGTTTCACTAAATAGGGCAGAGTACATGAAAGAGAGAGAGCAGAGTGGGCGTGGATGGGCCTCACCGTTGTTTCTGAAGCATGCTGTCAGGGAGGTGAAGAGGGTGACGGTGACCTGAAATGTGTCTTTTCATGTTAGTACATTAAAAACTTTGCACTTTTTGTCAGCTGTACACACCTTTTAGCCAAACTAGCAGCATGGCAGTTGGTTGGTCCACCACTTTGGTCCAGACTGAAATATCTCAACAACTATTGGATGGATTGCCGTGAAATTTTGTACAGATGTTCGTGATCCCCAGAGGATGCATCCCAATTACTTTGGTGATCCCCTGACTTTTCCTCCAGCATGAGGTTCACATTTGTGGTTTTGAGTGAAATGTCTCAACAACTATTGGATGGGCTGCCATGAAATTTGACATGCCTGATCCCTTAACTGTCCGTGTTTACTTTCCATCATGAGGTCAAAATCTTAATTTGTTCTAATACTTTTGTTTCTGACCAAATACCTGAAAAACGAATAACATCCCATCATCCTCAGCTGTACCTTGTATTTAGTGCAAATGTTACAAATGTAACAAATGTTAGCACACTAAGATGGTGAACATGGTCAACATTAGACCAACGAAACATCAGCATCATGATAGCATGCAGACGTTAGCATTTAGCTCAAAGCACCACTGTGCAAGTATGTAAGTAAGTACAAGTACAGCCTCACAGAGCTGCTAGCATGGCTGAAGACTTAGTTGTGTTTGTTTTGGGTTATTTTTTGCCTGCACTCATTTTGTGTTGTGGTCACTTGCTGTGAGCTTGACAGCGCTGAAATGTGAAGGAAAGTGCAGTAGGGGTTGTTTCCGTAGCAGAATGAAGCAGAATATTGTAGTGTTTTCTTGAAACTGTGGTGAGAGTTGTACATTGTCAGAAGCACATATCTCCCTGCAACATCCCAGAATAAAATAAAAAACAATCCCTGAAATCTTCCTGTACAGCACTTCTGTTTGCTTGAGATGTCTGTACAAAATGTCTGCATTAGCTTGAGGTCTCAATTTCATTACATTCAAATAAACTTTGCAGTGAGATAAAGTGTTTAGATTGAAAATAGCTCAAGTGTATTTATATCAGTGCTGTTATAATCCAGATGTAATTGACTTTTTGGTAGAATGAGCGCAGATACATTGCTTATTGTTGTTGCTGTTAATCTGTTAAACCTCAAAAGGATGCTGGGCCCAGAGGCCTGAAAGAGTTCAGATAAACAGTTTGCTTGCAGACTTCCACACAAGACACACTCCTTTCACAGAGGAGTGAAAGTTTGGTGAGGGAGTAGACGTGGGGGAGGAACATCCATCAAATCGTCTCACAGATTGCCGGCAGCGTCTCACCAACTACTAAACAATATAGCATGTGTTCAGAACCACGACACACATGCACAACACTGCTGGAAACGGAGAGAAATGTATTGGTAACTATTTCTAGCATAATTGCCAAAGAAAAAAATGTTGACTGAGTTCAACTTTGTATACGCCTCAGGCAAATAAAGATGTGGAGGTTGTTATCCTAAAATATTTTGAGCAACCATACATATTCAGAATTCTTTACTTATTTTCATGATGGCTTTTTCTTTTTCTTTCTTTTTTTAACTTGGATATTTTTAAACATTGTTGAGTCATATATTCGGTGTTTCACAATTCTCATATATATTGTATCTCTAGCTTTTTAAATGAGCCTGTTTTTAATCAGTTGTTAATGAGTTGTTTTCTAAATGTACGCTCACGTTTGAGGACAAGATAAAGTGACATCAGTTCATAACAAGAAGACCTGGAGCAAGGTTGTTGTTTACCTCTGCAGAGCTGTTTTTTGACCCCCAATGACCTTCTGTCTGCGCTAAACGAGACTCGACTTGCTCCCAGTCATACAGGCGTCTGAGGAAAAACAGTGTCATTTACGGTGCCAGGAGATGCTTCAGTGAAGACGCCGTGCCCCTGAGCTGAGGTCAAGCTGAGCTGACATTCTGCCTCAGGATGTGGAGGGCAAAGGACATTTTGCGTGGGTGGTTCATCATTACGGATATTTACCAGCACGTTTTTCATCATTCATGAACGTTGTCCCTGTGGACTCATTTGGCTCATTTATGCTGACATGAGAGTCTTGCTACTATGATGAGGACAGAATTAGCATTAGACACGTTTAAAAATAACAATGAACGACTTCAGATGTTGATAGTATATTGTTTGTTGACCTTGAGACTGAGAATTGAAATAAAAAAGCTACTGAGTTGCACCATAAATACTGATAAATGATGGTACATGAACAGTTGCAGCTTGGTAGTGCTTTGGTAAAGTGTAAGACTTAAAACTGCGACAATCAATATTTTATCAACAATAGATCAAAAGACTGTATTGTGAAAGGACTTGCAGGGATGACTCTGCAGTTCCCCTCAGCTCTACGGATCTGTTTAGTGACTTTCAGCTTATTGTTTTGGTTTTATAGCCCACAGCGTTACTGTTTTGGTTCATTCTCGCCATTTCTAGCCACAGCAGGCAGCTTTTTAAAGCAAAAAAGCTCTGATAAACTCACTGTGCAACACCTGCACAGCACCAAACAGCAGATAGACAAAGTTAGCGACTACCTAATGAACATAGTTGAGTGTTTAGCAGCTAAAGAGCCAGATATATCTCTCAGGAGTTGGAGAGCAAACCAGAGCTAAGAGGAGAGTGGATATTAGACTTAGAGCAGAAACACGACTGAGTGAATGCTAATGTTGCTCCGTGTCTGAGGGATGTGTAAAAAAGCAACTGTTAACATGTTCGTCATATCAACATCATAATGTGATGACGTGTTAATGTTGTGCTTAGAGCTTGTTGCACTACAAAAAATCAATTAATGCAGGTCTAACAGTTCATACCACATGACACATACGTCATTTTTATGTCCCAACACCTTTCAGTATGTGGACAATATGTTGTCATGGCTGTGTGTGTGGACACTTTCTTATAAACACATTAGTGCTGAAACAATTAAATCGACTGGCAGAAAATTACTCGTCAAGAAGAGGATTTGCTGCTAGTCCATGTTTAATATCATTGTGAGGGGAATGTTTTTGAGTTATGTGCTGTATGTGCGAGAAATCACTTTGAACACCTCACTCTTGGGCTCTGGGAAATGAGTGATGGGCATTTTTCACAACTAAATTATTGATCTGCTAATGGGAAAAATATCTACAGATTTATTTATAATGACAATAACACAATCTGAATTTCCTAGATTCACCACAGGAACCCCCTGTTGAGAAAATGATCTGATTAGATTTTGCAGCACCTTCCTGCATAAATTGGAAAAACTGATTTCCTTGAAGCAACTGTAAGCCATTAATGCTCACATTTCATTCTAATAACACTGAATACTGTATACAGAAATGCTTGTAGTTGATGCATTAATTAGCTCAGTTACTGAGCTCATCTACATAACTGGGCGTTTAATATATTAACATGAACACAGAGGAACATTAGGCAGCTCAAGTGCCTCTTTTTTCTTGTCGGCAGTTTGGGAGCAAGCAGCCTCCAGAGCTGCTGAGGCAAAGCGAAGGATGTGGCTCCGTCAGCAAGGCCAAATATAGTGGGAGGTATATGATGAGAGACAGAGGCAGGCAGCTACACACAGAGTCAGGAAGAGGGAAGATGGACTGCAGCGGGTTGAATAATAATGGTAGCAGAGTGAGAGCGTAGCAAAGTCCCAAGAGAGACCCGAGCATTATCAAAGAGGACTTGGTGGGGAGCTGCTGCATCCCCCAAGAGAGAGCAGAGACCTGTACGCAGATTGCTGCTCTCCTGATTTTGTGTGTGTGTGTGTGTGTGTGTGTGTGTGTGTGTACACAGATGTATAGAGACGGGGCAAAAGACGAAGCCGAGCTCTGAAAAAAAGACAGATGCAGATAGACAAATATTCTGGGATGCAGAGGATGTGAGTGGGAAAAGATGGAGGGGTGATGGACTGGGTTGTAATTCAGCTATAATTTATCACCGTGGCATATTTGATTAATTATTCATCAGGTTTTAGTGGAGATGTTTATGAAATGGAGTGCATTCTCTCTTTGGTGTGTACGTGTCTATTTGATGATGTTAAAGGAGACGTTAGCCGCTGATTAATTGCTGGATTTTAAAACATAAGTGTTATCAAAGAAATAAAATGTAAATCATACCTGATGAGATTCGAACCATTAGGCAGTAGTTTATCTTAATGCTTCTCTTGGACCATTTAATCAGGGTTTATTGGTCTGTGATGGGAATAGGTTTTCACTTGAAGCATCTGCCCCCAGCTTGTAAAGATGCATCATGAGGAATGTAACAAGACTGAAGCAGTCAAGTAAAAGAAAAAAGAACTTGACGCATCGTGACTGATAACCATTACCATCCAATGTCTGTCAGTTAAAATGCTATTTGAAAAATCAGAAACAGTCACTTTACATTTCAAATTACCGCCACGAATAAAGGCTCCAGAAAAAGAAACACAACTCCCTGATGTTTTGATTGTTGCTGAAAAATTAAAAGGAGCTTCTCTCTGAAGGCAACACGAGCTCTTTTTGATTAGTTTAATTCTTTATTTTATGTGTCATTAGGGTTCAAAGAACAACATTGCACTGAGTAATAAAATGAAATGGGAACATCAGTCTCTTGGAACATGCAGTGACTGATAATAGATGTCTATTGGGACAAAACCTTCATTAACTTTATTAAATAAGCCTCTTTTAACAACAGTTTTAAAGCAATCTTGAAAATGCAAATATCCATAAACAAAATTATATTATGTGTCACCACACTAGCTTTGTAGGCTAGTCTATTGAAACTCTGATCAAACAATTTAATAATATAATGTTCTTATCACTCACTCTTTACAGCTAGGTTGTCACCCACCTAAATATTGAGCTGTGTGGGCTCATCATTTGTGAGGTCCCCTTTTTTTTTTTTTTTGGCATGAAGTTAAGAGCTCCCTTTCCATCAGAGAAGGCTGTTTAGCATGCTCCAGAGGTTATCGGTCATTAACACTAATGTCGGAGACTGCTCTCACAGCTTGGATGCTGATCAAGCCCGTAATTACTGTACAATGAAAAAATAGAAAAAAGCAGCCACCGCTTTCTGCCCTGAAAGTAGCCAGGTGGAGATGTGCAGCCTTGGGAAACTCCTTACAGCAGAGTGTGCAGCTTTGTGTGTGCAGCTTGCTAGACTGACGGAGATTAGAGTAGCAGGATCTAATTGGTCCCTTTCATGATTTCTCCATGTTAATTAGCAATGTTAAGTTAAATCACAGCCAGTAAGTGTGAATCACCAGCTCTGGTAGGAGAGGCAATCATCTGCTTAATTTTCATCCTTGGCTCATCAGGTCATTTTTTTCTGTCACATCAGTCTAATTTGGCTTTGAAATGTGGGAGCCAATCGAAACCTGGATCGCGGTGATGCCGAGAGTCATCTGCCCAGTGACAATGATGCCTCTTTATTAGCAGTAAATCATTACATTAGCGTCTGAGCAGGACACACCACTGGGCAACAGTCTAGTCAGCTCCTTGGCACACAGCAGCACAGCGGCCATGCCAATCAGGCTCATGTCCCAGGCAAATCTGGGCTGAGTCCGACGGCAATCTTTGCCATGGCTGTTGAGTCCTCATCAACAGAGAAACCAGCATCAAACACTGTCAGCAACATTGCATGGTGCTGGTGAAGCAGAGCACCTACAAGGTACGAGAGCAATGTACCCAACGAGTCATTACACTCATTAATTAATTTTCTTTTCTGCCGTGGCTCCACCTGCACAACAATTATATTATGTAGAACAATTAAAATGCTAATTTTTTCTTTTAGTATCATGCATATTTTAAATACTTGAAGCATTGTTAAATGCAGTATCCAGTTGCCTGTGTAGTTTGAGACTCTTTTCGTTCAAGTGACCTACTTACCTTTTTGGAAATGATAACATAGGGCACACCTGTAGTTTGGACTAAGGCGAAAAAATTATACATTGTCGCATTTCAGTTCTGGTCCTGTTGGTGTTCATACTGACTTTTTACAAATTAACCAAGAGGAGTAAACATGGAAGTTATACAGACTGACAGGTAACTCATTGATTGGACAATTTTGTTGATGTCGTTCTGCATCATCATACAGCAGGACTTTAATGCTTCTAATGTGTATATTTATGTCCTCCTGTGTTAAAGAGCTCACAAAGAAATAACTGATTATAAGCATTATTAGTGTTATTAGACTGCAAATGAGCCGCAGGTTATGAATAATGAAAAACAGGTAGATGCAGGACAAAAAAGAGGCATCTTGTACAGCAATATAATGGAGGGTTTTATGGACTTAATGAGCTGCCAAAGTACTCAGAGTAGGATGCAAGCACAGCAGATCACAGTTTTAACTGCTTTTTTCAGGGAAAATCCCTGCACTCGTATAGTAGTTTAGTTCTTGCTAAAATCACATCATATCTACTATCAAAAAATCTGGTGGTTGGTCGGTTTTGCTTTCACACCACAAACGAACCACACCACTATCCGCATGGAAGCAGTCTCGGCCCGGTTGTTTGGACTGCACCAGGGTTTGTTTAACCAAAACCAAAAAAGTTAGTTGTGAAAAGCACCCATAAACTATACGAGGCAGTGAGGGAGATATACAGTCAAATCCCTTACAAGTATTTATAGCAGATCTCAACTTGTTTTCCCTTGGCATTGGAGGAGCTTCATGTCTAATATGTTTGTGCAAGTACGAGGTTGTTTGTACTTTAAAGCTGCAACACTGTAGTGCAGATTTGTTGTTGCTGTTGACTAATCATCCCTCAGAAAGTCCCTTCTTTCACCTTCTCCTGCAGCAGGCTGAGGAATTAAGGTAGACAGAGAAACTGGAGTTTCATCTTGGTGGCGGTGGTGGTGAGAGCTTCTGTGTTTACTCTGATAACCTCATGTTGTCTCCTAATTAGGTCCTCAGCTTGAGCAGCGCGAAGAGAGACAAGGAAAAAAAAAAAAAGAGTAAAAACAGGTGTTATTCACTTTCTTTGTCATGCTTACAGGCGAGCAGTTATGCTTGCTGCACCATGCTTTAACGTGCCTCGAGGAGCAGCAGCACAGTTAAACCGAACTCTGTACTGCAGCATTTAGTATCTTAGTTTGTTTTAGGGTAGGTGTGGTTTTAGGAATCCCTTATGATTTTCTTATGATTCATCTATTATTAATTAAACATAAAACCTATAAATGAAGGCTAAAACTATTAAACTGAGATAACACCACCAGTCACATTCAGACATAAGATGGAGAAATGGCCAAGCAATAACACATTATTTGCCATAATTGTCTTTGACCTGCTCTACATTGATTTATTTTTTTTATCATGAATACCATTTTGTGCTTTCAGCTGGATGAAAATATCCGTTTTACTATAAATATTGAAGAACTTAATCACTGAAACTGAAATGAAATAATGCATTTGACTTTTTACCCTTTTTGTCATAACTTTATTAGAATCATGGAAAGAAAATGGGATATTATTCCCATTTACCAAAATAAGCTGGATGTGTTTGTCCAATTAACAGCTGCACAGCCCTAATAGCTTTAAAAAGTTGTATTTTTTTGTGTGTGTTTTAATCAAAAACTAAACTAAACAAAATGAACTTCTGTTTTGGACAAATTAAAATATTAAGCTGGAAAAAGCTATTAAGATCTAACCAGTTCTACAGTGAGCCTTAGAGTCAAATCCAGTCTGCTGTGCGGTTATTCCACTTCACCTTCTGTGCAGTTAAAATGTGTGCAGAATTTATATTTATTCATATGAAAACAGCCTGTCGGAGGACTTTGACATTGCTTTTAATCTTCTGTCTTGATTTCCTGCCTATAATTTGATGATTAAATCGATTTATGTCAGTGTGAGTTTAAGTTGTATTGTTTTGTGTGCTTTTTCAGAGCCCCGGGCCTCGCTTTTTAAGTTGATTTAATGGAGATGCAAATCTGAACGGTTGCCCCGTTTGCACTGAAACAGTGTGTTACTTGTTCCTGAAAAATACATCAGATTCAAGTACAAAAATCAACAAAATCCTTTTTAATAGAAATTGTGCCTGCAGGCTTGTTTTACTGTATATCTAAAAGTACTTTGTTGGATCTTCAAATAGTGCAGTGCTATGAATGTAAGTTTTACACAAAGCTTGCCGAGTTGAGTTTTTTCGGCCTGTATTGGGAAGTAAAAGTCTGATTAGCGAAACCTTTGTCAGCATTACTTGTTCTCCCTCACTGTACTTCCTGCCTATCTTGCTGAGTGTCACTATCACTGGTGATAAATAGACACCCCTTTCCTAATCACTGCCATCTTAGTGCCATTACTGAATGGGCCTCTCATTTCAGGGTTGGCAAGACAGCTCAGCTCAGCTGCCCTGCCAGAGGCATCGGTGCTTTGTCTCAAGAAATGTCACTGTGTGCTGACTTCAGGGATGAAGCCGACACCTTGGTTATACAACAGCTCTGCTGTTATTACCTGATTTATCGAGTTACATAACAGATGACAAGGACAATGCATGTTAAAGGAATAGTTTGTTTAGTTAGTTCATTTCGGGAAAAATGCTTATTTGCTTTCTTGACAAGAGCTACATGAGAAGATTGATGCCACTTTCACGTCTGTACGGTAAATATGAAGCCGGAGCCAGCAGCTGCTTAGCTTAGCTTAGCATAGAGACTGGAAACAGGGGGAAACAGTTAGCCTGGCTCTGTCCAAAGATAACAAATTCCACCTATCAGCACCTCTAAAGCTCACTTATTAAGGTCTTATATCTCGTTGGTTTAATCCAAACAAAAAACAAAGTGTTAGCTAAGCTAACCCGGCTGCTGGCTGCAGCTTCATATTTATCAAACAGACATGAGAGAGAGAATATTGATCTTCTCATCTAACTGTCAGCAAGATAGCTAATAAGCGTATTTTCCAAAATGCCAAACTATTCCTTTAAAGAACACAATTTGTCAAAATGAGTTTGTTGCCAAGTTGGTGACATGTGGACAGATCTTCGTAGTAACATTTTGCTGACAGCATCGAATATGTAGATTAAAAGACAAACACATTTGATGATCATTGATGCCAAGTATTGATTTACGTTAAGTATTATACTACAAAATGGGATTAAGTGTATAAATATTTTAAAGAGAAGATATATATATATATATGGAGATAAATGATACCACTGAACAGATGCCAGTGACTCCCCATCTCCATGCTATTCCTCAGAGTGGAGCTAATTGCCCTCTATTGCACCCAATTACAGTTTCCTTATCATCTACACTTGAGATAGCAATTTCCTTCTCAATGGGTCTCCAAGTCATTGAGTACCAGTCTGCTTCAACCTTCAGCTAGCGTAAGAGGCGATAATTATGGTGACATATTGAGACACGTGCATTGTTCATTTAGAAAAGAAGTAGACCAAATACATTTAATTTTGCCAAACCGAAACAGCCACTTATATCCCCCCCCTTCATAAGGTTTCATAGTTGCAGCATGAAAATATTAGATATTTATTATTTCAAAAAGGTCAGTAAATAAACTATTTTTATGTCTGAGGTAAGTGAAGGGCTCTCGATAAATACAGGTGTCTTGTGCTTGTTTTTGCCTTAGGACTAGATATTTATTTGGATCTGCACACATGGAAAAAAAGGTGAGACAATTTCTATTGGAAAAACCTGCTCTGTAATTATATCAAATCATACAGTAGTTGAAAGAGAGAATCGTTTTGTTTTTGTTTGTTTTTTTTTGTTCATTTTGTTTATTTTCAGAAGTCATTATATGCTATTGAGATGCTGCTATTCCACAACAAGTTAGGACAAGAGGGGCTGGATAAAAATCATTGAGGGTGGGTGAAATTACCTGTACTCTAGTACCTCACGTGATAAATTCAGCATAATGTAAATTACCGCAGCACTATTTCCATAAGTACAGCAGCAGAGTCATGTCATGAGTCGAGTTTCCATCCGAATGTAGCGCGAAATTTGAACTGACTTTCCAGAAAATCTGCAAAAGAAAATGTGAATGAATGCACGTTTCTATCCACTACTGTTGTGTGTGTGTATATTAGGAGTTCAAGATAAACTGTTGGTGGTGCTAATTCTCCAGTCAGGTGCCATTGAACTATTGCAGAAGAAGAGGGCACAACGAGATGTCATAATTACGAGCTGCAGTCAAACCTCAAACGAACGAAAGCGGTTGGAAAACATTTTCGAAATATGGCATATATGTTAATTTCATTTATTAAATTGATAAACGTCTCCACACAGATCTGATGTTTTCATCAGCCCCAGTTTTTATTCTCTTCAGTGGATGTTAAAGTCTCATGCGTCATGTACGTCATGATTTTGTAAAGTTCAGTGGTCATAGGTCTGAACGCAGAAGCACAACAGGATAAAAGTAACAATAATTGTATAAAAATAGTATAAAAAAAACATGCAGGCAGAGAACAGGCAAACTTATCCAAGGGGTTAGGCATGGGAGGTCAAAGGCAGGCAGGGGGTCGAACAGGCAGAATGCAGACCGGCGCTAAGGCTGGAGCACAATAGACAATCTGGTATATAAACACACACACACACACACACACACACACACACACACACACACACACACACACACACACACACACACACACACACACACACACACACACACTCACTCTCTCTCTACTGGACTAATGAGGGAACAGGTGTGCAGGTAGGTGGGGAAGGTCAGCTGATGGGGAATGAAGGGAACAGGGTTACTGGTTGACAGGCAGGGAAACACGTGAGAACTAAGAGTTGACTGGCATTGTGACAGATTTATTTGCTAAATCTGTTTCCATTGTCACATTTTGTTGCTATTGATACACCAACTTTTCTGCCTCAGCCAAGCCTAAAAACATTTTTGTGATATTTCAACTTTTTTTTTTCTCGAATTTCTGGGCTTTCCACTTTTTTTTTAATGTACTAATTGAAAATGTGCATAAAAACAGGTACTGATTTTATTCACCATTTATTTCCATTCGCTTCTGTTTGCCGTTTCTTTCCATCATTGTTAAGCTACCAAATTGTAAAACTCAACACTTTCTAGTAAAGGTCCCAGTCTCCAGTCATTATTTGAGAATTTATGGTATAATTTATCTGTCAAATAAGTACTTGGTATTAATAATGAGGGATTTTACTATAATGTGTCCAAAAAATCTTTGACTTGTCTGACACAGAACAATATTCAATTTAAAACTCTAAATGACAAAAAGAAGAGAACAAAAACATACAGCAAACTCTACTTGAGCCAGTAAACTTACTCTCCACTAATCGATATTGCCCTTCAGTTGTAGGAGACCATCAGACAAAAGAGGAAACAAAACACTGGAGAACATTATTACATGGCTTTGACTTTCTGGCTTGACTTTTTAAGACTGGCCTGGCTCTAGTAGTTGATTTCTTTGGAAAGGGAATTTCCATTACAACGGGCGTACAAAGAGAGGAAGGGGAAACATATCACTGAATTTAAATCAAAATAACAGTCACGTAATATAAAATAAAACCAAAGAAAAAATGAGAGCAATTACGAGTGCAGACTTTCTTTGATTATAAGGATCTATATTTCTGGCCATCTGTCTGAACTATACTGTGTTTTGGTGATCTGGCAGTGAGGATGGTGCTAATACATTGATATTGATGCTTTGATGTTGGCAATTAATGCTGAACTTGCTCTACTTTATTGGTTTGTCATTGTTCTTGTATTATACTGTCACAGACTGAATATGATGAATACGCCATAATTTCCTAATGAGGGATAATGAGGTTAATCAATCAGTCAGTCAGTAGAGGTTTTGTAGTTCTGTCAAATCATCACCTAGCAACCACATCTGCTGTTGTCATGGGGATTCATTGCAGAATTGCCTTGGTGTAAATAATGCCTACATACTGTACTGTGAACTAAAAGACTGTAGAGTTGCCTGATGTTTAGGTTTCTTTAACTCAGTTAAAGGATAAGTCTGGTGATATTCTATATTTTTATTGTCAACAAATCCCATGAAAAGACCAAAACCAACAAAAAATCAATCCTACTGATGAGTATTGTGTGTGTAACCAAAGCCTGATAAAGCTTCCTCCTCTATGCCATAGACCTCAATTAATGTCCCAAAACTGTTAAAAACATATCAATAAGCCACACTGTTGCACTGGGTGGCACCAAACTTGTGACTGAAGTCCCCAACAAATGCACTATTTACTCCTGTTTGCCGAAAAGTCCGGCCGGTAAAGGAAATAATTCAGCCTTTTTTTTTAATAACAGTACACAAATGCTTTTGTATTTATGTCTTCAGTAGGAACAAATGGCCTCGAGGCTGAGAGTCACAGATAGGCTTTGGAAGTCGGAAAGTATTGAGAGACGAACTAACACATTGTTGGTTTTTGGTCCTGCCATGAGATTTGTTGACAGTAAGAAAATTATAGAATATTGCCAAACTTATCGTTTAAATAATGCAAGCATATAAGCAGTTTGACAATGAAAGAGATAGTAATTTCACTCATTTGTCAAGTAAAAGTCTGTGGAGTTGTCTGATGAGGTTGTTTCCCCGTAATTTAGGATACTGTCTCATAATTCAAGTACACATTATGTGTTTTGGTATTGTGTGGCATTGCTACACATTCCTGACACCAGTTTTTGCAACACATATGGTTTGTTACAGTAGTACAGAAGCTGTCATCATGTGATTTGATTAAGACCGATCAGATGTATCAGTTGTGACAGGACTGGCTACCAGAAGAAAAGCACCATGGTTGTTGAATTCAGACAAGACGGCCGTATGTCTAGAAACACGATCAGCTGTTCACAGCCACTTGTTACACACCTCTGAGTTATCACCCACATCACACATTTTGTCAAAAATATACAAGTCTGGTGTTGCTCTTTGAGTGTCCTGTTTCCAATCAGCACCTTTGTAGGGGGGGACTAATGAACAGAATTATTTTCCAGATAACCAAAGAAGACGTTCTGCATAAACATGATACTTTTATCGATTTTTATAAAACTTGAAGCTAACTAGCCCCTAGCCACCAAAAACACAACTTCTGTGTCGACTGAAAATCATGCTGAGTGAACAAATAGCTGCTGTATTATGCCAAAAGGGTTTCAAAGGGCAATAAATCTACCAGCTATCCCAGTTATTAAATACATTTACTCTAAAAAAAAAAAAACTAAAAAAAACCTAAGTAATAACAAATGTTTATGATGACTACAGTGTTTTATTATTTTCCATAAACACCACTGTGCCGCTTTACCGCTGACTGAGGCCTTGGCTGAATGTGACATTTGACAATTTGATCTCTCTCTCCTGGTTCAACAGAACGGTGAGGCATCGCTCTTTGAGGTGAACATCCGTTACGTTGGCGGGTTGCTGTCGGCGTACTACCTGACAGGAGAGGAGGTAAGATTAATAGATGTCTGTTATCCCTCTACTCTAGTGAGATCTGCCGCTTCCTTTATCCCCAACCAGCCCTGCAGTTTGAACGATGAACATGCTGCCTCTGAGCGCGCGCGTGTGTGTGTGGTGTGTGTGCGTGTGTGTGTGTGTGTGTGTGTGTGGTATTGTGTCACCATAGTGCCCACATTACACGTCGCAGGTTTTCCAACCAAAACAATATCACTTGCTTATACAGTATACATAAGGCTCATTGTTTTTGGATAACTTTTTTTTTTTTAAAGAAGCATTTTGATATTATATATTTGTTTCCACAAATCCAGAAGTTGTTGTGTTCACTGCAGTTAACAGTAAACGAGACCCTGTTTTGACAATCAAGTATATGTAATATATAATATATTTTATTTTGATTTTAGCATCTTATACAAGTTTCTTTATATTTTTCCCAGCCATATACGTAGCAAAACATATATAATATGTATAATAAAAAGATTAAATTAAGTAACTCAACCTCGCTGAGCAAAATTCTGTTACGTGCTCTGCTAAAGGCAGATGGAAGCTAAAGATTACACTGTTGAGAAAACTGAGAATACAATCTGCTGCTTAAATCAGTTCACTTGTTGATTCTGGTTTTATTTTAAGTTTTTATTTTAGCCGCGGTTTGTTCCCAACTGCAAAAACAACAAAGTGTGTTGAAATGCTCCACCACTCTGATTCAGGTCTCTGAGGGTCTTCCCCTCCATAGCACTGGTGGCTGTGGCTCCTTGGTATTGTAGTAATTTGAGCTGTACGCCAGAATTACAAGATTAGAAGTTAAGTCAAAATAATTAAAACTGGTTGTCATAACATGAACCTATATGATAGTTAAGTTATCCGGGAGAGTCCTGTGTTTCTATCTTAAGTAACATTTGGATATTGTTTAAAGAATAAAATTTAAATGGGAAATTGGGAAAAACACTTATGGAACCAGTGGCTCCACCTACTTTACAACTCTATGTAGATAAAAAGGTGTAGGGAAATGAAGTGTCAATTATGGCATGTAAGTAATTTAAGAGAGTATAGAGTTGGGTTTAATAACCTTATTGCATTAACAGGGCCATTACTCCACTTCTTTATAATTTTGGTCTTTTTCAGCCAAATTGCATTTGTTTGCTCCATCTCATAAAAGTGAAAATATTTCTTTAAAAAAAATTCAGTTATGTTATGTTACTTTGGTTCAAATCTGCTCTCATTGCATTGTTGTTGCAGTATGAAAGTATTAAAGCGACAATACTCGCAGACTGGGGAAGAATGATTAGAACCGGAAGGTAATTTGTTTAAATTTAGTAGTCAAAGTAAATGAGAATTGCTTTTCTCTGCTTGAAGAACTACCACAGTTGTGTCCTTGAAGAAGCCGCAGTCACTCCAGTGAAGCTGCTCAGTGTAAAGGCCTGTGGTCACGATGAACAGCTACCAGGTGTGAAGCTGTGAAACTTTATGAGTGTGAAAGCTCGGCCTTGCCAGAAAAAGAAGTATGAGTGCTCTGTAAACCGTGGCTGGATAAATAAAGGTTTAAAAACTGCCTGTGACAACCACACAGCACAAATGGTCCAGTTCATTATCGGTGCATTGTGAAGTCACTGGAGGTCAGCGTGTCACCGTAATGAGCATCTGCCTGTAGCAGCCTCCTGGAGCGTACACTCACCATACACTGCAGTTGTACTGTTTTGAACGCCACTCTATCGAAGAGGCTAAACTCTGTGCAGAAGCAGCATTAATGGAGAGAGGATCCAGTGACATATGAACACTCAAGTCGGTTTAATGGACATTGATTTGCAGGCCGAGCGGGTTGAGGGGAGAGCAGCATAAAATTGTCCACTGCTGTGTGAGTGAAATATGAATACATTGCTGGAGCAGAATATATTGTTGAATCCATTATTCCACATTTGCGTGCCATTAATGCCACGCAGAAAATGTTCTCCTATTTTATTCACTGGTCCATGGAAATTTCTATATACGGCATCGATAATGGCCTTTTCTAATAGGAGTGTGTGTGTGTGGCGAGTGTGCAAAGAAAGAGTGTATTATTCATGAAGTTTTCTCTTACCTCGCCGTGTCACACAATGACATAAGTGCCAACTAGTCTGGGTGAATAAAAAACCTGTAAAATGAAAGGGACAATACATCAGCTAACTTTAACACCTTTAGTGTGCTTTCATGCCTGTAGTTTGGTTCATTTGTTCCAAACCAAAGGAAGTAATATTACAGTGTTGCCTTTTAGTTCTGGTCCGGTTTGTGTTCATACTGACTTGTTGCAAACAAACCAAGAAGAGTAAAGTCATGAACTGACAGGTAACTCATTCATTGGATCGGTTTGGTGATCATCATGGACAGGGAAATCTAATACCAGAGTCTGAGAGGAGGGTCTTTACAACACCTTACGTGCATATTTATCTTCTTTGGTGTCCACAAAGAGCTCATGAAGAAGTAAATGATTATGAGCATTGTTAGTCATGACTGGAGCTGAACTTTATATGTCATCAATAGTGACGAACAGGTAGAAAGAGGATGAAAAAGAGGCTTTTTGTATTGAAATATTACAGGGATAGATGTGCGGTTGCTACATTTAACTCACTTTTTATTAGGGGAATGGCTAAAATACAGAGTAGGACACAAGCTCAACACTTACATGCTGAAGTGCATATGTTAACATGGTTACCAAATGATCTTGTGTAAATATAAGCTATACATCACTTATTACAGATTGGGAGATCGCTTTCTTAACAGTTCACAGTTACAAGATGGGTTTTCAGTAGTTTAACTTTTGAATTCATACCAGAGCTCGATTGACAGCTTTCACACCAGCCTAAAGAAACCAAACATGCAAACAGGCAAATGCACCAGTTTGTTTGAACCGAAATCATCTTCTTTTTTTGCCCTAATTTCTTTCTCTCACCACACTGGAGACATTGTCTTTGTGATTAGTGTTTCCATCCATCACTGTTGCTCACTGAGTTTTGTTCAGATGACTGCAGTCCTTTCCCCACATTCTTTGATTTGGACTTTCTTACTGTTTACACTACACGATCTTTCTTACAAGATGGAGAACGCCATCTGAGTTTCCTGACGGACGTATCAATACCCTTTACCCCGGAAGAGTTATCCATCACATGGCTCACTTGTGTACTTTCTGTGAAGGGTCCCTGAGAGCGAGATTAATAGCTACCTGACCCCCCTCCACTCGATTCCCCTATTAGGGTCTTTTCCTAGGAGTCTGCTGTTCCATCCGAATGATAAAACAGACAGATTGAAGGTCTGTCGCTGCTGCAGAGACTTAAATCACCCGATATACAGTGTGGGAGACTATTATGATATTGTGGATCCAGTTTGACCAGAGGACATTGGGCAGCTGGTGCCGCTGTAAATGATTGCTGGGGAGCGGGTGATGATTATGGCTCCTTGCGGGATGCAGTTTGCTGGTGAAGTGCTTGGAGCAGAACAGGAGCAACACCTGACCATTAATAACCTCCTGTTGTTTTGACCATGTGTGTGTGCTGTTTATGTGCGTGTGTGTGTGTGTGTGTGTGTGTTTTCTTGGGCCCCCAGAAGGATCATGGTTAGTCTTTATGGAAGCAGTCCCCAGGTTAAACGTCTTGTTCAAACGGGTCTGGCCGCTGCCGCCCCAGCTCCTTTTGCCGCTCTTTCATCATTCACCGTCACACACTCCTGGCCAGGCCAAATGGCTCCCACAGAAGTGGCAATTATAGTTCTGCAGGTGTTAGATGTGTGTGTCCTTCTGTGATGAGCCTACCTGTATGGCCATTTGTCAGTACCTTCGGGATGCATTACGGATTTCTCTGTCGATTATTTTTTGATTAATTGTTTAAACATTTAGTCTATAAAAAGTCAGAAAATAGTAAAAAATGCTAATCAAAGTTTCCCAGACCCCAACTTGACTATTCTGCCACCAGCAGTTGGTTTCAGTTGCTAGTAGCAACCACCATTGGTACAGTTCTATAGCAGGTGCAGGTGAAAGGTGCATTTAGAGAGTGAGCAGTTGCCGACTTCCTCCAATCCTACCGGCCTGTACACCACAGGCTGCTGCTATCCACCAACTACAATCTCCCCACGCAGCTAAAGAGAGTGGATTGTAGCTTAAAATAGAGGAAACCGATAGAAATAAAATGAAATTAATATAGAAGTTGTGTTTATTGTGTGTGGTGTTTATTGTCCCAAGTTGATAATCAGACTTTGAAGCTGAAGTTGGTCCAATACTGTTTATCTTCATTGATCTGTCTGTTCTCTGCCAGTGAAGAGGTGTGTAGTTCAAGGAAATCAGACACAGTAAAATCATCTGCTGTATTGTTTCTGTCGCTGTAGTTTCTGTGGTTGCCAAGGTCACACGGCGAGCTGCGGCGGTAAGTTAAAAACCCATCTTAAACTCAGAAAGTAAATAGTTGTACGTGTTCAGGAGAGCGGCAGCTGCCCTCCGTGTCCAACCACTCGCTGCCTGAAAGCACCCTAAAGGACATAGCTACTATCTACCAATTTGTCAGATCTACTGTGACCAAGCAAATATTGACAGACATCTTTTATCTACACACTAAATGCCCTTTACTCTTTTTATTAAGGCTGTTTTGTGATTTGTTAATTTAGTTTTTCTACAATCAATTATACTAGCTGTCTGAGGCTAGTGTGTTGCTAGAAGCTGGTAGTTACTGTTGGGCTAGTAGTTATCCTTTTTACTTTCACTCCTGTGGGCTATGTGTATGTTTACCAGATTTATTACTGTGTTTGTTTCTTCCTGGCATGTGAGACAATGTAACTAATTTAACAGTTACTCTATACGTTGGTGAATCCAATTTCCTTGTTACTGTAGTAATTTTATCACTACTGTAGCTGCAGAGTGAACTGCTAACAGGCTGGCTGGCCAGCTGGGAACTAATTACGGAAGAATTATCAAATAGTAAATACTATGCATTAATGCATTTTTCCTCAAACATCTCCATCTCCATATACTTAAGCTCCTTTGTGTTTTATCATAGGAGTATCTGTTAAATTTGAATCAGTTTGTGTGCAGTACCCATACATACATCTTTTCAGGTGCTTGTGCATATTCTATGTACCTTTTTTTTTTTCACCTCTATATAAGAACATGCGTGTTTGTTTGTCAGCTCGACCTCAATTTCTCCACCGCATGACTACGTGCATTGCTGTGTGTGCATGGAGTGTGTTTCATTTGTCAGTGTCCATATATGCATATAAATGTGTGTGGTGGTGAGACCTTGTTGTCTCATCCCCTTCCCTTAGCAAGAACAGAGAACAGTGAAGGGGAAAGGAGTGGTGGAGGGGGGTGGGGGGAGAATGAATTCAATCAGCCTTGTGTGAAAATTGCCCGTGAGGCTGAGCTGAAGCAGCAGGGAGAGAGGGGAGGCAGCAGCCGGCAGAGGAGAAGAAAGACGTGTGTTCGTATGTTCATCAGCAAGAGTGAAAGAGGAGATGAAGGAGAGGGAAGGGGATCAGGAGAGGTGAGGAAGAGAGAAGTGTGTTCATATGCCGATCAGCAAATGTGAGAGTGCATGAGAAGGTGATACAGAGAGAGTATAAAAGATAGAAAGAACAGGCGGTAAGTAGGATTCCTAGAAGGGGGACAAAGGGTTCAAAGAAAACTAATTTATCCCCTTTAATACTATGTCATTTACTCATACAATATAATTAGTGTGACAATCCAGAGCTACGTTTTTAGAAGCTACAATTGGAGATACAGAAGTTGACAGTTTTATAGCACAGACACAAATTGTTTAGGACAGTTAGACAGATAAAAACACATAACTATTTCTAATAAAGAAGTATTTTACATTAGATTTAAATTAGATTTAAACTGTATAAAATGTGAAATGACACCCAATAAAAGGTTCATTGATTTAATTAAGTCCATAAATGCACAGGAAAGTGAAACAATCTATATGTTCACATACTTACTGCTCAGTAATAAATGTGTTCATAGACACTTTTTGTTCTGGTTAAACGCAAGCCAAAAGTTTAAGGTTTTAACAGTAATAAATTCTGCTGGCTGCTCTTAACAGCATGTCTTCGTAGTCCTCCTAAAAGAGGGAATCCTCCTGACTGCAGAGAAATCCTTTAGCCAGCCGGCACTGTATTTGCACAACGTAGCTGTAAAGATGCCACTCAACCTGCAGACTGTTGTTGAATATTTGGGGTCAGGGCCTCTCGCTGCCTCTCGCCAAAATCATGTTTAATTACTCAGCCTTTCAACCATGGTTGGCAATGTTTAATATGATTAACTGACTGTCCCTCAGTTTTCACATAATCATGAAAACTTTTAATTAAAGGGAAGTGTTCAACATTGCACTTTCAGAGTAGTGAAGACAAAAACTGATCTGTTGACAGACAGTAACCATAAGTATTAGTCTTCCTGCAATAGCTGCACCACCTCCCCAATCCATTCTGCTTGCTCCTTATAAAGAACTTACTGTACTGTCCTGCACAGTATAGTACAAACATGTTATCTACCAGCATGTAGCAGGGCAGTGAAATTGTTATTTAGCCAACTACTTAAATAATATGGGCAGCAGCCAGAAGGTAGAGCGAGCGTCCATTAATCTCAAGATCAATTGTTCGATCTTCGTGCCACATGTCAAGGTGTCTTTGGGCCAGACTCTAAACTTCAAATTACTCCCAGTAGTTAGGCCAGTGCCTTGCGTGGTAACTCACTGCCATCGGTGTGTGCGATTGTGTGTGCGAATGAAAGGCAAAATTGTAAAGCGCTTTTGCAGTCCATTTAATAAGAGTGGAAGGTGAGACTGAAAATACTGGGAAAAAACTCTGGATTTATAGCAAGATTTGTCAAAAGTTGGTGATTGGTCTTTTTGTAGTGGCAGAGTTCCCAGGTACTGACTGCTGGTTGTTTGGCCAGTGACAATCCATCAGCCAGGTACAATTTAAAATATATTTTTCTCTACATCTCCTGGAGTTTTCAACTGCAGTTCTGCTGTTGTTTAGACGAGTAGGATCCTGCAGCAGGTGATGATAGACAGCTGTCAGTCCCCCCCAAATATAACAGACAGGTGAGTGTACATGCACATGTTTTATTTATACATATAAACAGCCTGAGACTGACTCCAACACAAGTCTGTTGTTGGGTTATTTTGGATAATAGTTATGTTGCACATAAACAGGCTTCATTAAAGCAAACAGCCTAAAACAAAATAGCTCAGGAAACGATAATATAGACTCTCACTTGCTGATATGTAAACTTGTAAAAAAAACCAAAAACACATATTTGAGTAATATGCATGCATTGTGTTTAGATTGTCATGGAGCCAGGGGAATTGTTAATTTTGTAATTTATATTTTTGTGGTCAAAAGAACAGTGTGGCCATGGCAAATTAAGTGGAATTGGAGGAATGTGTTTTTTAAAAGCTCCAATTTTTCTGGGAAGGGCCTCTGGACTCTCCATATAATTGATCCTCTCCCACGTGTGACGGACTATTTCTGCCCATGAAAGATGCACAGAGGCAGAGAAGAAGAAAGACAGATGGGGAGGAGAGTCAGGAGAAGAGAGTAGAGAGGCAAATAGGCGGAGAGGGAAAGGCAGCAAAACAAAGTAAGGAGAAGAAAGAAAAATCCAGAGAGGGAGGCAGGGGGGAAAAAATGATATTATTAGCGTGCAGAAGAGGGAGAAGAGAGGGAAAGACGGAAAGGAGCTGGAGAGAGAGATAGTGTGGAGAGAAAGGGGTATATTTTCCTGCTGTAGGCAGGTAAGGATTAGGAGTCATCATTACAATCACTGGTAGCAGCCACATTATGAACCTCATTTTACTCTGCAAAACCTTGTCAAGCCAACAAATAAAGGTCAAAGCACTCATTCTAAAAATACTTTCTGCTAGACCATACGCAGCTACTCATATCAAGGCATATGTTTTCAGAGAATTGAATGCTGCTGTGATTCTCTTTGGGAGGAAATAAACACTTTCTTTATCCTGTTACCTGCTTATTTCTATTCTGGGTCAATCACAAAATCACATTCACACCTATAACCGGTTGGTGGTCTTCAGTCCACGTCTCCGGGATGAACGTTGGGAGAAAAGGCAAGGGCCACGAATCTAACCTTTTCTACTTTGGAGCACTAGAGCTGAACACTAAAGTACTGTGACAGTCCAGGTTTTTTTTTTTTTTCCTCTACTAAAGTTCATAAACTTTCATTTTTGTTTATGGCCTGTGGGTCTCTTTTTAAAACCTGGTGGCATCACATAAATACCATATTTTTAGATGTTCCTTTGTGAGGGAGTGTGGTGGGTGAGGGGTATAATGTTTGCACTAGTCCATGTTGTTTTCCTTCTAATTTGGGTGACCCACTTCTGTCTCCAAATGTGGTTTTATTTTGGGTCATAACACAGGAGAGCGCTCACACACAGACAATATAAATATCACACACATCACATTGAGAAAAATGCAGCAAATTCCTCTGAGAGATGACAGTCTCTTTATTTGTCTCTATTTGGATGTTTTTCTCTCTGTCACAGCATCATTAAGTCGCATCATTAAGTGCTGAGGGAAACTCACTTGTCATGTTAGTTTGCAGTGTGCGCTGCATGCATTAACGGCGGATCAAAGTTTGTTCTTAGACTGAATGATTTGACCTTTACTCGCCTGCCTGAGAAGATCACGCAGAGCATATTGATATTCATAACACAGCTAATGTCGACCAGTATGTCTTAAGACTCAATCACAACCTGATACGCAGGAAGAATATGAAAATGATCTGCCTCTGTACATGTGCATGCACGTCTGTTTTTCTCTCAGCGTCTCTCATCCCTACAGTGCCTCCAGAAAAATGTCCAACTCCCCTGGCATTTTCTGCAGTGATGCAGCTGAATTCAAATGGGTTAGACTGAGATTGTTTTTATAATTCATATGTTTATATTTTGATAAACGCAACATGTTTTAAACATTTTTGAAAATTTGATGAAATAGATATATTGAAATTTCACATATTATTCCACCCTCTGGGCTGCATTTTCATTATAGTGCATGGTGGGGCTTGTGTACCAGTGAAATTGCATTTCTCTTGGGCACACCCAAGCTTTTTTCGTGCCCATGCCTGTTTGAAATTTTGTGACTTGCTACAAACTGTAAACTTGACTACACTGAAGTGGGAGGAGTGCCGCAGAGAGGCTGCGGTGTTGTTTTGATGTCGAGGATTACTAGGATCTGTGCTTTTGCTGCCCACCTGCGATGGCACATTCATGTACTATCTAATTTTCCAAAGATGAAACAACTGTGTGTGCATGAACAGCTCATGCCAAGAGCTCACAAACTGTTTGTTGAGGATTTGTCGACCAGTTTGACTTCCTCATTACATGCACATGTGGTGTTGTGAATTATATTGATCAAACATAGAACTATCAGTATGCACCATGATTGTACATTGTGGAGGTGCTACGTCTTCTATGAATGTCCTCCTGTAGCCAATTGACTCAGAACAACATAAGACATCTCCTTTAAGCTAATTTAATTTATGGTACTCAATGGTGATTCTGCACCTCCCACTCAGGGACGTCAGACTGCCGTGACACAAAGCACTTTGCTTTTAAAGGAACAGAAAACTGGTAATTTGCTTTGTCATGACTGATGTCAGGCTCTGCCACACCTTCTGGTAATGTTGCCTCCTAATTTGACCTAATTTCCAGCTCCGCTGCAGTTGCACCATCCGCCCCTGGCCGCAATATTAATCAAATGTCAGCTGCCGGGCCATATGCACCTGCATCATGCAGCATTGACTGTGCGCTTTGTACTGTGTGCCACTGATTCACAAACATAATGTGATCTGAATAAATTCTTTGCAGAAGCACCTGGGTTCAATTACATCTTTTTCATCTGTTTTTATCAGCTTGCTGGAGCGGTATTTTAGTATTTTTTGCCTGTTCTTCCTTTTAGATTTGTAGCTTGCATTGTTTGCTTTCTCACATTATCCCCCACCTCAATTTTGTCTCGGATTCCTGCAGCAGGTCCTCGATAGAGTTTCGGTTCAGGCATGCTCTGTTATCTCTTGGACTAAAAACATTGTTCAAAATCATTAAAACAATATTTCTTTTCTGAATCTGTGGCCCAGGCTGCTCAAGTCTTACTGTGGTTAACTTCCCTGGTGTTTGAGCTTAAGCAGCCAATTACGGCCCTTCGTGGCCAACCGCTGCTACTCATCTCTCTCCCATCACCCACTGCAGCAGCCAGTAACAGAGAAATGATATCATCCTCCCTGCTGTGACTGTGTGTCCTTGTGGAAAGAATTAGGTTGTAGTGGAGATAAATTTATGCCAGGTGTTTTTTTTTTCACAGTACAGTCAGTTACTATATACAGAGACCCAATTGAATAAATCTGAGCCTCAGTGGTTCAGCAGGTGCTGATATTCATCAGAGTGTGCAAGGAGAGGATCACTTTTCAGCCATCCTTTAGGGAGGGACAGGGATATACTCTCCTGCCAGTTGAAGGGTACAGTGTCTTTTCTGACACCCCATCCCCCATCACACTGGCTGCCTCTTACATAAGCTGTGCTGAGAGGCAAAGAAAAACGGGAGTATGAAGTCTGGTTGAAGTGGGAGATGTATGGTTAGCCGGTGCAGGTGGGGAAAGTGTAGATGGAGATAGTGTGTTGTGTAGACAATGCTGAGTGTGATTGTATGGCGATTATGTAGAAAAAGAGGAGTGCTTCCTGTGATTTAAAGGAATGTGTGGAATAACTAAGTTTACATAAGTAGAAACATCTACTACAATTTGTGCTACCATGATCTTTGATGTCATCTGAAATATATAGTAGCTTTACTTTAAATATTTAAAAAATAGGGATGGTGTCTGTGATTGTTTCCACTATGTTTTTAGCCATGCTAGCTGCGTGGCTCTGTGGATGGATATAGATGTCAGTCTGTCTGTTGGTCCAACACTTTGGTCCAGGCTGAAATATCTCAACAATTATTTGATGGATTGCCATGAAATTTGGTACAGACACTCAAGTGTCCCACAGGATGAATTGTAATAACTTTGGTGATCTCCTGACTTTTCCTCTAGCGTCACCAGAAGGTCAAACTAAGAAACTAAGATGTTGAACACAGAAAACATTATACCTGTTAATCATCAGCATATTAACATTGTCATTGTGAGCATGTTAGCATACTGATATTAGCATTTAGCTCAAAGTACCGCTGTTCCAAAGTACAGGCTCACAGAGCTGCTAACATGGCTGGTACTGTACACTCTTAGTTTTGTTTTATCTTGGTTCAGAGCTGGTTGCAACAAGGTACAAGGTATAATATGTGGTCTAGCTGTTGATGTACAATGTGTTGATTAACTATAGTGTCATAACCTGATTTGAATGTCATAATTTTCCTTCATATATCTCAAGTTGTAATACATCTCAGCACCTCACAGGCTTTATGAACTAGCAGGAACAGGAATTTCCTTTTAATTGAAACTCGTGCTCATGTCATATTTACTCATGTTTCTTTAAATACCACGAGGATTCCCTTCTGCAAGTGTTAGCTAATTAGGGAATTTGCAAAATGAATACTGGAATCCATTTACACAAAGCCTAGTAGTTCATACATACTGTAATTCTGGCATCACAATAGCTTTAGCGCTGGAGTCAGGGAAAATAAATTACTACAGTGTAAATGAGCCTGAACTCACACCTGCGCGCTTGTAGAATGTTTGTTTGTGTGTGTTCTGCTGCGTGTGTGTGTGTGAGCAGTGGCTGCCGGCGCATTTTATCTTTGTCTCCTTTTGCTGAAGAACCGAAAAGTGGTCTTGGAAGAAATTTCATTTCCTCAGATCAAACTGGATCATCATAATCGCACAGTAACCTGCCGCGCTCCGTAGTCCCCGCTGCAGGCTTAGCCGTGAAAGGAAAGCTCCCTATCCCAAACCCTCATTCTGCTCTGTGTACAAACACCTAATCCCATTTGTGCAGAGTTAAAATAACTGTGCTCCGCTCCACTCTTACACGTTTTCAGTTTTATTATGGAATTAAGAGGCACTGGGTAAGAACAACATCGCATAACCAGCAGCTCACACGTCACCATTATATCTTGTTCAAATGTTATATGCACCAGAGCGTGCGGCTTATTTAATATTTGTTTGGGTCTTGTACAGTCTGTTAATAATAACTCACTCACTGAATAAATCTGTCACTCAACAATAAGCTAGCAGCTTGTTTGCCAGAGCTCCAGCCAAGCCGAGCTTCTAAGGATACATTTCTGTGACTGATTGAATTATGAAATGATTAAGAACCCCGAATGGTGTCTTTATGCTGTGAGAAAAACACAGGAGCTTTTCTTTTCTGTATATTGTCACCTTCTCTCGATCAGTCTGTTAGTTTTCTCCCTGTAAAAACCTTTCAATTAGTTTTTTAGTTTTAGTTTTTTTTTTTTTTAGCGGTACATAACATTCTTGCTGAAGTAATTGGACTCAGCCTGGAAGGTTTTGGCATAGGCCCAAATGAGCCCAAACCTCAATAGGAACCCTGTTGAGAGACTGATGAAGTTTGGGTGCGTATTTTTTATTTTCTTTTTTTCACAAGCCACGCCAGTCAGTGAGGACGCGACACAGACCAAACAAATCAAATCCAGGGGATCATTAGGCTGTTCTTAATGATGTCAGCCTTGTGGCATCCCGGCCTTCTCATTCAGACTTTGCACAGCTCACAGCCTTATTTATAAGCTTCAGTGCTCCTCTCTGTCCATCAGCAATTAAAGGAGAGAAAGAGCCTTTTCGTGCCTCTGAGGATAAACTGAAGACATTTAAACAAAATCCAAGTATTCAATTTATACTTTTGATTGACAGCAGACGCAAATAATTGTAGAGTAAAAATAGTTTTTAGCTTAGAAAAATGTACTCTTTCACCTAAGGCAAGGAGTGCTTAGGATGTGTTTCAGCCCTGAAAGAAGACAGTACAGAATTTGATTTAGTAAAAGAGGCCCCATTATTGCCTCAGTACACTATAGAGCATTATTTAAGGGGTCAACGAGCTGGCTTTTAACAGTGAAACTATCGATCCTGATGGCTTTGGCTGCAATCAATGCTTTCCTGGAAATAGAGAGTCTGTGTGTGGTGGGACTGGTGGCTGATATGTCGCTGGAGAGGTTGAAAGACTTAGCGATGCGCGTGGATCGTGTAGCTTTGCAGTTACCATAAAATAAAGAAAGAATTAGAAAAAAGAAACTCAACCAAAGTTTACATAGCAATAGTACATTTGAAGGCTGCAGCATCTGAATGTGTTGACCCCGACACTGCTTGCTTCCTTTGATTTGTATTTTTTCCCCATAAATATCTGTTCATATTGTTTAATTCAGAGTGAGTTGATGAGTTGCGTACAGTAGAAGCCAGTGAATTAAAGTTTTGTGAGGAGCTTTGCCTGTTGTTTTGTTGGAGCTGAAAGGAAATAGAGAAACATGGAAATTTGAATTGATGGCATTTGTTTTTCAAGCCTAAACACACACCATGGCTCATACTGCCACGAGGGTATTTTGAATTCATACAGTGTTGGCCATAACCGCTTTTTATTCAAAACAAGACCCCATGGAATTGGTTTGGGTGGTGGCCTCTCTAAACATGAGCTAGAGAGATAAACGTGTGTGCCAGTGAGTGTTTGTACATCTTTGTGTGTCTGTGCGCGCATGTATTGTTTGTATACAAAACAATAACTCTTCGCCAAATATGAAAGGTGCAGCACATTGAATATGATGTCCCACACTCCAGAAACATCAACACAGTGTCACAGAGAGGAGACAGGACGGTCGCAGCCTCAGAACAAACAAGCTGGAGCAGAACAGCTGAGATTGTTGACAGCTAAGTTGATTCAAAGTGAATTTTCGGTCAAGAGGAAAACTTGAGCTGCAATATTGCCACAGAGGTAGCATGACAACAGTATGAAAAATAGTCCAATTTGGTCTAGAAGACTAAGTCTGTCTTACTGAATTCCATTTTGGCTGATTAATGTCTCTGTGCCGTCCCCAGCGCAGCGATACAGCGCAAACTGCCGCAGCTTTTCAATTCCAGATGTAATTGAGTGTGTGTTTTTCATGAAGCTGCAGTGGCCATTAATTAAGCACATAAAAAGCAGCACATTAATTGTGGGACAGGTTAGAAAGCCTACTTGCAGTAATCAATTAGATGATAAACAATGAATGAAATCTCCCTATTTGCCGCCTGGGGAAATTCAATTATTTATCATCCTCACTTCTTCCCTGGAGGAACCTCCACGTCTGTGTAACAGCTCAGGTAAATTATTGGCTTAACATCTTCACCACAGACGACTGCAGGTTTATGCGTGGAGCAGCAAACCACCAGCCACAATGTTTACATTAACACATACATTGGTACATAAAGACAAACACCCATGCAGACATTAAAACACACATTATCTCGATCCCAGGCGGAGGCGCTAATTGATCTGTTTCTTCACATTTAGTGTAACACCACTAGCTAATGGGCTGGGCCTCTTAGCAGTCATGCGAGCAGAGATTTGGAAGCACTCCCCTCGGAGCTGATGATTGGGGAGGATGAACGGCCATCAGGGCCTGGCCGGCTGCTCCTCGCTCTTCCTCACCAACAAATAGCCCCTTCCTGACTTAAATGTATCATTATGGCTGCAGCGCGTGTCCTTTTGCTCGCTGTGTGCGCGTAATGGAGCCCAGTCTCGCTGCTGGTGACACGTCCTTCAGCCGTCGATCAAAAGGACATGTCCAGACACGGTTCCTGAGAGGTGCAATGATGATACACTGCCTATACTGTCTAGTGTAGAAAATGATATTGAGTTTGTTCCAAAGTTGTGGTCATGACTTGCAACATTAAGCCGTCTCTGCTCGAACTCTATTTTCACCTCCTTATTTTTTCCCCTTTTCTCTCCTCAGCGTTATCTTCTTTATCTCTGTTGTAGCATTACTCCAGGTCCCTGCCAGCTGAATGCATGGCTTCTTTCTCCTCCCCTTCCTTTATATTCTCCTGGAATTGTGCTACTCCAAGCTGCACACATAGTCAGGTTGCCCTGGGATAAAGGCGTCAGCTCACAAACTCCACCTGAGGTAGTTACGCTTCACTGTGCGTCTGAGGAAACAAGGGACGCAAACCGAGTGTCCCCTCGGGCCTGTGGGAGAGCCTGTGTTCACAGCACGCCTTCGGCTAGGGGAGTTCATACATCTTAGTGTTTGGGTGACAGAGTTCTTTCTCTCTTTGCTCTGCCTCTGTAGGCAATTGAAGGCCACATACAGTACACCACTGATCAAAACGCTATGTCTGGTGAACCGAGCAGGACAAATTTCAGCCCTCTTTCAGTTTTTTGCCCCCCTTTGGTCTTTATAATGACCATTTTTGCCGCAGCATCTCTTGAATCTGACTTCGTGGTCCATCGTGGCTGCATGAGGCAGAACCATCCACACAGAAACTCTCCAGGTCTTTTTTAAAGAAAGCTTACATCTGTACCCTGATGATAAATCATAATCCTGTTTCCAGTTTGTGAATGATATATTGTTCCTCTCCAACTCTTTTTTTTATTTTATTTTTTATCTGGTATTACAAATCTCATTGGTATTTTTATTTAATTTGTTTCAGTTATCTGCTGCAGTCCATCGGGATGAAGGGATGAATTCATCCTCTTGATTTGATTCTCTGCATGAAATGCATTTAATACTCACAATCCCATGGTGCAGTTGGTGTCTTAGTGAGCAGCAAGGCCGAGTATGGCCATCAGTTGACTGATAGCTCGCTGCTGCTGCTGTTGACATGCAGCTTGTGTCATACGGCTCGTGATCAGCCTGTATTACTGCTCTACAGTCGGTACCGTCACTGTGGGTGGTCTGATTGAAGTCAGAGAACACATTTCGTTATCGCAAGCACATATCACACTTTGATGGTCGCAAAAAAAAAACCCTCCCTAGGAAAAACAAATGCTCAAAAAAAATCAATCCTGAGTGTTTTACAACTGTGTCTTGCAACAGTCAGTGCTGGGGTTTTGAAAGCCATTCCCCTATCAGTCACCACCCACGGTCTGCCTGCCTAGTCATGCAGGAAATACAATATCTGTGCGGTCACGCTGTGCTTTATAATTCCAGGGAAAGACTGTAGTGTACAGCACACATGTTCTTTAAAAGCAATTTGCAGCTTTACATTTAGAGTTACTCATACTCACACAAGCTACAGCTCGTGGTGTTACACATGCTGCACATACAGGCGTGAATAAGATCAAAACACCCATACCCTGTGTTGAAGTATTAAAAGTCCATGTAAGCCGGGCTGTACTGCAGTTGTGAAGCTTATAATGTCAGAGAGGAGTTGATGCAACTGAAGCCCTAGTTTGTGTTGTTGTAATACTGTATTGCAGTATATTTAAGGTAAAGCTAAAACAATTAATGCATCAAATTTAATTTGCAACTGTTTATAAATGTAGATGAATCATTTTAAGTCTTTTTTTTTTCTTGCCAAAATGCCAAACATTCCTCGGTTTTGGCTTCTCAGGTGTGAATATTTGCTACTTTCCTTTGAGTTATGTGATAATAAACTGAATAGGTTTGGGTTTTAGAGTGTTAGTCAGACAAAACAAGTAATTTGAAGATGTCACCTTGGGCTTTAGGAAACTGTGAAAGGCTATTTTATACTATTTTCTGACATTTTATAGGCCAATTACATAAATTAATCGAGGAAATAATTGGCAGATGAATCAATAACAATGTTCCTGTTATTAGTCCATACAGGAGAAGGGTGTGTGTAAATATGTGTGTTTGAGCAGGGGGGGCACCTTACGACATAATGCTAGCCAATACACAACCCAACCTATAGCCTGCAAAGCTGAATCAACACCTCTCTGACACAGTCTCAACCAAAATCAAACAATGCAACACTTACTTAGCTGTTATTTATTGCCAGGCTGTCACATTGGATTGCATTACATTGTACTTTAAGTTCTACTGCAACTACTGCTGTTTTCATACCCTCTTGATGCACTAATACAGACATTTATCATACTCAACCCTCAGATGTCTACAGTATTTAGTGAGTTCTCATGTGTAAATTGCTCGTTTAATGTTTATACAGCCCTCATTTATCCTTTTCTTGTTTTCCTCTGCAGAGTCCGTCTTTATTATTTGCTTTGCAGCTGTCTTCATTTCCCCATGTGGGTCAGTAGTTTGATCTTTTACCCCTGGGAGCCTCCCAGTAATGAACCTTGCACACAAACATTTTAATGCTAGTTGCTCAGGTAAAGCAGAGCATTAGTCATTTACTGCCCGTGCTCAGGTTTGGGAACCTTCCTCTTCATACTTTTAGGAAAAGTGCTGCTGTATGTGCATGACATTCATATCAGGCTATATTCTGCTTCTTTCTGTCCGCGGTAATGTACAGGTGAAGATGAACGCTGACTTTACAAAAAGGATTTTGTATTCACACCCTCCAGTGGCTCTGGGATAGTGAACCCATCACTCTGAGTAGGTTAGAAATAGGATTATAGTGCATTCTGACAGTCGGGGGTGAAAAAGAGTTTGATATATTGGTTAATATGCATGCTTAAGCCAACAGTTCTGGGCCTGTTCCCAAGTGGAGAGGTGTGTAGATCAGGTATTAACTCTGCTGAAAGCCCAGAAATGGTATTTTTGTGGAAAGTAGGACAACCATCTTAACAGGAAGGTATTTTATTACCAGGTGACAGTAGCCAGGTGGTAGACGCCACACTGAGTGGGTACAAATGTGGTACAAATGAATGGAACCTCAATGTGTGAGGGCTGAGATTTAGGGAACATAGATGTGCACGCTTGACGTGTCTATATATAAACTAAATGCACACTGGCAGAAATACACAAAGCATTCACACACACCCACAAGCCCATAAAAAGACCCTACATGTGGGAAGAAGGCATGAAGTCAGAATGCATCATTTGTGTCCTGCCTTTATTTACAAGCCCACAAAAGGGCACTGTGCATTCTTACTTCTCTCTTTATTTATCTATCTACAACTCCACATTTGTAAGAGCCAGGCTATTAAGAAACATGCTTTGGAGTTTCCCTTATTGATTATTAAAAGCAAAGTTTTTACATATTATGACACTGCCTTGTACCTTGCCGGTTTTGCACGTGTTGACCCATATGTGAAGTGTTTACAATATGGCGGACCAGAGCTAGTGCTAGTGCTTAAAAGTGCGGCTAAAACTTCGCAAAACATCAGAATACAATTGCCTTGGTTACTTGTTGGCGTTTTGATGCCCAAACTGCGATTGAGTGCCTTTCATGTGCACCTCTTCTTTTAATCAGCTGTCAAAAAAGTGCTAAAAATGTTATGTTTCTTTGGATATTTATGCTTTTACTCACCAAGGACTTAACAGTCATTAATGTCGGGAACTAAGTCAACAGGAAGCTATAGCTGCTTCACAAACGAAGCCTTAAAGTATATTTTAGACGTCACACAATTTTATACAAAGTCAATGGAGAGACATGAATGGGAGAAGAAATTTAGGGGGACAGCATGTCTGCACAAGTTCAAAATATTTCTCAAACAAAAAGGAGAATAATGCAATTCAAAAATTTGCTTCATATTCTGTCTGTACACAAGATGGTTTGCCGGTGGAAAAGAGCAGACAGAATAAAAAAACAGTTGTTTGCTTCCCGTTTGATGATGAATGGAGAGCAATTAGTGAGGGTTTTGGTCGAGATATTTCATGTGAAACACTAAAGAATCATATAGAATATATATATATATATATATATAATTTTCTTTTTTTCCGTCCTCCAACGATATGCAACATATTGGAACCAGGATTGAATGAGAATCAAAAATCGATAAGCGGAATAGGAATCGATAAAATCTAAACAATAACTAACTCTTATCTGTCTTATACTCGTCTTTTCTGTTGTGGAGCAGCGTCAGTCCAGCAGGCAGATTGTACATGGCTTTGGTTTCCAGCTGGTGAGGGTCTGATTAACACAGGGATATGAGCCCCATGTATCACTCCATTAGACGCAGACAGAGGGGCTGCTGATCGTGGCCTCTCAGCCATTACATGCCGTCATAAGATACTCCCATTTTGCCCATTTTCTGCATCCCCCGCGCCCCTCTACCCCAAATCACTTTATTGTGGAAATGCACTTGATTGGCCTGGCAGAAGCTTTCACCATCCTGCAGTGTCTTTCTGTCTCTCCTCTCCTCTGTCTCTGCTGTCTTTCTGTGTAATGTTACAAATACTGCAAAATGGCCATCACAATTTCCCATAGAGCAAGATGATTTGTCCAACAAACAGTCCAAAACCCAAAGATGTTCAGTTTACAATTATATAAAACAGAGAAAAGCATGAAATACTCACATTTCAGAAGCTAAAACAAGCAACATTGTGTGTTTTTGTCTTAAAAAAAAAAGTACCCTAAATGAGTCATTGACTTTTTTTTAATGTTATTTAGCCTTCATTTAACCACGTTAAGGAAAAATACTAAATGTTCTTTGGCTCCAGCTTCTAAACGGTGAGAGTTTCATGCTTTTCTTTGTGTCTTGTGATAATAAACGTAAGTATCTTTGGTCTTGAAGTGTTGCTCAGACAAAATAAACAATCTGATATCATCTTTGTGATTTTTTACTATTTTTCGTACATTTTATTATCCAAATGATTAATTGAGAAAATAATCAGCAGATTAACCAACAATGAAAGTAATCATTAGTTGCAGCACTACAACTAACAATACTAAAATGAAGATAAAGTAAGCTAAGAACAGAGACAATAACAAAGGAGCCATTTACTATAAAATGTACAATTGTCTTGAATTCTCTACAAATGTCAGCTTCATCAATTTAAATTAAAGTGACTGAAGCAGAAAACATGAAAGTTTTCTATCTTAGTCTGTATGTTAGGAACAAACAGCAAATACATGTCTTGTGATCTGAGATAATGACTATTCGATCAACTATTCGACTAATTGACCTACATACAAACTTAGCTGTTTACCCAGACCCAAAGTTTGTACTCCTTTCCATCACCTTTCTCTGCCTCTTACACACACAGACACACTGCGATGATTACTGTGGTGCTTTCTGACATGAGCCTGCAACTCGAGATGGCAGGTGTCAGTCAAATGTTCCCATTAAGATGGAAATGATGAATTCACTAAACAGGAGGAAGTGTTTGACAGGGCAGAAGCGGGGTCAACCGCTAAACTCGGTCTAACGCTGACATTTTCAATCAGCAAACAACCCGCATCATTCCACAGAAAACTTCTGATTCCTCTTTTAGTTTGAGATGTAGCACAGCGCAGTAAGACGGGTGGATATATTTCTGTAATTTATCTGCTTTGAGGCCGCAATTGGACAATTTGTTTGTGCAGCTGCAGTAAAAATAATTGAGTGTAGCCATTGTGACAGTGTACATTTTCATAATTACTGCAGCAAAAGTATGATTTCTGCCTCCAGTTATTATAATGGTCACTGCTACTCCCAACAGTACTGTACTTGTCTTAGAAACTTACCTGATAATCAAAGTGGTAAAGAGTCCACAGTCGAGCCCTCTTCCTCATCTCTTCCTCGCTTGGTCTACCTGTATCCATGGCAACCTGAAGGCAGAGCATCATACAAGATTAAGCGAACTGGATGCCGAGAGACGGGGCATATTTGTTTTGATGTCTTCGCGTTGCATAAAAGAAGGTGGCAGCCATTGAATGTGTCTACCCATGATACTCGGGGGCAGCTCTCTGCAAGCGGCCACTTCACTTTCCCTTCTCTGTCCCGCATCGTGACATTTCAAAAAGCATCAAACATCCCAAACGAGAATGCATCCGCTTCATCTCAGCACCCTCATTCAAGATCAGATTCTTCAGGCTCTTTGATGTCATGCTTTGTTTTTTTTGTTTTTTGTGTGTGTGTTTTTTTTTTTTTATTCGCTTGAAATATGAAACTTGCCAGCTTCTTTAAAAGAAGATGTATATGACCTTAGTTCACTGTAGACAGTTACAGTTGGATCCAGTCAGCAGAATCTCACTGTGATATATACAAAAACAGTAGTTCCCATTTCCTCCAAGGTGTCGCGAGATGGTTACCTCGATGGGAAATAAATGCAAAATGTTCTGCTGTAGGAACCGATACATTCATTTTTTCTGACTTTTCTCTTGTGAAACACTGGATTTATTTAGGGCTCTAGAAAGAGGAAAAAAATCTGAAGTTAGAAGGGAATAACAGGACTAAAGAAATGAGTAAAATTAAGCAAGTACAGTATCACTCTTTTGTTGAATAACCAGTGGACATATTAGGTATGACAAGGGGTTGCAAGTAGACTTTTCCCTACCTTTTCAGCATGTGACCCCTTACAATGAAGCAATTCAATTCAGTTTTATTTATATAGCGCCATATCATAACAAAGTTATCTCAGGGCAAGCAAAGCTTACTTGTAACTCCTCATCACCATTTCTGGACATAATACATTTATGTTCAGTTGTGAGCATTTCAACCAAAGACTGATTTTTCCCTTCTCAGGGTGTTGTTTTTAAATTCTTTTTTAGAGGCCTGAGGAGGTTAAAGTATCCACACTTTCACAAGAAAAAAAGCACTTGAACCCAAGATTCCTGCACACTGTTGATCAAGATAAATTCATAAACTGTTTAAGGCCTGAGGACCAAAACGCTGTTATTAAAGTGAGTAGAAGCGATCAACAGTGTGTGGGATTCTTTGGTTCAGTCAAGCGTAGAGCCTCAAGTAATCATTATTTTCACCATCCAGCCGATTATTTTCTAGATTAATCATTATGTCTATAAAATCTCATAAAATAGTGAAAAATGCCCATCATTATGTGCCAGAAATGTCCTCTGATGTACAAATTGTTCTTTTGTCCAACCAACAGTGCGTCATTGAAAATCAGCAAATCTTCACATTTGAGAAGCTGGAACCAGCAAATATTTGGAATTTTAGCTTTAAAAAATGATACAGCAATTAATGGAATATTTGGTGCCAGTTTATTTTCTGTAAATCAATTAATTTACTAATAGTTTGAGATCTAGTCAAAAGTTTTGGACCATTTGTATGTATTAGTAAGACTTTATGCAGTCAAAATTGTTGCAAACAGGGATATTTCTTTCTTTCTTATCCCTTCATCTCACCAGTGCTCATGTCATTTGCATGAGCACTGGTTAATGATCAAAAGTCATGCTCAAAATTAAAAGTGAAATGTATGAGCATCACCTCAGACATGATTTTTTCATTAACCTGTAATTAACATCCCAGGAGCCAGCAGGAACTATCACCGCTGTTCTGCCCGACTCCACCTGCTTCCTTCACATCATTGCCTCCAAGTGAATCCAGAACATGTCAATTCTCCGTGACCAATTCCACCACTGTTTCTGCTCCCCTTGAGCTCATTTGCCACCAATTCCTCCCAAACTGTTTTTGGAGGCCGAGATTGGGCCAGTTCCTGCTAGCACGACATTTCATTACAGCCAAGAATTGAACACATGGCGACCTCTGCTCAGCTGCAGGCTTCCATCAGGTCAAGGCTTCCTTTCTCTTCCTGAGAAAAAAGATTTTTATTTTTTACAGTCTAAAAGCTGTGGCTGCACAATCAACGCGCTCATAATGATATCAATCAGAGCCAATCAGAGCCAATCAGGGTGCTCCCCTTTGAAGTTGCATGCTAATTTGGGCCTTAATGAACCCCATCTTGGTATGATTTTGTCGCCAGCTCTTTGATTGCATTGATCAAGTTAACCTGCGTTGTAACTCAGTGGGGGGAACATGTCTTGATTTGCCTGTCAGACATTCATGGGGAGAAAATGTTGTCGTAGCTTCAAAGTGGAGAAGCTGGCTGAAACCAGCAAAGGCTAGCAGTGACTGGGCAGAGTGCCAGTGTAGTGGGGCTGGGAAGTGCTTTCTTTTTGTGCCAAACAGTGTTTTGGCACCGTCCATATCCTCACATTCTGCCCACAGAGCACGGACATGAAGTCTGGCATTCGCTCAAGGTATCGCACCGACTGGGGGGGAAAAAAAAAAAAAAGCTCTCTCATGCTTCTCCAAGTCCCAAACTTTTGACCCCACACCTCAGTACTTCTGCAGCTTTCTCAGATATCGTGAGCTGGCAGCAGTGGTGGAAAAAGTCAGATCATTTACTCAAACAAAAGTAGCAGTGCCACAATATAAAAATACTACAACAAACATCCTGCAGTCATGTTATACTATTGGACTAATATTATCTATGCATCAACATGTAGGCATTTTGATGTTTGAGCTGGTTGAGCTCATTTTAACTACCTTATATACTGTTGGGTAGTTCAGTCAATGTATTATATAAGATGATCAAATGTTTTGCACTGCAATAAATAAATAAATACATAAATAAAATCCATTGTAGGAAGTAATTATTAATGATTATTGCATCCTAACTGGTGTTTTCTTAAAAGTAGTTTCCAATGGCGATACAAATCATGTGTGTGAAAGTTCATTCTTAATCTCGAGAGTAGTACTTTGTGCTGAGTTTGCTCAGTTTTCATATCTTCCTGACAACTAAGCTAACTCCATACATTATGCTGATGAGGACTATGAGATGCGATTGAAAGCTGCAGTAACTAGTAAGTGGGCCTTGAATTAAGATTTTTGTCAAACAAATGTGGGTTTTTTTTACAAATTTAATGTCATTATCTTGAAAGACAAAACAAGGCAGGTTGCAGTAGTAGGATAAAGAAAAAGAAAAAGTTCTAAATATGTTTTGTTTTGGAAACACGTAAAAAATTATCACATTGCATTGTTTTGAGAAAATAAGACTTTTGGAATTAGATAATGAACAAAAATGTCGTGATAAGATGGAGATCTGCAGTGTTTACAGTATGTAAAATCTTAATCTGCAGAATAACTAGTAACTATAGATGTCATACTGTGAATGTAGTGTAGTAAAAAGTACCATGTTTTCCTCTGAAATACAGTAGAACCAAAACATATCATATAATAAAGAAATACTGCAGTTAAGTAAAAGTACCTCATAATTTTACTTATCTGCAGTATTTTAAAAAACGTACCCTAATGGCGGGTTTTGTTGGCTATACTAACTTTGGCCTGACTGAATTTAAAAGTGCTCCAGTAGTTCTCAGGGGATTAGTAAATGTAACCGAATCCTGCTGTGTTAAAATGAAACATTGGATGTACTGAACTGTTCCACCCATGTACAATATGTGGAAAAAATTATTACGTCTGCAATATTTGAGAGAGACTAATATAATAAAAAAGGAAAAGTAATAAGATGAGAAAAGGAGAAAGCTTTCTTTTTATATAATTAAGCTGTAATGGTGAAGCTGTGCACTCGCTACCAAACACTCCAGCCGCTTTAATTGCCATCCACAGGTGAAAATAGCTTCTCCTCTCTACACAAGACTGAATCCAAACATCTAATGGCCTCTCCACTGATTTTATACTCTGACTTTTTAAGTTTGATCAAGCGGTTAAGTTGTTTCTGTGACTGTCTGCTAATTGGGATGTTTGAGGCGATGGCAAATTGGTAGATCAGTCGTCGAAGAAGTCGTACTGAGGGAAAAACAAAGAGAGAAAGAGAAGGCAAGTGACAAACAGAGCTGCGGTGAGACGGTTCACAGCTGCCAAGCAGGTAGCTGCCCTCGCAATGTGACACATCTGCCACCTCAAACTGGGTGCACACAGGAGCTGCCGACTACTACCGCTCCTGCTTTTTCTCTCTCTCTCTCTCTCTCTCTCTCTCTCTCTCTCTCTCTCTCTCTCTCGCACACATACTGTACTCCTACAAAGACAGGTGAGCTCTTCTCACATGCCACTGCTGTTTGAAATAAGCCGTTGCAGTGCCAGGTGCGGCTGAAAAGAAAAGAAAAAAAAGAAATGTTAAGCCTTCTGTGTGGACATTACTGTGGCAGGAGTGACAGCATGCCTTCCCAGGAGACACCTTGGCTCTGCTATTGTCACCACTATGGACACAGCAAGTCCCTGCAGCCCTCTGAAATTAATACAAGCTGACCAGCAGCCTGCTCTCTCGGCCTTGATGGGGACAGCAGGCTTATTCAGGGTGACAGAACCTGTGACTTGTCCCAACAAAGCCTGGGTGTCCTGACTGGGCTGGGGCATTAACAAATGCCACTCTGCATTTAGTGCTCTCTTGATTACTGCTGACTTTGGCTTGGATAAGGGAAATAACCACACCAAGGTGACTTTCACAAAGCACCGACTTGTCCAGATAAGTCACTTGGTGTCTTGTCAAAGAATATACGCACATCTATCCACGAACGAACACATTGCATTTATTACCCCGACACTTTAAAGCATGGCCTGCTTTGAGTGCAGCTCAACACACATTCACACTCGCCTGTGCAGGATTTGCTCTGTTGTTACAGAAAGGCAAATAATTGGTAATGTAGCGCTGTGTTAAGCTGATTGTTCTCTACGCATCAATAAATAACATTTAAACATCTGACTCTCAACCAAGGGCCAACCACTGATTCACATAACAGCACTGGCACTCAGATGTGACAAATCCAGCCAACTCACACACAAGCAAACACACACACACACACACTTTTATGAGGACTAAAGTCAGACCCTTTTTGCAGCCCAGTGTTGTTCTGTTGGCCCATCGATTGAGGACCTCCTGATGCGATCAACAGCTGTCTCTCAGTCGAGTGGCGAGCTGATGGCCGCCTGGTGGTGTTTTGCCTCACTGTTGCCCGTCAGGGTCAGCCCCCATCACAATCCCTCTTTATGTGCACATTTCTGCACTGAGCTGAGTAACAGTAATGTTCCTCACAGACGGTGGGCTGCCTGTGAATGGTAGCATGCTGGTGGGTGGTGTTAGCCAGTTAGCTATGAGTCCATGACCTCTCTGTGCCAGTCCCAGTGACTTCAGTTCACAGTTTTTGTTTTTTCCACTGTCTTATCAGCCAGCTCACCTTCAGAAAGAAAAGGCATAGTTGCATATTTTATCTGACCAGGCTGACAAATTTGTCCTGTTCCAGAGAGGATATTGATTTAGTGCATCACACTCAAATGTGGCTTTCTGAACAATTTGGCAGCCTTACATTTGTTGTGTCGAGCCACCCATCCCTCTTCTCTCTGTGTCCTTTTCTCCTCTTCCTCTTTCTTTTAAAACCTGGGGCCTGATGCATAAAACTGAGTACAATCACAACTAAAACTCTGTGTAGATCCATAATTAGGTTCATAATCAAGATGCTGTTTACACAGTCAAAAGACACAGCACAAACAGAAATATGCATCCACATTCTTTACATTAGATTTACAAAGCTGTGTGTACACATGGTTCAGTTTTATGAATCTTAATCATCATGGAACTGGGCGCTCGTGCTCGAGCCTCATTTCCTCTCCCACAGTTAGCCATAAATGGATGTAGACACTTGACCAATACATCAGCCGATATCAGCTTATAGCAGATCGTATCGTATCGTATTGGTGTATATGTCGGTCGATAAGTAACAAGAAATTGTAATACGTTCGTAATAAGGTGAAAAAGGTGTATGCATGTTTTTTGTATGTACCATCATTTATACATCTGGTCCTTTCTCTTCCTCTATCATGCAAACGGTTCCCTCACCATTTTCCTTTTCCCTCCTTCCTCCATCTTCGCACTCCTTTCCCTCTACTCACTGCTCTTCCTCTTTCTCATGGCGCTTGGTAAGCAGTAACATTTAATTAGCATCAAAAGGCCAAGTCCCATGCAATATCTATGAGCTGTGACATTTATGGCAAGACAGGGAGTCCTCAAATGACCCCAGGGGCCTCGCACATTGAGGGGTCCGGGGAATATCAGACACCATTACTCACCATCTTGTGAGAATATTCAGCCCAGCTTCTTAAGCCCAAAGATATTCAACTTCTTGTGATAGGTCAAAACTGCAAGCACTCCTCTTATGAAGAAGAGTGTCAAAGTGATTCATGGTTATTTATGTTGTTGGTCATGCCGGTAGCTGTCTTTTTTTCAGCTGGTGCAGTGCAATTTCTTTTTCTAGTTAGTGGTCTGGCTACAGCTTCATAGGTGTGTCCATTTTTCTTGGTATGTCCAAAATGTGAATTCCCATGCAACACAAGTTACGGTTGTACAAAATCAACAACGCCCCAAGGAAAGCTGGGCTGCATTGAACCTTATTGGTATGTTCCAGGAGAAATGGCTAAGGGCCAGTGACCACAGTTTCACCGGTTCTAATCTCAGGTGGAAAACGGCTATAAGCCAGATGCCCTCAAGCATGGCTCTGCTCTGGCATTGCCTCAGTGGGCACACAGTCAATACTGCGCCATTGTTACCAGGGCTGCCCATGTTGCCCCTGCTATTTTCTGATATAGTCAAACGTAAATTATTCAGGCACTACATGTCAAGACTTCCTGATTTTACAAATAACAATAATGTATAAAGTATGCAATGATGGAAGAATATTGGGAATTTTCATGTGGATAAAAGGAAACTGGGAGGTAGAATATGCAGCAGCTTGGCATAGTACTTTAATTATGAAATTTAAGCCGGTTTAACGTTTTGCTCATATGAGTGACCTTCTTTCTCTTTGTGCTCAGAATAGCTCTCCTGCAGTTGTTTGTTTTTCTCACTTCCAGTGCCTGAATCCTGCACCTGGGTCTTTTGGCAGGAGTCAAGCAAATCTGTTCAGCTTCCCTAACATTATTTTGCCTTCAAATTGATGAAGCATGTCCAACCCCAAAACAAAAATTCTCTTTACTGTCGAGCTGTCGGCCTGAACTTGAGGCGGGAATTGTGTTGATGTGTGCCAGTGTGGAGACAGAGGAGTGGCAGCAGGATGGATGCCACCCCCTGGTGAGAAAATGAGTGGAATCACAGCATTTTCCACCCAGCTGACACCCAAGACAGATGGAGCTAGCGAACACTGCAGCGCGGCCCTGGCCAAAACCATGGCAACAGCGTGTACACGGCAACAGGAAGCCTGCCAGGCCAATCAGAGAGGAGAACGCATTGTCATCTAAGTAGGTCCCAGAGGTAGACTCAGAGAGGATGATAGCCTAACGGATGGAGGTTGGTGCTGAAAGAATCAAGAAGATCCATCAGAACGCAAGATCGAGAGGAATATAACACTGTATGCTTCATATCCTAAGGGGATAATTTGATACAGGCTAGCATTTGAGATCACAGGCACAATGGCATGTCATCAGCAATGCCTCTGTAAACAGAAGCTGACTAAAGCCTCAAGGCATGTCTATGGTTGATGTGAGAGTTTACAGTTTAGTGTGTTGTGTGAAAGGGCTGCCTCTCTAGAATCTGAATTCACCTTATTTTTTCTTATTTTATTGTATTTCTGTACTGTTGCCTGCAGGGAATTTGTCATTTCATTCAGAGATCATTTGCACAACAGCAACCTTACAGCTGCTGTAGATTCAGTTTCCCGATCAAGGGCACTTGAGTGCGCTTGACCTCAGGCCCTGTAGCAGAATTAAACTCTGAGTTCCCAGCACTCAGTAAACCACCTTGTTGACCAAGCAGCTTGTTGTTAAAAGGTGAGTTTACGGTAAGGGATTTATCTTAATTCACTAAAAGATTCTCCATCTAGAAAATGTACCTGCCAGCAGGCTTGTAGTAGGCAGAAATTTAATTTTCTCTGCTGTGGTGAAAACCAAACCCTCACAGCATTATCACACCATGGGATTCAGATGGGAAGGCACATGGTTTAATGTGGGAGGCCAAGGTAAATGTCATAAAACATGTTCTCATTGCACAGGTAGGGGACAAAAGATAAGGTCGCAGCACATTTACTAGAGTGGACGCCAAAAATATTTTGTAATGGAATTTGTGTTTATTGAAAATGCCTCAGTTTTCGTGTTAGATTCGAGGTCTAATTGCCTGATATTGAAGCTGAATGTGACCCCTACATGACCCGTTTCTACAATTCTGTTTGCCACATTTTCTGACACTCCTGCCTTGAGTGCAAAATTGCAGGAAGTGCTTTACGAGCACCAAAAAAAAAAAAAAAAGAAACACCGTCAAACTACCGTCTCTGCATTTCCAGATGTGCTCTGCAGCACTGTAACACCTTTGTCACGACTCCCACTCTCAGATTTAGCAGTGTGTGAGACAGGTAAAACATGCATTGACAAAGGTACAGTATAATTGTATATATTACCATCTCAAATAGTTTTCACTGAGGTAATGCCTTTACCGCTTCACCATATCCCCATTTTTTAATCGAGAAGCATCCAGTTTGACCTTGTATGAAAGTTTTTGTTTTTTTTTTAAATATATGACATTACAGCTTGCTGATGAAATTTCTATCATTATAACAAGTGAGCTACTGCCTTCGCTCTCACACCTTTTGAAGAACTTGTGAAATTGAGTTTTTGGAGTGTCTTGCTCGTTTCAATTTTCTAGGAAAAGCAGTGAAATTTTGCGGGTCTGAATGGGGGTTATCTACACTACGCAGCCTGTGCACTGTGTTAAGCTGAATTGCCTTTTCTTCACAGACTCTATGGAGGCTTGGTGATTATGTAGGCTTTTATTTATTATTTTTTTTAAGGAGGATGGATTACATAGAGTTTTGTCACTCAGGGCAGCAACTTAACTCCGACTGCATCTGCTGCTTGGGCTGACATGCATGACAGCTAGCTTCCCAAGTGCACTCTGCTTACACTGTTGTACCTCCCACCACCTTCCTATTCATTGTCAGCCACTGACAACACACTAATCTCCTGCAGCAGCACCAATGAAGGATTCATGCCATTAGCATTAATCTTTAATAGCATGTTATATGGCGTCTTAATTTACAGAGGACACATACACATTAAGAGTACATTGACACATTCTCAAGCAAACATGTCTCCCTCACTTCCACACACTCACAGTCGCTCCCCCACATGCATGGCATCACAGTGGCCATATCCTTCACTGAGTCGAGTCTTTGATGAGGCAGGCGATGCTTTGAAGCCCGACTCTGCCATCAGGAGCTTTTAAAGAAGCCCCACTTCTCTCTCTCTCTTCCCTCTCTTTCATTCCACAAACAACTAGCTCATATCGCCAACTGAACCGCAGATATGCACTAGGCCACACAGATAACCCAAATCTGATCTTCCTCATCTTGCCTTGCCTCCTCTCATCCCAGTCAAAGATTCAGACACAAACCGCCCCCATCCTCTTTCTCTCTGTCTCTCCCACTGAGGCTGTGACTGCTTTATCTTCTACACTTTATCCTCACCCCCTCATTGCATTTTGTTCCTCCAATCTCATTACCACCCTTGTGCAATCTGCTGGCTCTTTTCTTGCAGATTATGTTTTATCTCTTGTGGAGAAGGAACAACAGGTATTTGCAGTATGTTTATTGTCCAGCATTCAGAGATATCTTAGAGGAAGAGGCGTGGACATTTTTTGTATAGTATAAAACAAGAGATACTTTCAAAGACATTCCATTTGTTGCACCTTGGCAAGAAATGGCAGTGATTCTTTGTCATCTCTGATTCTTCCTCTGCTACAACATCCTCAGAATGATTATGTTGGTTGGCCTGTCTTTGGTCCAGAGCGACATATCTTACATCTTCATTTTTTAGCATGGCTCTAGGGATGATTGCCACGAGATTTCATATTTTGTTTTGACATTCATGATCCCCAGAACATGAATCTTCATGACTTTGGTGATCCTCTGACTTTTCCTCCAGCGCCACCAGCAGGTCTAGTATTTCAGTTATTCTGTGAAATATCTCAACATCGCCTCGATGATGAATAACTCTGATCCCCTGAACACTTGTGTAACTCCATCATCAGGTCAAATTTTAAATTTGTCCAATACTTTGCTTTATGACCTGCAAAACTAATGAAATTCCCATCAGCCTCAGATGTGCTTTGTGTTTAGTGCTAATTGGGATGGTGAACATAGTAATCATTATACCTGCTAAACATCACCATTTTAGCATTGTCATTGTGAGCCATGTATAGCCTCACACGGCTGCTAGCATGGCCATGGACCTTTGTTGCATGTCCTAAGAGTCTAAGGCCAGAATCAAGCCTGGGATGTGCTATGCGTCTTAACCATTAGACTACCAGGGTGCCCCTACTGTACATCTTAATTTTGAAATTAAATTTGCTGTACCCATTCCCAAGACATCCAAGATTTGACTCTTAATGTACTTGCTGACTCCCTTCACTTTTCCTGTAGCTTCAACATCAGACTAAAACAGCCACTTGTACAGCAAAACTCTAAATCTTAACGGGCAAATTTACCATCAAATGTATTAACTTTTTCCATTTTGGACACTCCAATGAGCTCTTGGCCACTTTCAGGCCAAAATGTCAGTTTTGGACAGAAGATATCTCAATCTAATGGGCAGATTTCCATGAAATTTGCTTTGTACCATCATGTTCTCAAGCGGGTCAACCACTTAGATTTTAATGACCGCATGGCCTTCTCTCTCTTCTCTCTTTTTAATGCATTACTAGTACAGTACCTCTGGATTGAGGACTATAACGAACAGTGCAGCCTCTGGGTGAATCTAGGAGGGCTTTAAAGTTTTAGATTTTGTTGTTGATTGCAAGTTGCTGACAGCATATAAAAAAGTGTGTGAGAAAACTTGAATCCATCATCCACACAGTCTTGCAATGTCTCAGCCATTTGCATGTAACTGACAGACAGTCTCGGACAGTTTTTCTCTCAGACACTTTAACAAGTTCTCTCAGATTTCCTGCACTTTCTCGGGGAGTATTGTCTGTCGCTGCCCACACAGGAAGGTACCTCTTCTGTCTGGCTGAGTGGGCCAGGAGGTTCAATGTTGTCCTTCTACACCAGGCCTGGGAGACTGTGTCATTGCCCTAATGAGAAGTGGACCTGACATCCTCTCCAACCACTGCTCCTCTCTGCATCCCATCGGCCCCAACTTCTTCCTGTTCTTCCTCCCCAGTAATGATGGCAGAGAGGTTGTGGCACCAGGCAAATTGTAGGTTGAATTATTGATGGGTCACTGGGTCTGTCTGGTCTGTTGTTACGAGGACGGATGATCTTGTATGACATCCATCAATGCGTAAACAGGTATAAAAGTGTTGCTATGTGACAGGAAATCTTTTATTTTTCCTGTGTGGAGCGTTGAGAGTGTGTGACACAGGGGTGGCTGATGAGGTCCAGTGTGCCAACATTATTATCTCTCAAGGTGTGAAGACAATGGCTCACAGTGATTTGCTGTGACAGGTAGCTCAGAGATAGCTCCACAAGCCTAACAGGATTTCCAGGAGTGTATTTTTGTTAACAGTGGAACATGGGTGGGATTAACTCCTCCCTCTGGATTTCCTCCTGTTTCATTTCATGCAGGCATGGTATTGCAACAACATTGCACAGAACAATCAGCTTTAGATGAGAAGCAGCATTGTCTGATTTCCAAAAGAAAAACTGAAGCATACAGTGCCACTCGGTGGCTACCCTGTAATATGGAAAGATTATGTCAAAGTTGAAACATCCCAATAATGACCAGTTATGTTTACGACAGTCAATTAACCACATTTTTAGCATTCATAATCCTATGCAGCAGTAAATATTTTTTTCTCTTTTCCTGGCATTCACACACAGGGCAGATATAATGGTGTGTTTTCATACTCCTAGTAATTAGGCTCTGGGTAACGTCAAGAGCTGAGGCACAAGGGAGAGTATATCTGCACAGTAATTGCATCATTGAATTGAGAGAAATAACAGCAACTGTGGCTGCTGTATTGTACGGTAGCAGCAGTCAGCAAACTGTGAAATGATTTGTATAAGCCCAGTTTAGTGGGTCAAAGGGAGGGGTTGAAAGTAGGTGGGTGGCTCATGTACTTGAGAGGAGAACATTTAAGCTGATGAACGTTGCTTAACAATATAGCAGTAATGTGGACTAATTTAGAGCTGCTCCTTTCCAGCGGGGGCTTGATTGAGCTGCCGCCACTTGTTTGTTTTCCAATTTGGGCTTTGGTGGGTACTTTCATTGTACCGCTGCGTTTGTTTTCTGAGAAGTCCTCATGTCTAATTTATTGGATCTGCTTTAGCATGTTCTGCCGACTCGCTCTCAGACGATGCTATGCTGCATAAATTATGCAGAGTACTTTTCATATCCGACATCAGGGGTGAGCGGCTGATGTGGGACTGCGTGCTGCGAGTTAGCAGACAAGACATCCATGTCACTCTGCCAGCTTAGCCGATTGAGACGTTGAAACGTGTGTTGCAGGCACTAAAGGAAATCTTTGTGGAATAAAATAGAACAGAATAGAATTGAAGAATTTGCAAAGAAATCACTGGCATGGATGTAATAAAATGTAGGTTTTCAAAATTAGCAATCATTAGCCTCCCTTAAACTGTACACCCCAGACCGTCCACTACGCTCTGCTACTTCCTCACTACGAGGTGGGCCCAGCTACCACTCAACAAAACCACGACTGTTTGCGGTCCTGGCTCCACAATGGTGGGACGAGCTCCACACTGACATCAGGACAGCAGAAACTCTACACATCTTCTGTTGCAGACTGAAAACTCATCTGTTCAGACTGCACCTTGGCCCATAAAAAAAAAAAACCTCTTTCTCTATCTCGTATTCTTTCTAAATGTAGCACTTGAAGCAGTTCAGCATATTTAATGAAGTTGATGTACTTGCATGGTTCTTGCAATTTTTTAGATTGTATCCACATGGCTGAATTGACTTATTGTAAGTCACTTTGGATAAAAGCGTCAGCTAAATAAATGTAATGTGAATGTGATGTTGCTTTGGTAATACTGATTGTTTGCAGAGAGCTTTCAGTACACAGTAATAGACACCACAGGGTTTTTTTTTTTGCCCTCCTGCCCCTGTTAACCTTGAATATTTCATCGTACTGAGATTCAGACTTGTTGAACCTAGTCGAGTGAAGGTGCTGCGACCTGTGGACTCTTCTGCTTCACAGTCAGCTGGCACCAACAGCTTGTGAAATGAAGAACGAAATCAATGTGCAAGAAAAGGTCTCGTCCTGTCAGTCTTGTCAGATCCAGCTGAAAGGGTAGAAATATTGGGGGCAGGCGATTGAAGCCGAGACTTGTAATATTCCTTTCAATCAGTGATGACTACACCCAGTGTCTGATGTATCTGCTTCTTTTTGAATATTCCCCGTGTTCCTCCACCATGCCCATGAAGATACAGAGAAAAGAAAGGTATCCTAATAATGATCAATGCCGCTGGGAGAGAAACTAAACAAACCAGGTGCAGCCGCTGCTTATAAAGAATCGACTTTTTGTTCCAGTCACCTCGCACTGAGCAAATCGGCGTAGTAGTGTTAGTATTACATCTCATATCTTTCAGCCTGCAGCAGCCGTTGAACCACGTTTTGATATGAATGTTTGTGTTCGTAGGCGTGGGCACAAATTTTTAACTCCAACAAATTTGAAATTATATTTTTTAGAAATAGCGCACAGAAAGTTCTCCCTCTCACACCCACATACAGCGGACTGCAGGCATACCCCCACAGGTGTATAGTTTAAGTTATGATGAAATACAAAGTTTTATAAGCATTTCCATTTGGGAGTTTGAAGATGGAGTTTGTACACTGTATCTGCATTTCTTACTTAAGGCCCTTCTATGATTGATCGAGTCTATGACAATGTTGAATTTTTCCCTCACTTGACTACCAGTTATTCATCATATAGACATCACTAGAGGTGTGGAATAGAAGCTTTGAGTGGAATAATCTTCTACACCAGGATCATATTCAGACTACTGTAACTCTGTGCTTACTATAAGGTGCTTGTTTGTTGTACTTGTGATTATTGTATTTCTGTGTTTGCGTGCTCTGCCGCATCCCAGAATGCAAAGCACACCTGCCTACAGGAGCCGTTTAGCTCAGACCTGCGGAGTATACCTGGTAGTTGGGTTGGATAGAGGTTGGATCATGTTCCCACCACAAACAAACCACTCCAGGGTTCATTTGGAACCGGACCGAGACCACCTCCTCTACTCAACTCTTTTGATTATCGATTAGTTGTTTAAGTGACTTTCCAACTGCTCAGTTTTGAGGATTGTCTGTTTTTCTTTGTCTTATGTGACAGTAAACTGAATATCTTTGAGTTTTGGGGCTGTTGGTTGGACAAGACTTGACATTTGAAGACGTCACCTTGGGCTTTAGGAACTCGTGATTGACATTTTTTCACTACTTTCTGACATTTTATAGAACAAACGAATAATCCAAAAAATAGTTTTCAGATGAATCAGCAATCGTTAATTATAGCACTACAATTGCAAATGTGACCCTTTGCCCACAGAGTACAGAGTGATGGCACAAACATCAATGACGCCAGCAAAACCACCTTAGTCAGTGTTTTCTGTTTTCTTCTCCATAGCGATCACCTATGGATAAGCCAGCTTGGTGTTAGGCTTAAGATGTTTTTTTTCCTTTGTGGGCTGACTGACTCTGCTGCCTTTTAGCTGCTTTATAGATTTGTTTTTGATCAAGAGTAAAAGCTTTCCGCCGACATTCAGGACAAATGGAAAAGATGATGAGAAAATTACTGTCGACTTGCATGTTGGTGTGAGATAGTGTCGGAGGCAGATGAGGTTAGTTTGCAGATCCATGTTCATAAGCTGCCGAATAGGAATTATTTATCTGTGGTCTAAAGAAAACTTTTTTTTTTTCCTCAGCCAGGCGACATCAGAAGATTCTCAAAATGTCACCCACTGAGTTTTTAGATTTGGTCGTTATTTTTGGAGCACAGGAACCTGAAGCGACTTCAAATAAACTCTTCTCACAGAGGCAACCGGTTGCATGAAAATAACTGTGTCACTGCCGGACTTGTATCAAGACAACATTATGCATGCACCCTGCATGCGCTTTGGTCAGGGCAGAATCAAGGCAACCACAAGCAGTCCTCTGAAGCTGAGATGAAATTTTGCTTTCAAACTGCAGATATGTTTTCCATGAGGCTGCTGCTTGCTTACCATCCATTTCTCATCTTCAGCAGATCCGGTTTTCTGTCTGCTTTGTCTCCTACATCTCAGTAACATGAATATAAGAGGAGGTGAGGGCAGGTGTAAAAGAGACAGGGTTTTGTTCTCGCATTAAAAGCCCACGTATTTCTGAGAACCAGTGGCACTGTGAGTGAGGGATTTGTGCGGCTGATGAGTCTCTCTGACTGGCTGCTAAAACACATCAGCAACCAGTCACACAGTTAGTCATTTTATTGCCATATTATATATTCACCGTGTCCATCACCTGTCTAATCAGACTTGAGAATGTGTCCTACCGATTTTAATATATACTGTCATGAAACATCCTAATGGTAACAACACTGCCGACAAATTTCTGTCACCACCATTACCATGACTATGGTGAATTTTACAGATGCATAAAATTAAGAGACACAGACACTGCGCTGCATTTAAAGTAACTGTCCTGAACTTTTAACAACCAACCTGCTATTATTTGTGGAGGTTTTAAGTGTGTTTTATATTCTTTTGCGGAGACCAACAAAGATGCATTAACAACTCGCATGGTGTTTGATAAATCCAAGCCATGGTGTGAAGTGAGCTATAAAGCCAATAGTAGTATTTCATGAAAGCTTGAGGCACCATCGTGATGATATTATGGCACAATAATTAAAATAAAGCATGAAAATGTGTCACATTCACATCCCTAGTGACGCTACAAAACCACAGAGCACAGCTGTTGCCTTTTTTTTTTTAAATGAAAATGTATGTATTTACCTCTTTTTAAAGATTTACGTGTTCAGTAGGAACCAATGGGCTCGGGGCTGAGAGCAACAGACAGGGCAGGGAAGTCGTAAAGCATTGAGAGATAGACTAATGCATTTTTGGTTTTGGTCTTTTCATGGATTTGTTGACAATAAAAAAAAATAGAAAAGATATATATATATATATATATATATGATAAAACTGGCCATACTCTCTTTCTCTCTCTCTCTCTCTCTCTCTCTCTCTCTCTCTCTCATATATCTATCTAGAGACAGAATATGGCCAGCTTTATCATTTAATTCAGAAGGGCAATATGTTCCTCAAAATATAGTAAACAGTGCATTTTCCCCAGTTGTTGCAATGAGTATTTCACAACAATACTTTACACAGACAGTCGGACGAATGGAGAGCTGAAAATTTTAACACATACAGTAGCTGGTATGGAAGAGTGCATAGGCCCATTTTCTTGTGTCCCTTGTTCCCTGAGGCGAGGACTGAGAGGTTTTACTGGTAAACAGAAGTAGCAGACCTAGAAATGTTGCTCAGAGTGTCTCTCCGCTGGGCTCTGACGATGTTTGCTGTGGGAGAGATGGCTGCATGCCTGATGCGTGTCTTCAGCGGTTAAGAGCTGATAGAAAAGCCATTCGTGTCCAGCCTCCTCTGCTCCATCCTACAGGGAGTCCAACTGAAAGAACGGGAAGAAAGCGACCTGTCGGCTGTCATCTAACTGCCATCTTATCAGACAGGCAGGGAGGTTAGAACTATTTAAATTATGCACATAACCAGTCTTTAAGTTTGTTGATGGCTTTGCATTATTGGATGGATGGGAAGGCGGGTGCAAACACACAAAGTGTAATTACAGCAGCACTTCAGTAATGAAGCTCACGTGCTGAAGGAGGCTCTCGGTGTGGCACGAGAGACCAGCAGTGTGTCAGTGAAGACAGATTTATGAACACGGCCCTTCATTTAGCTTGTGTGCTGCGTCCAGTAAACCACGGAGCAGATGCCAGCCAAAGGGGTTTTACTGTAATTAATCAAGTAATTTATAAACAAGCAAACAAGAATAAATGACTCCAATATAATCATCTGCCCCTGCTACTTGCCTGTCTGTTACTTGATGGGTGTGTTTGTGTGTTTGTGTTGCATACTCCACAAAGAATGCAGTTTTGTGTGTGTGTACATGTGTTTTTTGTGCATGATTACACAAACAAAAGTATATTTCTGTAGTGAAATTCAAAAATGATGCAAGCGCAACGCACAAATGAGAGCAAGTCTGCGTGTGCATGAGTGCTTGTTTTGAACTAAGCGTGTGTCTGCTTTGTGTGTGTGTGTGTGTGTGTGTGTGTGTGTGTGTGTGTGTGTGTGTGTGTGTGTGTGTGTGTGTGTGTGTGTGTGTGTGTGTGTGGGCTACACTCCCTCTCCAGTCCCCGGGCTCTCTATTTTATCAAAGAAAGCACTAATGACCCTCCGCCTAGTCCCATCTCTCCTCATCGTTCCTTTCTACCACCACTGCAGCTCGAGCAAACCAAGAGCCCACACGCGCACACACACACAAGGCAGAGGCTGTTTTGTATTATTTTGCCAGAATTAAGAGATTGTGTAACGCCACTCGGGTCCTATTCCATTACTTTTTGAAAGACAGAGTACTGTGTACCTAATTTTATTTGTTCCATCGTAATATAATGCACTATATAGTAAACGGAGAGTGATTTCAGACACAGCCACTGTTAATCAAATCTGATCAAAACACAGCCACAAAGCCCTGATAAGGCAGATTAGCTTTTCTGATAAATGATAACTAAAAATGTCTTTTCCAAACTTTGATGAATGATGAAACACTGGCCCTTTTAAAAAATGAAAAAGAGGCCGGCTCCTGCAATTTGGAAATTGCAGTTGTTGACTCAATCTATGTATTAATTTATTTACTTTCCGACTATTTTGCAACTCTTGTTCTTGACAGTGAGAGAGTGTTATGTAGTGCAAGCTGTAGAGATCCCACGGGGGTCGCTCAGAACACCAATAACATGCATGAGTGTGTCATGCAAAGGCTCATGGGTAGGTTTTAAGAGGACACTGCAGCTGCTGTAAAATTGGCACATTAAACACAATAGTGGGTGTGTTAGACTTCTAAACAGTCTATGTACATAATGTATGTAAGGTTTGTTAGATGTGTTTTGAGGTACAAACTGATGAGAAAAAGGGGATGTTAAAGAAATATTTCTGTCAAAAATTCTAATATATTGTATAATACTGCATAATATTTCATTGAGGCTATAAGCTTGACAAAAGTCAAAGTAGTGCAGTTAATGCTTTATTTAGTGGGATTTGATTCGTTCAGTGAACATTTAGTAGGAAGAGTCCATGATGCGCCTCATGCTCATGAACCTCATGCCGCTCATGCCCATGTCCCTGAAGCTCCTGTACTCTCCGGGCCTCAGGTACATCATCCTGCCTCTGTAGTGGGGCTGCTCGTACATCAGCCAGTGGCCGTCCATCACGTTGCAGGACATGCAGTCGGACATACGGTAGCGGTCCATGATGTTGTCGCAGTCGTCCATCAGCTCATGCATCTGACTACCAAAGTTCTCCCTCTCGTAGAGCCTCATCCTGAACTGGCCTCTGTGCTTTAAGTTGAAAAAACAGTTTGAGAGTTTACATCGTCAGAAAAACGTATTAGAGGTCAGTGCACCTTGTACACAACAAATCACAATGATATTATGCTTACCATGGGGATCATACGGCAAGACCTGATGCAGTCTCTCATTCCCATCATGCTCATGTAGTCAGCATACTCGCCCCTCCTCATGAAGTACTGGTTGCCCATGTAGGTGGGACGGTCGTAGACCATGAAGCAGCCGCTCTCCACCCTGCAGGAGTGGCACCTGCTCAGGTAGGAGGACATGTCAGAGCAGTCGCTCATGCACTCATAGGAGTGACCCTGGAAGTTCCTGTCCTCGTAGAAGATGATCTGAAAAAAGAATATTGTAATGGTTAGAAAAAAACGGCGAATGTGGTGACTTAATTTTGTAAACAGTGATTTCTACTAATTACAAAAAAGATTTTTAAAAGTACCTTGCCCCCCATGTTCATGTTGCTCATGTTGGCTGCAGATGTGTTGTCGCTCTTCCTTCTGAACTGTCTTCCTACCTGGTTTAACCCTTTCCTTTTATACCTGACCAAACGTAAAGAATCAGTGACCCTCCCCCTCAGAGTACCCCTTACTCAGCAACGGACTATTGAAGCCGATATAATGCAAAGGTTATGTCCATTTTTCCAGAGACTGCGTACCTCACAGTCTTTAGAAAGGCCTATTCTCTCATTACAGAAAGCATTCCCAACAGTGGTTGTCACGTGTAAATAGGCTGACCCATGTGACTGTGTGTGTGTGACCTGTATGGTGCATATTTTTGTCTGTATTGGGTTATTTGAGCTTTGGTTAAATAAATTTGTTACACACACACACACACACACACACACACCTCAGAATGAGTGAGAATATGCTTTACGTATATTGCTGTGACACAAAATATGGCTCTGTTCAGCAGCCCTTTATAAAGGTGTTAAATTGATAGTAGTGACAGATTGAAGAGAAAATAAATTTAGGTTCCACACGTGAGAAATTCAGAGGCAGAACAAATACTTTGGACTTCATAGTGTTAATTTTGAGAAGGCTAATTGTAAGCCTTTGTGTCTGTTGGGTTTAACAGTAAAATGTAGATCCAGATTTCTCACCAGATTTACAGGGTTCCTACAGCTTTTTAAGAGTAAAATTCAATCACTTTTCAAGCACTTTCAAATGACCTAAACCAAAACTTTCCAGACTCTCGAAGCCTTTATCATCACATCCAAATTGTTACTATAAATGCCAGGAGACAAACAAATATGACAACAGGATCATTTCATTTCAAATACTAAAAGATTTTTGGTTTTCATGAGTGATTGTGTAGATGATGAAACACCAGATTATGTTGAAAATCGAGCATTTTTCAAGGAGTATATTCAAATTAAAGCATATTCCTAACCTTGAAAACATAACGGTTAAAATTAAGCATTTTCCAAATCCAAGACTTACAAACGTACAAACACTGGATTTAAAACAAACTGCAGCAAAGGACACATCACTATGAATATATTCTAACAGTAAATATACAGTAAAAGCAAATCATTATTTTTCAGACTACAAAGACTACTTATACAATGATAACAATCCCAATAGTGAAGGCCAGTAGTTTCCAGCTATATGATTGATTTGTTTGCCTCATTTTCTCTTCCTCAATATTTCTGCTGAGTCACTGCTCCACACCGCTGCCACGCTCACAAACCCTCTTTCTCACCGTTCTTTGTCTTTGTCTTTGTCTAGACTCTGTTTTCCCTCCGTATAAAATGTCTGTCTCTCCTCAATCAATTTCTCCGCTCTCTCTCGTCTCCAAGGCTTTCTGTCTCTTGTATGAATCTCACCATCTCCTCTCGCCTCTGCTCTGCTACCTCAACCCGTTTTCTGTCTCCTCAGACGTCGTGCTCTTTGTCAGGATTTCAATATCTTTCTCCACTGTGTTCGTTTTTTAACATTGTTCCCACTGGCTAATAGAGATTGGGTGACTGATAATCCAGCTCATAAAATGATACATTAACTTTGCCTTGGCCTCAGAGAGTCTGGCCGGTGGAAATGGGGAGGAAGTGAGGTTGGACTGTTGTAGATTACATCAATGAGATTGCTTTTAATCCTGCTGGAGTTCTGTTGTAGCAGGTCTTATGTTTCACATAATTAGCTTTAGAGGGAAAACTGAGAGGAAACATGCAGGCCTGTGATTCCTAGCCTGTGACAGTGATTTTCTTTTAAGCTTGGATGAGATGACGGGCAGTTTTTCTCTTTGTAAAATACATATTTCGTATTTGTTTAACATATAAGCAAAAGGAACTATGTTTGTCTATTCAACAAGTTGCCTTCTTCTTCTCTTTCCAGTTGTTCAAGACTAAAGTACTGGAGTTGGGAGAGAAGCTGCTGCCTGCCTTCAACACGCCAACAGGAATCCCCAGAGGAGTCATCAACCTCGGGAGGTGAGTCTCAGCAGCAGCCTTCACCTCCAACTGTCCTCCATCCATCCCTGATAAAAGACCATATCAAGTTATCACGCTGGCTGGCATTAATCAGCACTCATGAGGTTGATTAAAAAACGTGAGCCGACATGCAAGTTGTCAACCAATAGGAAATATGCTAATATTGCATTGAACCTTCCTCTAATCCACAGTTAAGTTACAACGCTGAATTGCTCTCACGTGTTCTACAGAAACCAGAAATAAGAAAGTAGATCCAAATCTGTAATCTACATAGTAACAATATTCAGTTCTGCATGAATTTGCAGAAAAAACTTGCTGATAAAAGGTGAATACAAAGTGAATTAAAAAGAAAAAAAGAAAATTGTTTAAACAAACAGACCCACAGTCTCCGTTTATTGACAGCGGAGCAGCTGCTTTACAATGACGATGACATTTGGATAAGAATTAATCTGTGTTCATAAACACTTTGGAAGATCATCTGAATAATATTTGCATGTTTTTAAATGAGTCGTGTTCGTTTTTAATCTGTTCCAAACCATTACCTTTCTAATCTAAAATCTTTATTGACACGATCGTGTTAATGCCACGGTCACGCAACACAACTTCAAGCCATTTTCAGTTTCAGAGCAATTTCACAATGAACTTCAAGTTCTGTGTGTGCGTGTGTGTGTGGATTTGGGTTCGACCAAATGTGCCTCTTGTTTTTTGATTCAACAATTTTATAGTGAGGCTGAAATAAGAGTTGGAAAAGATTACAAGGGGGAAAATATCTGACAAACTGATGAGTGCTGATAACAGCACTGTGTCTGTGACTGTGACAGTCAAATTATCATCGCTAGCACACAAACCCACAGCCTGACTTTACTTCTGTTTTGCCTTATCAACACACGGTACAATACCTGAACACCGGGGGAAAAAAGTTAACATTATGACTTAGTTTGATAAAGTGTCCTGTGAGACTGGATCTAAAATATTATACTCATACAACCATGTTTGAATATTTGAAGTTATTTAGCCAAATTTTAACTGCCAAACTCCTTTTATGTATGTTTTTAAGATTTTGGTGAATCCTACAGTATACCCTCCTCTTCCTCTCACTTGCTAATCTTATCTTATAAGATACTTCCTGGCACCTCTGTCATCCACCTGCTACCAATTAACCCACCAGCCAAGCTGGACAGCTGCTGGCAGATTTAATTACCTTATTCTACAGTTAATTCCTGCTACATCACCAACATGGGTCTGTGGTACAGATGGGCAGGAGGAACCAGGCTGCCCATAGTGTGGTCATGTGGGGTGTATGGAGGCACACAAACAAACATATCCACACTAATATGTACACACACGCGTCACTTTAGAAAAGAACATATGCAATGTGTACCAGAACATAAACAGTCAGCACACAGGGGAGTTGAGTTCTGCTGCACAGCCTGTGGCTCTGACACTGTGTGGGAAGTATTTTCTTACATGTTATACATGTTACTTGGTGTGGTGCATTACTTGGTGTTATGAGTCCTTTCCTGTATGTTTAGAGTTACGTTATTGTGAATGTCTATTAGCTCTAAGTTAACTATGGTACGAACAATACATCAAGTGGCAACATTTAGGTGAAAGCTCAGATCTCACCAGATCTCTACAAGTTATTCTCTTTTTTTAAGTGCTGAAACAAAAACGCCAAACATTCTCCAGTTCCTGCCTCTCAATTATGAGGATTTCCTGGTTTTACTTGTCTTATTGGACAGTAAACTTAATATCTTAAGGACTGTTGGTTTGACAAAACAAGCCATTTGAAAATTAAATCAAGAGATTTATCGAGAAAATAATTAGCTGCTCAATCGATAATGAAAATATTTGTTAGTTATAGCCCTTGTTTTTTGGGGGAGCAAATGACACTTTTCACATCCAGTTTCTTCATCTATCAGCGCTCAATGGGAGAATCCTTTTCAATGTGTGAGAGTAAATAAACAGTTTGTACTGTGGCAACATTTATGTTTAATATCATACACAGTCCCTTACAAATAAACAAAATTTTAGTTAAAGTTAGCGTTTCCTATAGCTTAAAAAGCTCTTCAAAATGCAGCAGATGGTTTAATTTAAAACCTTAATGAAACACAGATATAGATTTGATCAACATGCATAGAAGAAATATGATTTTTAATTGCATATATTGAGAGGTCACAGTTTTATTGATGTGTGTGTGTGTGTGTGTTCCTAGTCAACTTCCAAGCCTAGCATTATTTTAGCTGTTCTGTTAAAATTCACAAAAATACCAATTTCCCCAACTCATTATGCATGACATGTGATATTGATTTTTGCCTTTTTCTTCACTTTCGCTACCTGATTATATTTCTGATAGCTGTGGAAGAGCGTGAGGCTGAATTTGTTAAAGGGGGTGAAAAGATTAATGGATGAGTGCCTGTGTTGTTGCTATCCCCTCTCTCCAAACACAAACACACCACCCGCTGCCCTGCACCTCCACTTTGACTCTACGATTGATTCTTCTTAAAGGAGGAATCAGATGTGACTCGAGCCAGAGCTGCTAATGATGTAGCCCCCAAACTTTTAATGGCTGCATTCATCAGAGTGGCAAACTCTTTGTCCGCTCTGCCCTCACACACCAGCCCCCTCCCACCATTTTCTCTCCCTCCGTCTTCTTCCCTTCTTACAAATTCAGTTCAGTACATTACTGTCTGGATGTCTGATCGTCTCGAGCATCATGTAAAGTCTCAAGTACTCATAGGCCTGCATTCTAGCACCGTCTCTGAAACCACACATTTGCTGAGAATGTGCAGAGTGATAACACCCACACTGACTTGAGGAAATAAAACTAAAGGCTGTCACGTGTTTCTGACCTTGATGTTCATAGTTTCTATAACTTTTTAAAGCTGTCATTACACAGTAAAAACACATCATTTGTCTGCGCTGGTGAGTTTGAAGTTGAGGTTAATGAAACTTTACTCAAACACAACAGGCAACAATAAATGTACTTAATGGTAAAGGTTATTTCATAGACCTCTGATAAGACAGACTCTAATTTGCTGAACATATTGTCATTAATATCTGTGGTATGCCAGATAACAACAACTGCCAATATAACTTTATATATTTTAACTAATCGGATCAAAACATCCGCACACTTGGCTCCACTGCAAACACTAAATTTATTATCTAACCTTTCGTCCAGAAGTATAAAAAATACCTGAATACTAACACAAATGAGAAGCAGCCGGGAATATAACAAGATTTATATATAATTAACCCCAAAAAACATCGACAATATGCGTTCTTGGTAGTTTCTTTTTTTTTTTTTTTAGGGCAGTGTCACAAGATGTTAGTCGTCCATTGTTGTAGTTTACAAAATTAGCTGATTGTTTTTAATATCTTGTTGTTATCAACTTGACATGGTATCGGTATTTGATTGGTTGTTGCATGAACTTGGCTGCAGAAAGAAAGCAGAAAGCTCTTTCAACATAATTCAACTTATGCAGCGTTTGATTGTGCTGCAACTGCAGGGTATTTTCATTATCAGTCTCGATTCATTTATTAATTGTTTGGTCTATGTCAGAATATACTGAAAAATGCCCATCACAATTTCCCAACAGCACAAGCTGGTATTGTCCAACCATAGTCCATAGTACAAAAAATATTCAATTTACTATCACATAACACAACAAAAAGATTACATTTTAGAAGCTTAATGTTTGACATTTCAGCTTAAAAAATGTTTTAACTGATTAATGGTTGCCGAAATTGTTGCCAGTTAATTTTTTATTGATTAATCGACTAATCGTTTCAGCTCTGGTGTCGCTTCATAGTTAAGGAAGAGTGACTTTAGGAGGATGATACATGGTCCAACTCTGAAAACCACAAATGACAATAGCTAAATGTTCAAATAGATCAATATACTTTGGATGGAATGCATTGTAAAGATCTCTGGAGACATACAGTAGATAGTTATTGATTTCCATCTGAAAAGGGAATAAAAAATAAGACCAAAGTCCATCTATTATGATGCATTAAACAGATTCTGGGTACAGAAGGCCAAGAGGTCCACCGGGCATTTTCTATAACTTTGTTCAGCTGCAGCATGTTCTGAATGTGACGCTCAGTGTAATACAGAAAGAGAACCACTTCTAAGAACTGAAAGAATGATTGAACTGGGTGGCTGGAGTGTATAAGTGATACTGCTGCTGATACAGGAGGATCATATGAAGCTGGAATTGCCTGTAAAACTTTTAACTTTTAACTCACTAGAACTTCACATCGGAACAGGATGAAATTCAGAAGATTGTGCCGTACTTGGATGAAGAGTTTGAGATCTATGTACTGTATTCATAAAACACTGGTAGTTTTACTTTATTTATGAAATGTCAGGATGTACCAGTTGTCATACAGTATGAGAAGTTGTTTTTATTGTTTTTCCAAATTCAGTAAATTTATATCTATTTTAGTGACTATCAAGTCAGATTTAAACTACATTATTATTATAATTTTTAACTAGACATTGTAGTGTTCAGTTAGATGAATCTGCATACAGTAAACCTATTGACATTTAGCAGTTTTAATGGGTGAACATAATTAGAAGAAGCAACTGTATTGCATTAAGTATTCAGTAATAAACAAAACAATAGTGGCTGTGATCAATCTGTTGTGCGTTTTACACTCAAACAGGAACTATCTATAATTCACAACTCTAAGTGAAACAAGGAAGCACATAAAACTAATGAGAGTTAGAAGTTAAGCTGGGATCTTGACTAACGAGCTTGTTGACCATCATTGTGTAGCCTCAGGTTCCCTTTTCGCCCACCTTTTAGAGGAAATGAATATACTGCTGCTCATTTGTTGACTGTGTTTTTGACGACATGAATACAAACACTGGGTCACTTACACGTGCAGTGTTAAGAGACACTGTTTTACCTTCCCAACATGTCTCCAGTCCCTAAATGCAATCCTCTGATTTTTCTAATTACACTGTCTACACAGTAATCTTATCAAAGTGTTTGTACCTGTGGACGCCTGTGTGTGACAGCCATGATATTTAGTCTACTTGTTTGGATGTTGTCTCTGTTGCAGTGGCACCAGTTGGAGCTGGGGCTGGGCCTCAGCCGGGAGCAGCATCCTGGCTGAGTTTGGGACCCTTCACCTCGAGTTTGTCCATCTGACGGAGCTCTCCAACAATCCCATCTACACAGAGAAGGTGCGATGTATAGATCACATTTCCAGTTCTACTTTGCAGGAACAATTTACTACTATTTTAATGAAGGTCTGAAAATGTGTGGGATTTATCATGACCGTGGTTTTCTTATTAAGCACCATTTCTCTGTAAGATGATTTGCAGCCTTGAAGCGATGTTACAGTACAAGTTGAATGTGTGAAACCATGGCAGTGCAGTATGCTGATGATATTATTTTGCACCCTGGCATCTTTGCAGGTGATGAACATCAGAAAACTATTGAACAAGATTGAAAAACCCCACGGCCTGTACCCCAACTTCCTCAGTCCAGTCAGCGGCAACTGGGTCCAGCGTAAGTACTGTGATATTCTGGTTAAAACATCATGGAATTATTGTATGATTATGGGTAAATTTGATTCATAGGAGGTACAGGGATAAGGTCAATGACTCTTACATTATAAGAAAAGAAAAACATGAGGTTTACATGTGACCTTGGTGACGCATCCACCTCTGAGCTGCCCTGGGAAGGTCGCTCTTGTTACCTACTAAGTATTGCAATAATTGTGTTTTCCCAATGTCATTTCACATTTTTACCGCCCCCATTTCTGACTCTTTTCTTCGGCTTTCACACAGACTGACAGACCTTGAGTCACCTCACGTGTCAAAGCTCTTTTAGCTGCTTGTCTGCGTCATCCACCAAGCCTTTCATTTTTAATATCAGGCCCATAGCAATGGCTATATGACTCCCATTGCTCTGGGTTATTAAAATGATAATGAATTCAATTACATCAGGAAATTGGATTTTTCCGATTTACCTGAAAGGAGGTGAAAGGAAATCATGGAATAAGAGGACGCTGGGGCTAAAAAGGTGGTCATCTGGATGAATACTGAGGCTAATTGTTGTGGGTGAACGTGTGGAGAAGCAAAACTGTATATATTTATCGCCACAAAGGAAAAAGAAGTCCTGACTTCACAGCTCTCCCTCGTCTGTCTGTGTCAAGGACAAACACGGCAGCACTGTGATAACCTTGCGGGGGAGTCAGCAAAGGTGTGTGTGCATGCAATGACCATGAGTGGATAGATTTACCCTCATGCACGCCTCCACTGCAATATCATATTCATCTTCATGAATTTGAATGTGGACTTAGAGCAGGCAGGAGGAAAATCAACAGCCACTTGTTTCAATTTCCACTCACAAGCTTGAAGTGTGTTACATAAGTCATGTTATAACTTTTAAATATTTTCTACCATCAGTGAACAGAGAGCGTGTGGGTTCACAGTACATGATCATGCACACCACAGATAACCCAGAAAAGCCAAGAAAGAGTGACAAAATTTAGACAACACAGTAAGAATGGAGTTGAATGTTTTGGATCTTCAACCACAAGACACAAAAGCTTTTGTAACACTGATTCCAGCAAACCAGACACGAGTTAGTCAGATATGGTGGCCTGTAAGACTTGATTTGTGAATGGAATAATAGGGTTTCTGCAGTGTTCACCAAGTGAAATGTTAGACTTTTTTAGACCTTTTTACCACATAGTACTGTACTTCCTAGCAGTTTATAACAATCATTTCTAATGATATCATTTATTAAATTAATACGACATGGACCCGGGTAAGCAACATAAAACGGATGGATGGATTAACAAATGGAAAATGATTTATTCATGTAAGTCCATTTAAGTTTTGGCTTAAATCCACACTTTCGCCCAATCAACCATTATTAGTCTTATTAGTCTATTAATCTAGTCTACTGTAACTAGCAGTTGTGACTGTTTCCTACAGGTCTGTCCACTGTCGCAACAATCACACTTTTAGTTTAGAAGTCTAACGTCTCCCAACAGCCATATATCAGATACAAAACTATTTTATAACTAACTTAACTGCTTAGGGCAGTAAGGAAACTGGATTCAATGTTTTTTAAGACTTTTCAAGACCTGCAGATGCCCTGAACAAAGACACGTGTGTGTGTGTGTGTGTGTCCCCTGATTTTCATACGACCCTGTTTCCCTCCTATTCTCCTTCTTAGATCACGTTTCCATCGGTGGCCTCGGGGATAGTTTCTACGAGTATCTGATCAAATCATTTCTGATGTCAGACAAGACGGACGAAAACGCAAAGATGATGTACTACAGCGCACTGGAGGTATGGAAACTTGAATCTTACATTTCACACAAAGCGATGGGTCCGCTCAGGCATAGCTCTTTTAGATAAAATAATAATTAGTTAATTTGCATAAGCCTTTGATCAAAATGAGTGTACAAAGTGCTTTACACCCAAGACAAATAAAGACAAACTTGCCACTGTCGCATAGTGCTTGCTCATGGTGGGAACTGTTGGGTCTCTGTAAATATAAAGAGTCGGTCTAGACCTGCTCTATTCGAAAAAGTGCCCTGAGATAACTTTGTTATGATATGGCGCTATATAAATAAAACTGAATTGAATTGAACAAACTGTGTTTCACAAAACAGCGAGGACATCAGGTACATTTCTTAAAGTTTCAAGAGATAGTTGAAGGCTGAGTGAAGGATCATCTTAAACCCTTTTCATACATGGAAAACGTTACATTGCTGGCTTCATTCATCTGTTAGTGATTGCTTTTTGTCATTCAGACATAGGTGTCAATTACGTAAATGTTCCTCATGGCTTTATTCAGATGGCAGTTTTGAGGTCCGCCCCCTTTTCTCAAAGTGAATTCTCTTAATAAAATGTCTCATCAATTTCATAATTTATTAGAGAGTGTATAGTAACAAGTTGTTAAGTTGGGACTCCTGTTTACTCACATGCCGTATGTAAAGTTTGCATAAGCGAAAATGGTTTAGTGCTGGTCTGATGTTGTTTTATGAGGGTTTTTTTTTGTTGTTTTTCCCCACACTGAGGGGAAATTAGTTTTAAAAGACGTGTATTTAAACTCTTTGTGCATATTTAATCTCGTGCTGCTGTGGCCTTTAGGCTAATCTGACTGCATTAAATTCAGACTTTTGTCGTGTTGGAGGTTTTACAGAAATGTTCAACCTGCTGTCATGACTTTTAAGTAAGAGTGACTCATTAGACTGGTATGTTAAATTGCCATTGCAATTACGTAACATGGTGCATGTCTGAAAGTGGCTATATTGTACTAAAAATAAAAATAATGGAGTTATAGTGCAAAGCATGTGACTCAAAACCAGGGCTTTTATGCATAGATGTTTCTCTCTCCTATTTGAATTCAGTTGATCTTATCCAGGAGCGGCTATAGAGCTATAATGGATGCTTTTATTCAAAGCACCATACCGTGATTATATACAGTAGGAGTATTTCTGTGACAGATGTTCTCAGTGGGAAAGGCTACAATTACAGTATCACAGACAATAACTTAAGATTGCCATTGAGATTTCCTCAGTTCTCATCAGAGGGTCAAGCCAGAGGCATAACTACTAATTAGACTCTCCTTCTCCCCTGTGACTTGGTATTTAAATGGCCAAGGGACCCCCGCACTATCAGATTTTGTTATATACTGTATGTTTATACAGAGAAGGTGAAGGCGCAGCATAACTCATTATCTTTGGCATTCAAATAAACGTAGATTACTAATTAAAACAGTGTTGAAAGAGAGAACATTTTCCAATTATACTATGCCATGATTACTGCTAACAACAGCTCATTAGCGGGAAAATCATCTCAGTGGATCAGTCTCAGCCCTCAAGAAAAATGTTTCTTCTGAGAACATGGTATTTATAAGCTTTCATATTATACACATTATTTTGTTTTGTTCTCAGTTATAGCAGGTTGCCTTTATCAAACCTTATTTAGTGTGAAAGGTTTCTCAAACAGTATACAGCAGCGGTAGGAGGGAATATTTACATGAAGGCAAAAAAAGCACTTACTGCAGTACTGGTGTTCTTCACATATAAATGTGAAAAAGGACATCTTAATTTCCTCATCTTTTCTTTCCAAGCTCATCCTGAAAAGGCTGTTAAAGATTTAATGAATGACTGGACCTGAGATTCAAGAGGGAGTTTACACTTTTAATTAACAGCACTTTGTGGAGTGTTGCTGCTGAATATCACAAACCTGTATTCAAATGCAAAAATGAGCAGCAAGCCCAACAGCATGGGTGAAAGATGTCCTCCTAACTGTTATATTCTGTCCTATAAAACATAAAGCACCGACAAGAAACGCAGCTGCAAAGAGGCAGAAATGCACAATAAATTTACAGATTTGTCTAAAAAAGAAAGTTGAGATTTATTTCTTTCTTCGATAAAGAATTCTCCCTTTCCTTTTCTCTACCTCCTCTGTCTTTTGATCATTTATTAAAGTTTTTGTAATAAACTGGGCGTCTTTTTCACAGGGTATCAGAGGTAATCCCTCAGAGGTTTGCCTTCCTGTTATACAATACATACATAATTTAACAGATGAATACAGACATTTACAGTGTAGCAGCCACGTTGGACTCATCCCTTGTGTGTGTAAAGATTGTCCACATAGACCAGCCTTTATAGAAAACACTGTGTATACTGTAGATACCCCTATTGGGAAGTTAGGAAGTTGCATCTTTGGTGCTTCAACCAACATTTATACCTGAATGCTCGAGCTATTTTCTTGAATTATCGCTGTTGGATCAAAACTAGTTTGAGAAGTTACATCTCAGTCTAGTTTGTGTGTTAACTGGCTTCACTGCAGCACAGTTAGGTCATGGTAGGTGGTGGTTATTGGTTAGGTTAGTTTAGTACCACTGTTGTGCCAACATAAAAGTATTGCAAAACCTAGTAAGCATAATAGTAGCGCCCACATACTGTATCCCTCATGAAAATGCCACCCTCAGAAACTCCATGTTGTTATGGTTATTTTAATTTTCATAGTGTTTAAATCTGTATATGATAACTAATTATCATCAGCTATTTTGTGTAGTGTTGCCTAACCAAGTGTAGATTATCTGTTTGGATACAGTTGTGATATGTAACATTAATACAAGCAATACAGTATATCAATGATGCTCAACAATTATACCAATTATGAGATATACTGTAGGTGCTATACTGACAAGAGGCCAGCACCACAAATGTTGTCACTGTAACACATTTCGTTAACTGGTTTGGAGACAGCTGAATTGGAGACTGCATTTAAGCAGAAAGCGGAAGAGGGCATCAAAACATATCTGCAAGCGGTGGCCTTAACAGAGAAGATCAATTATCCTTGCAGATGTTAGATATGGACATTTCTCAAGTCTCAGGGAGCGATTAACTTAAACACAAACTTGCAATAGGGCTGGGATTTACTGGAAGATAGAAATAGACATGCAGCTAAAAACAAGGACAACAAAGCTGAACAAAGATAGGTCAAAAATAAACATACAACTACTGTGAAGTAGGTGGAAATTAGATGTATATATAAATACATATATAAAAAAGCAACAATGACCAACAACATGCAGTGTCTATATACATGTCAAGTATGTTGTTGACCGTAAACAACGACCTTGTGTGTTGCTGCAGGCGATTGAAGCTAACCTGGTACAGAAGTCACCTGGTGGTCTCACCTACATGGCCGAGTGGAGGGGAGGGATCCTGGATCACAAGATGGGCCACCTGGCCTGCTTCTCCGGGGGCATGATTGGCATCGGGGCTGATGATGGAGTGCCGGAGAAGAGGCAACACTACTTGAACCTGGCTGCTGAGATCACACACACGTGCCACGAGAGCTACACTCGCTCAGGTGAGTGGAAATGTCAGGGGTGCTGAAGAGTGTGCGGAGACCCTTTGCTCTGAGAGGCTGCACAATAGTGGATGAGTGACTGCTCTGGCTCATTTTGTTTTGGATATTATAAAAGTATCATGTTTTTTTTTACTCCTACACATTTCCTGTATCCATATAATCTTTTTCACACTGGGAGCAGAGAGTGGCCCTTTTTGCCCAAGGTTTGCTAGGGTTTGTGTTGGGTTAGGGATACTTTTTTTTTGATAGCTGAACTTGACAAGTCCAAACAGTTATAATAAGGAAGGTTGGATGTTTTTATCTGTTGTCACAACAAGGTTGTAATGTTTCCACAATGCAATGGCCTTCCCCAAATCAATAGGGATTTTAAGAAGCTCTCCTTTTGCATGTTTTTGCTTTATTTCATATCTACTTACAACATGTGACAGGCGTTGACGCAGACGATTGGCACAGTCAGAAAGCGAGAGAAAGAGAATTTTCTTATTAAATTACATTTAAAAATAATCCAACCTGAAGCTTTATGCAAACAAAACAAAACAAAGCCTGAACCCGACCTGACACGCGACCTGTTGTTGGGACCTTACAGGTTCAGGATAGGTTGCTAAATAACTAGAGAGGATCTGTAGTAAATGATTGTTTAATTACAGTTGATCTTTTGTAAAACTAATCTTGCTTGCTATCATTCAAAATCTGAATTCATAATTCATCTCTATTTGATGTTCAGATAATTTTCAGGTATTTTTCAACAAAACACATGCTGGCTCTTATAAAAAAAGCCAGTGAAATTGTATGGTTCATCATTATTGTGGTACACTATATCTGTCTTGATAAGAAAGGTTATTGTGGAGTGAGTAAATTAAAAGAGCTTCAGGCATTTTAATTTTGCCTCGACTTAAAAGGAGAATCGTTCTTGGTGGCTTCACCTCAACAGAGACACGACAAGCCTAATAAGCAGCAGTGAGGAATTAAACATCCCGATTATTCTCACAGCTGTAGGCAGCAGACATGGAGGTGCCTCTAAGTGTGTTTAATACTGATAATCACACTTTGTTGTAATTCAAGGGAAAGAATGAAAAGAAAAGAAACAAGAAGAGGAAATGGAGGTAAAGTGCAGAAGAGTAAACACTGCGATTAAAAAAAAAAAGTCCACAGGCAAATCCAACCTATAAATGAGGAAGAGTAGAAGAGTTCTGATATGGTTGCACTCACAGACTGAACACGTACCCAAGAGAAAAGTGCAAGAAAGAAAGAGGATGAAAAAAAAGAGAGGAATGCCTGCCCACATTTTTTGGAAAGACCCTTGTTTGATCTCTTCTCTTCCCTGGCATCTGTCTTGGCCCTGACAATAATCTCCTCTGCTAATTTCAAGCTTTTTTGCCCTCTCCACTGATGGGTGGGCTGTACAGATTCATCCTCAAGTGTTCATTCGCCTTCGCTTCTCCAGTAAGCTAATGTGACTCATCACATAACAGGTTCCTTGATACGCCTGGAATACTTTTGATCTGTGGGCCCAAAAGGCTTCTCTGGCTTTCTCTTTCATAGTCATCCACCAGGTTTCTCTTCACTCATTAAAGGGAATGGATGGTGCTTAACAGCTCTTGGATTAGCTGTCTTGCAGGAAAGAGAGGGTGTGTGAGATTTGCTCTTGCATGTGCGTAAAGTGGCTGCTATTTAGCCGTCTTAAATACTGACACCATGAAGACTCTCCTTCTGCTGCTCCTCTGGATCTCTGCCATCTTCACAGCAACAGACTGATGCTGGAAAATGGGGATCTCAAGGGAAACAGCAGGAAGAGGAAAAGATTACTGGCTTTAGAGAAAAAGTGGTAATAGACTTTTAATGCTTAGCTTTGTGCATTTTGTACTATTGAGATGTATGAGCTGATGTACAAGAGAGCAACTTGAGACTGACTGACTGCATGTATCACTTAAGGCTGTCACTTCTTATTCTAACTACAGTTCAAATGTAGGAAAAAAAATTTGATCTGTAATCCTTAATGTTCAGCAGGGAATTAACAACACAGTAACACTGGATTTTGCCTGGCGAAATTAACTTGTGTGCTGAAACAAACAGGTGGGACAGGAAGTGAAATGTGGGCAGGGCTGTTTCCATAAATTGTGGGAATAAGCGTGGCTAGCAGGCTAACAACAGCATTTTATAAAATACTTTTTGTCATTACCCTCTATTAATCCCATTCAATCTTGAACTCTGTGTGAAGCGAACATGGTGGGCTCAACCAGTAGCAAATACCTCCCCTACCTACCTGCCCCATTTCTCATTTTGGCTATGTAAATGATAATAACCTCAAATTGACCTGAAGCCACTGACCCAAGTACTGTATCCTCCTGTCTTAATGGTTTCTCTGATTTATTCAGCCACCATAGACTAACTGGTGGTTAGCCTGGGAACCAGACGAATCTGCGAGCTCATGTTTTATTTGCTCTAACAGATGCATCTGGTCCCCCTCCACAGACAGATTTCCAGCCAACCTGGCCCGGGTCAGGCCTATCACAACCGTTAATCTAATATGGGGCGCGTTTGATTTGATGACTGTACAGAGGAGCGCTGTTGAGGTATTTTCGTAAACAACCGAGATGGCTGCCGCTAATGTGGAACATTATGAATCCGCTATCGCGTCAGTATTAAACAAAGTGGACGGTATATTTTCTCTAAAAGAAGAACAAACCGCTGCACTGAAAGCTTTTGTTGATTTAAAAAAAAAAAAAAAAAAAGATGCTCTTTTCTTACTTCCGACAGGATTCGCTCAGCGCTACGTCACACATTTCGTTGCTCTGATTGGTTGGAGGTTTATCTAATTTCGTCCAGAGGCATTTTGGTCTGTGCCCATAGATAACACCCCTTGTAAATCGAAAATGAACTGAGAGGTAGCGAATTGGTCTGACGCTGTGAGGCTAACTGGTGGTCACCTGTTTCTCCTAATTTGTAAAGTGTATCGTAAAGTCTGTGGGTTTGTGTAGAACAGTAAATACTTTACTGCTTTCATGTTTCTCATGCTTGCACACGCTCACTCACACACACTATAATGGACTAGCCCTGCTGTCTGTCACACTGGGTTCTAATTTTAAGCTGATTGTTTGGTCCAAACGGATGCAGCTACTCGCAAAGTCTCAGTGACCTTAAAGAATCTGCTTCCTCCAACGCGGTCCAATTTTCCAAGCGGCTACACAGTGGTTGGCAAAAAAAATCACAGATGGTAATCCAGAGAGAGAGAAAAATGTAGAAACAAAATTTCAGAATCATAATAATAATAATAATACAACTTCCACTCCAAGCATGTTTCTAAATTCAAGATGTTGCTATGCCGATTCTCCTGTCCTGACCTTGGCAAGAATAGATTCCTTTGTGCGGTATCATGAATAGAATCTCTTTGCTGTGCAGTCTTGAATTGTGGTAGAAATATAATAGAAGCAGGGAGAAAAAAGAGAGAAAAAGAGAAGCCCACAGACCATCTGGACAGGTCTTAATTGTTTAACTTGTGCCTCAAGCCTTTTTCAAAACTACCAGTAATTGAATGGCTTCTGTACACTGTGATGTTAGATCAGACTTAGATCTGCTGAAGATGTGCTCATGTCTATAGGCCAAAATAAAGAAAAAAATTGATTGTCACCTTATGTTCTGTCTTTCTTTTTGTCTCTGTCAGCCACCAAACTGGGACCTGAGGCTTTCAGATTTGACGGTGGGGGTGAAGCCACAGCAACCAGGCTGAGCGACAGATATTACATCCTACGACCAGAAGTCATCGAGAGCTACATGTACATGTGGAGACTGACCCACGACCCCAAGTACAGAGAGTGGGGTTGGGAGGCTGTTGAGGTGAGACACACCAATACAGTGTTATTACTTACTGTACTAGCCCGAATATAAGACACCCCCGTTTTCCAACACCTATTTTTGGGAAAAGAAATTTTGAAAATGCATTTATGTTTTTATACATTAACATTTTATCACACTAGTGCTGCTGGGAAAGCTTCCCCGAGATACTCTCAGTCCAAGGATAAGATAGTCCTCATCTCTAAAGCCTTTTCTCTCATAAAAGTGAAATATTACATTTTTAAAGCAGAACGTAAATCCCACATTTGTGTTGCTTGTGTGTTTCCAAGTTAAGCTAATTCTTTATCTTGTTTAACCTGTCATATCATCCTGGATTTAATATCAAATGTGCTTTCCAGGAAAAGAATATTGTCTAATAAAGTGGGGGTCATATTATATTGTAGGACTAGACGTTTACATAATAACATCAGATTATTATTATTTTTATTTATTTATTTATTTATTTTTTTAAATGGAGAGAGTGTTTCATTGTGGGTTTGTTTTTAGCCTTAAAGTTGCTAGGCTATGAAGTTACTTCAAGTCCATTTATAGTGGGTCCTTTAAGCTGCCAATATGCTTCATCAGAACTGCTTGTTGGTTGGTTGAATAGCTGAGTTCAAAAGCTTCACACCCATGTCATGCAGTGATTGGTCAGCTGTGTGGAGGTGAGAAAGTAGCCAGACTCGAGCTCTCTTTTTTCATTATTTACATGTCACTTTCATGTGAACAACCAAGTATAAAACTGTGTGAAAATGTTTGCAGTTATCCCCATATTTAGCAATTATCGCAACTGCACAAAGCACAAAGTAGTTCTTTTCAAGCATAACCCAGCCCTAAGGTAAATTAACATGGCCTAAAAGTGTCTGTCACAGCAGAAATAAATAATTCAAAAATAAAAATAACATTTCTGACGAGTGGAAACAAGTCGAAAGTGCCTCGTGACATTTTTACTGCAGAAACAGAGAACAAATTATCTGTCAAGCAGCCAAGAATTACTAATATCACAGAATATTATGATGAGGAGCTCAAACAGCTGGAGAAAATCATTCTGACAACTTCATAAGCCTGACAGGAGAGAATGTGACTGATGGACAAGCTAGACACATGTGGTTTCTGTTTTAATGGAAGTATTTAATGTTTCACTTTTATGAGAGAGAAGGCTTAAGAGATGAGGACTTTCTTCTCATTGGACTAATAGCATCTCGGGGAAACCTTTCCAACAGTCTGAAAATGTTTCCTATCTTCAAAAAGTCTTTTTCCAAAAACAGCTGTCGGAAAAGAGGGGGTCCTCTTATAATCAGGGTTGTCTTATATTCGGGCCACCATGGTTCTCCCCTGCTGTTAAAATGATTTTCTCTGGCTGTTATCATTCGAGCTCCTCGTCACGACATTCTGTGACACCACTTCCCGAAAGTTACTTTTTGGGCTGACTGACTCTAAGGGGGCTTTCACACCTAACCCGTTGGGCTCTGGTGCGTTTACCTGTTTAGTACGGTTCATTTGGGGTGGTGTGAAAGCAAGGCAGACCAACCACATGACTGTGTGACAGTAGATGTATGAGTTTAGCATGAATTCAAAAGCTAATCCACTATAAAAATCTATCTGCTGATCGTGAAGTGTTAAGAAGAGATCTCCCAGTCCAATTTATACAACCATGGCAATGGTTCCTTGGTCCGGACCAAATAAACTGAAATACAAAAGAGACATTATAAACTGACTTGAAGAAACGCACTAGCAACATTAAGACTATAAACAATCTCTTAATGTAATGTAATGTAGTGACCAGTACTCGCTCCATTCAAAAAGAACATCTGCTGTTATCTTTTTCACATGTAACAACCAGAAAACAATACTGTCTTATATTCAGGTCGGTGTGGTACAAAGAATAATTTCATGTTAGATTTCAGTGGGAGATACAATACCGTATAATTTCTACCCTACACTTCTCTCTTAGGAGTGACTTGGACTCTGATTTCATAAATTGTAGTCACCTATTATGTCAAGTACCTTTAACACCCTCAATTACCCTCAACCAGCTTCCTTGATATTGTGTGGCACTATACATTAGCTTGTAGATCAAGCAATCCCACTAGCAGGAGGTGAAGGTTGTGCAGGGAGCACCATTATTAATGTGGCAATAGACAGGACATTAGCTGTAGTAAACTGTAGAGGGCTGGCATAATAAATTTAGCATTAATTTAGTGCGCACAGAAGTGGAGAGATCAGGCTGACGAGTTTGACGGGCCTTTAATTATCGGGCACAAAGGTTGAAAGCAGTGCACATCGCTTCTCTTCATGAACATCAAGCATTAACACGTCGGGGTCTTTGTTAATTAGCACGTATAAGCCAGCCCTTTGTAGCAGGGGTAATAATGTGCTAATCCGCTTGGCTAGCTCAGCCACTCTCCATTAGCCCTTGTCAGATTTAGCATTGCTCGGGCTTCAATTGTGTAGCCGGCTGAAGGGCTTGACTCTTTCTTTAGGTGTACATGGACACACTGCTGTTGAGTAAAGGATTTTCTCTTTATGCACCGTAATATATCAGAAGAATAGGTAACAGTCTTACTTACATGCCCTGTGATTTCCTGTGCAGTTTGTAAAATATTTCGTCCTGTCACAGCACAGAAGTGAGAAGGCCACTGAGAGCTGATTAAGTGGGTGAATAAATATACTGAATAAAAGAATGAAGTATTATTCATTCAATTTGTACAATCAAGCAACAGCAAGAAGTGGTCTTTATTTACTTTGGCCAGAAAAAAAAAGTTTTTGGAGATACATGTACACGTTTAAACCTGCTCTCTCCCTCCTGTCAGGCCCTGGAGCAGCACTGCAGAGTGGAGTCAGGCTTTTCTGGGATCCGTGACGTTTACACCATGACTGTCAGCCACGATAACATGCAGCAGAGCTTCTTCCTCTCAGAGACACTCAAGTAAGTCCCATTTCCTCACCACATCTCCCCGTGGCAAATGGCATTTTACAATCTGTATGCGTAAACCATCGTGTATATATAGAAAGCAATATAGACACCAGTGCTGAATGCTGGAGATTTATCTCTACCCATTATCTGTTCTGTCCATGAAGCACAGTCATGATGTGAATGAGGCACAGACACACTCTACTCCACTGTTCGGGAGTCATCTGAGGTGATTCAAATCACACTTTGAATGTAATTTGCTTCCTCAGTTTTACCTCCCCTCATTCCTGGGTCACTAAACATCACAAGCCTTTCAGGGTGCCACATCGTATCACAAATGGTAGATGGTAAAGAGCCTTTTTTCTGAAGACATCAGGAATCATATTCAGGTCACCAGACAACTTAACACCAGACTGTGCTGCTGCCTCACCCAGTAGTACACTATCCCTAATGTGCATCCACTTTAAAGTTGGAGTGACTAATCCTGACAAAAAAATCTTTTCATGTGAATAATTTAGTGATACAAACTTGAGCCAGATTATTAAATGTGGCCAATGCTAAGAAAATGTTCTGGCTTAGTGGTTGAAGAATAAGTTAATAATAATATTTTGTCCATGAAAAGAAAAACAAAAAAACCTACAATGTGTTAGTCCACCTCTTAATACTTTCAGACTTCCCTACTGTGTCTGTGGCCCCTATGTCAATCTTTAAAAACAGCTCACAAATACATAGTTTTAAAAAAAGGCTCAGTAATTTCCTGAAACAGCTGTCGTTTTTAGCAAATGTTACTCAAATAGAGTAAATGGTGTTTTTCTTGGGATTTATTTGCTATAAGAAAAATATAAAATGTGTCTAGCCTTTTCCTTAAATGTGAAGACACAGAAAGACAGCTGTAATGGATGAATAAGAGGGCCTTACCTAGAGAAGCTTACTTCTTGAATAAAATTAAACTGTTGACAAAGGTAGTATGTCAGAAACATTTTCATAAATGGAACAGTATGGTAAACTGTTAATATGCCAGTACAATCAGTACGTTACTTGCACATCAAATTGATTAGTCAGGGAAACCAGGTTACACAGGAAATTGCTCAGCGTAATGACATGTATATGTGTGCGCTAAATATGAAGCTACAGCCAGGACACGGTAATCTTAGCACAAAGACCGGAAACTAGGGGAAACGGCTAGTCTGGTTCTGTCCAAAAGGAACAAAATCCACCAACCAACACATCTTAAGCTCACTAATTAACATGTTATATCTCATTTGATTAATTCAAATTAATTCAAAGTGGTAAAAATGACAAGTTGTGGTTGTAGCAGGACTATTTCTTGTCCGAATGCAGTGACTTCCTGGGGTCTTGTCGTCACTGCGGCAGGCCAAGAAATAGTCCTACACATAACCCCCCTGTAAAACCCCAGCTTGTCATTTTTACACGTTGGTTTTGTACAGATTAAACAAATGAAATAACATGTTAATCAACGAGCTTTAGAGGTGCTGGTAGGTGGACTTTGTTACCTTTTGACTAGGGATGTCCCCATCTGGTTTGTTTTGGCCCCAATCCCGATACGAGTCCTTTAAGACTGAGTGTCCGTTTAATGTTGATTAAATATGTATCTGACACATTGAAATAACAGCTGTAGCATATTACTACTAGAGCCACGTTGCAACACTAGCAGGCTGAGGTGAACGAACACAGTAGAGTACAGTAAAGAAAGGATGGGCTGGGGCCATCTCTACTTTTGACAGAGCCAGGCTAGCTGTTTTCCCCTGTTTTCAGTCTTTATGCTAAGCTAACCAACTGCTGACTGAAGCCTCATATTTATCTTACAGACGTGAGTGGTGTCGATCTTCTCAACAAACTCTAAGTGAATAAGTGTATTTTCAAAAATGTCAAAGTATTCTTTCAAGTGTATGTAATTACACTCAACGTGTAGAAGTGTTCAGTGAGTCTAGATTTTGATTAAATGGATGTTTTTCCTGTTTGCTCAGGTATCTGTACCTGCTCTTCTCTGATGACGACCTTCTCCCGCTGGAGGACTGGGTCTTCAATACGGAAGCTCATCCGCTGCCCATCGTCCGCAAGAGCTGCATGCAGGATGAAGCAACACAGGATAAGACAGTGTCCGAATAAGACTCAACTGACCACCAACATCAGAGACCGTTACAGACACGTTTGCACAGTTCATGTGCACACACAGATTCACACAAATATTGCAAACACCAATTCAATGCAGGTTCAGAGTCTTTTCAGGAGCGTGTTATGGACTCTCAATTCCTTTCCAGTAAAGGATGTTGTCGTTTTACGCTGTGATTGTATATCCTTTTGCCGGGGTTACTTCCTGCTGGCACTTCTTTTTTGTGGACAATCAAGACAAACATGACTTTCATGAAAAGAGCACCTTTTTCTTTCCTTCTTTCCTCTGTGAGGAAACCAGTATAACTTGCAGACCCAAATGTATGGGAGGAGGGTTGAACTATGGGCCATATTGTTAGAAAGAGAGAGAAACGTATAGAAAACCACTTGAGTTTTGCTCTTTGATTTCGTTGTTTTGTTAATCTTAAGTGATGAATGATTTCCTTATATCTCGTCATTGCATTTTTTCCTTTGTGAGTACACTCTTTGACCAAAGGTTTCTTTGCATTTCTATTTCCCTCTTTTCCAGTAATGTGTTTTTGGTGAAATTTGACAGAAAGTAAAATTTACTAAAAGGATCGAATTGTAATGAATATTGATTGATGTACAGACAAACATGAAATGTGACTCTCAAATCCACCTCCAAACTAATTCTGATGTCATGTTTCTTATTGAAACAAGCTTGAATGAATTTTTTTCAAGTTAGGAGGTGTCAGGAAAGTGGCAGTGTCTTATGCATCCAGGGACCATTTATTAAAAACCGATGTTGGTTTGTGTTTCCACTGTATGCTTGGGTTATTTTGTGAACATGACAATGCTTTCTCAGTCCTCTCAGCCTTTCAAATCAAAGTAACAAATGGAGTACTCTCAGTTCTGTGGTTATAATACACGCATAAAAGGAAAATTAACGTATTTGTTAGCCAGCTCCAAATGGATTTTCCTGTTTCTGTTGTCGTTTTTCTGCTTCACCCTGCCTTTAAATTTGAATCCATACAGCTGCCAATACTCATGTTTAAAGGCTGTAAGCCAGAGAGCCGACTGTGGAAACGAGTTTTCATTTTCATCACTGCTGTCCTGCACAGTTGTGGAGCGAATGTGCTGTACATACAGATGAAGCAAGTGACCCCTGTATGAGCTTGTCTTGACTTTATTTTGTGATCTTTTCTTTTTCTTTTCTTTTCTAAACTTCAGTGGTTATTTTTTTCTCTTTTGATTTGCTTCCCTCAGGTGTTTCAGTAAAAAAAAACTAAAAATTCTGATTTGAAGTCTAGATATTGCTGATATTAATTATTGTTATTACTTATTCTTACTGTTTGATTTAACTTTCATTGTTGAATATTTTCAAATACTGATAAAAAGACCTGTGCAACTTTGTACATTTAAAACAATCAGTTGTTGTGTGGTTTTTATTGGCCTTGTTAATTTATTTATTTACAAAATCCCAAAAAAAAAAATGAATGTCCTACTTTTTGTGGTGTTTGTTTTTCACCAAGTTTTGACTGTTTGATTTGTACGGCAGGTTGCTACAGTAAGTTTGAAGGAAACCTGCAGTGACTAACAAAAGAAGAAACTCGACTCATTTGCTGCTTACATTTGTGTCGGTATTTGCTTCCAGGAAGTTCATTACAGATTTAATTGAAGAGGGATGTCTCAGGGTTGTGGAAATTTTCAGCAATCACGACCAGAAAATGACTAATAGGGTTTAGCCATTGCACCTCGCTCATGGTGTCAGGCCAACAAAGCAAGATTTAATACCGTCCTCCCCAGATGATTCAGCTCTACCTGCTGTCATCTGAATCCTAATTTCTGTGTGATAGCTTAAAGTGATTTTTCATGGGCCTTAAACAGAATCAGCATGTGTTATTAACATGATTGACATTTAATAGTAATTCAAAAAATGGTGCTTAAATGTCATGGATCTAGTGACATTAATCTTTGTCACCTTAAAAAAAAAAGAACTGATGCAAAGGTGTGTGAGTTTAAATACCAAGTGTAAATGTTATCTATGTCGGGGCCTGCAGCACTCAGCTGAAGGGACGAATATTCCTGCACTGTAGCAAAGGCATAATTATGAAAAGAAGGGCAAAAGTGAAGGGCACAATTTGTATATGTGAGCTCGACTGATCTTGCCCGGGAACATAAATGGGAGGATCACTGTCCATTTGAATGCACCTGAGACTGGTAGTGAAGGACAAACACTACAGATAATCCCTTCCTCTTGTTTTTTTTTTTTTTTGCTGCTGCTCCCAAAGTCACCAACAAGCCGAGCAGGGCGGCAGAAACAGAAATGTCGGGGCTGCTGTCTGACTTGGCAAGACCTTGCGTCGGTGTGTAACGAAGGAGGAAGAGCTCTGCCACACTCGTCCTCCAGCTGAGAGCAGCAGTTTTATAGGGAGTAACTGGCATGTCATGGAGATCCGGGTTCAAATATTACTCCATTTCAAAACATTTTCGACTCCACCAACTCACATTTTCAACTGCCCAGTGATTGGAGGACAAAGGAAGGAACGAGACAATAAAACACTGTTTTCAGGCCAGCCAAAGAAAACAGAGCAAATCAGTATGTGATTCTTTAAAGTACAATGCACTGATATATTACACTGTGACAATGTGTCTATGATTTGCATTAATTATAGGCTACTGTTGATGACAGGAGAGGTTCTACAGACAAAAGCCAGATATTACTTCATGCTTCATTATTAAAATATACATTACAAAATGTCTGATATTAGGAAAGGAAAATGCCAGAGTGTAATAAGAGATACAGACACAAACTAGCTTCAACTGACATTTCAACTGCTTACAGTGCACACACTTGAACTGTCTTCAGCTCTTGTACTTTAACTCACATTTGAACTATTTCCACCACTTCCACATCAACTTATATTTCAACTGCATTCATCGAGAACTCTTTACCTGATGGTTCACCTGTTACATGTCAAATGACATTTCAGCTGCTTTCATCTCATACTCTCTAACTGCTTTCAGTGCTTACACGTCAACTAATACTTGAACTGTTTTCAGCAATTTCATTTCAACTGACACCTCAAGTCCTTTCAATGCGTACATTTCAACTGATAAACACCTCAAAAGCAAATAACTAACAATTTAAAAAAGGTTGACCTTTTTTACATTGCGGTACCTTTAAAATCGAAGTAGACTTAACATGTTAAGACAATTTAACTACTTCAATATCACATTTTCAGCAGCGAGCACGCATACATTTTTCTTCAGAAAATGTAGATATTTCTGGTACAACGGATTGTGAGAAATCTCTTCGCTTCTGTTGGGTCCAATTAGAAAGCATACTGTGAGAATGTGACTATGATTTACAATAATTACAGGCTATTGTTGATGATTTTGCATTTTCTTGGTACTGCAAGGTAAAGGAATTATAGATAAATACAAGAAATAACTAAATCTTTCTTTAAAATGTAGATTTTCGATGACAAACAACATATCTGACATTAGGAAAGGAACATGCCAGAGCCCAAACAGCAGATAATAAAGATACCAGTCAGCTTTTCTTTGTCTTCTTCGATAAGTTCAGTCTTCTTATCATAAACCCACCTATCACCACCTTTGGATGAAATCAAAGAGTTTGCTTCAAAATCCCTTAGATGTATTCTGGGACAACAGTGTCATCTCACACAGTTCTCAAATAAACAAGCAAACTCATAATCTCACCTGAAATGTCACTATCTGACAAGACAAGTGTGTAGTGAATAACTTAAAAAACAATGAGTGAGTTGGACATATCATGCCTGCAGCAATTTTGTAATATTTTTTAAAAGGTACTGAACTTCTCATTTTGTGGAATGAGGCCCTTCAAATTAAGACTTAATTTTAAACTCCTGTTCCCCCCTCCTCCTGTTCTTTCCTTCCCTCTCAGGTCTTGTCGGCACACTTTCATGGTTTGTTAAACATAGTTATTTTCTCTCAGGGTTGCTGGTAAAAAGGAAGGAAAGGGAGACAATATGGAAGGATTTGCAGGATATTTCTTGCCTTGTTACTCTCTATATCTGATGGTGAAGCACCTGAATCTAATTGTGCACAGAAAAATATCTTGTAGAAAAAGTGCGGATTCATGGTCAGTTTTGGATAGGAAAGGAAAGAAACGAGGTTTTTTTTTTTTTTTACTGCATAGTTGAACTACCACTGGACCACCAAAAGCTGTTAAACATTTTGGGAAATATGCTCATTTGCTTTCTTGAAGAGAGTTAGATGAGAAGACTGATACAACTCTCATGTCTATACAGAACATATGAAGGTACCACCAGCAGCCAGTTAACTTAGCTTAGCATAGCAGAGCATAAAGAAACAGGGGGAAACAGCTGTAACAAAATACATCAACCAGCAACTCTGAAGTTCACTAATTAACAAGTTATATCTCGTTTGTTTAATCCCTACAAAAATGTAAGTGTAAAAATGGCCCGTTGTGGTTATACAGAGTTTATGTGAGTCTCGTCATCGCTGTGAGGTTGCCAGACAACCAGTGGACAGTTCAGGAAGTAGTGAACATGGCATGTACACTACTTTGATTAAACAAATGTGATATAACTTGTTAGTGAACTTTAGAGATGCTGGTAAACAGCTTTATGTTATGTTATATTCAGACAGTCTGTTTTAAGTCTTTATGCTAAGCTAAGCTAACTGGCGGCTTGCTGTAGCTTCATAATTTACTGCACAGACTGTATGAGAGTGGTTTCAATCCTCTCATCTAACTCGGCAAGAGAGAGAATAAGCGTATTTCCCAAACATTTCTATTGATAGTATTCCTTTAAATACCTGCAATATTAATGCAGTATAAAAGAATATTAACAATATTAGGGCTGAAATTGAGGGTGATGTCAAATGTACTGTTTTGTCCGACTGACAGTTCAAGAGCCAAATATAATATAATAACTATAAAAACAGGGAAAAGCAGCGAATCTTCACATTTCACTGTCTGGAAATAGCGAACGTGTGTTTTTTTTCCGCGATAAATGACTTAAATTACTATTCAGCTATCAAAATTGCTGTCCAATCATTTTTTGTGGATTGATTACTTGATTAATTGGCTAATCGTTGCAGCCTTAATATACAATGAAACAATTTACCAATATAATAATATGTATGTTCACATCTTCTACTGTATGATCTATTAGGATTCACCAGAGCAACAGAAAAGGCAGATCATGCTATTCAAACTCAGTTAAAAAGACGCTCAAACCACTAAGTATGTCAGCGTTAAATTTTTATGTCAACACTTATCTGAAAATGGAAAACAAGGAAACATTCTCTCACTCCCCACTTGTGCCTCCTGTCAGCACACTGTAGCTTTACACTGAACTCAAGCCAAGGACAGAGAGATATGAATGAATTTGTTCGGCACGACAAAATGAAAATGGGATTCTTTTTATTAATCTCTATTCAGGGACTCACTCATGAATTCCATTTTTATGTTATTTTCAGGGAAATGACAGCCTGAGGGTTGCTTTGGAGCAAACTAAAAGCTCTCTGTTTTGAGGGGGAAACCCTGAAAAGCAGCACAGATGAGATGCATTTGTTAGTGGAGAGATTCTGTATTCAGCACAACAGACTTTCAGTCAGTGTTTGGTTTCACATAACATCTTTGACTTTGAAAAGTTTATACACTGGAACGTGAATTACAGTGAGTGAGTTGGCTGTAATATTCTCCTCTTTCTTTGACAGACTGTTTAAGAAAGCAGTGTTCAGTATATCTGATTAGCACAGAGACTGATGATTTGATAGCACTCATCCAGGCAATATGGAAACCTATGCTGCTTTGTCCCTTGCCATTATCCAATTTTATGATTATTTAAACTTTAATGTGATTATTAACTATATTCTGATTCAGGGAAATGATACTATTTAGTCCAGTAATGCTGTCATTTAATATTAATATTCAATTATACATTCTAATTAGATAACTAATAGTAATGCTAGACGCCCATCTTTCCAGTCATGAATCTTGGTAGTGGACATTTTATCAACTTTTGCTATAAATGCTGAGTGACTGAGTGAAAGAATGAGTCTACACAGTATGTTCTTGGCGTGACTGGCTGCGTGTTATGTCAAGTCTCAGAGTGTGTATAGTGTGTGTTTCTGTACATAGATGCACCAACGTGTGCACTGAACAGATGCCTCAGCCCTTATACAGAGTACTGTGTAGCTCCAGTATGTGCTTGTCAGAACATCCCGTGCTACTCTGCACTACCAACACTTGAAGGTCCGCCAGGCCGGCCTCATCTGCTGCCCCAACACCTTGTTAGCGCCCGGAGGGGAACACAACTGCATAATCAGCTGCTAATACTTCTAAAAATAACACAGGCAGCTCAGGGGTCAGAAGTAGGAGGGCTGAGAATCGACAGGTAGACAGCATGAATATATCCATAAACACATCATACTGTAATGTTGGTTTGCTGTATCTGGCAGCTTCATGCTTGAGGCTTTTTTTCATGAAGGTCACACAAGAGGTTTCTACACAAAGCAAGCAAGAGTTGATGGAGCTGCATTACAGGCGCGGTTTTAATGTAATAAAAAAGATTTCAAGCCAAGCTAGCTGGACTCTGTGAGTCTCTACTCTGCTTTGATTCACAAACATCAGCACGCTAACATGTTTGTGAATCACAGTTAATGAGAATGCCAACATGCTGATGTTGTTTTACCATGTTCACATCTTAGTTGAGCATTTCAGCATGCAAACATCTGGTAATACTAAACACAAAGATCATAAACCAAAGTATTGGACAAATACATTCTTTGACCAGGTGATGGCGCTAGATGACCCAGGGGATTACCAAATTTATTACATTTCATCCTCAGGGGGACATGAATGTACCAAATGACATGGCAATCCATCTATTTATCGAGACATTTTACTCAATACCATAAATGTAAACCTCATGGTGGCAGTAGAGGAAAAGTCAGAGGAACACTAACATTTTTAAAGATTCATCCTCTGGACACCATGAAAATCTGTACCAAATGTGATGGCAATCCATCAAATAGTTGTCGAGATAATTCACAAAAAAAAATGCGAGGGGAAAAGTCAGAGGATCACTGAAGTCATAAAGATTTCTCCTCTGGGGAACATGAATGTCTTTACAAAATTTCATGCGTCCGTGCCGCAACAATAGACTCACAAAAAAGGAGATTTGCTTTTTTAGCCTAAGTTAACTACACAGGCTAAGAAGCAGGTCACTGATGAGACATCAGGTGTGACAGCTTACAAGCTCCAGCTGTAGCCAGTTGTCTCCCTTATTCTTTCTCCCTTTTAATTTATTTTTTGATTCTATGAGGTGATGATAAAGTAGGATTGTGTTTCCAAATTTCCACCCCTACTACTCAAATACATTAGCTTACATACATTACACTGGCTTGAGTTTTTTGCTTGCTGCTGATGAAGAAGATGCAATGTACAAACAGAGGAGCAGCTTATAGCTGAGATAGTTAAATCAAATAGCAGATGGTGATTAGACAGACTTCCTGTTAGTATGACACAATAAAATACAATAATTTCTTCTAACTGCCAAAACGGCTAGGTACCTGGAGCTAATGTACCGGTATGTAGTATGTGACTGTAATGTGAAGTGGGTTGGTACTTTAAAGACCATCTATGGTTTAAGAAAAGTAGTGGTAGTTAATGACATTAATATTTGACAATACTTGTGATACTTGGTGATAAATAGCTGTATTTTAAAGTACCCATGCTGATTTTGCCGTCTCTTCAGCGTGATTGTTCTGTAGTGGCCCAGCCTCCTTGTCAATTAAGTGTTTTAATGTTCAAAGGCTTTGAGGAGCCTCATGAGTGGAGTAATTTAACCCAGAATCCTGATGAAAGCTAATGCTAATTGTTATGGTTCCCACTGTCATAAATATTCATTTGTCAACACGGTCTAGCGTCTGTGACACACCACTTACTGCTCTCTGCAGAGATTTACGGCTTTGAAGATGCCAGGATTTGTTAGGAGCGGCACTTTTCTAGTACAGTAGGTGAAATATTGAGACGTATACTCATCTTTTCACTGTTGTACTGTATCAATTTAAGCTCATAACCTAACCCTGCTTTTACTGTGGGTTTGACCAGTATTTCACATTACCTTTACTTACATTTGTCTTTATTGCAGTGGAGGTTAAAAATAGTGCACAGTATTCACGGTGAGGTCTGTGGATTATTCAGAGTATCCAGCACATTGTACTGGCACAAAGGCAGTGTTGAGTTCTTCAATTTCATTTTTTGATCCTGTGAGCACCATGAACGAAATGCCATTCTTCTCAATTGTACTGGGGAGACAGCAGAGAGTCTGAAAACTTCTGACTATAAAAACCAAAACTTTCTGCATGGCTTGATACCACTGATACCATTTTTTGTGATGTCAGTAAACTAACCCCTTGAAGAGACATTTAGAGTTAGTTATACACACCCAAACAAACACATTTCCACTGTAGGCTTCTTGCGTGCTTGTGCTGACCTCGGAACTGCTAGGACTTGGCACATTTTGGGCTAATGATTGGGGAGTGTTTTGCATCCCTGCTAACATACCATTTCATTAAATACAGGTACACAAAACATGTCACAGAAGTGTCAGAAGTGTTAAGTGGGTACTACACTGCTGCAAAATAGGTTTCTGCAGATAAAGTTTGAGCCAGTAAAGTTTCATAACAACTATGATTATGTATTGTTACATATGGGAGAATATTGTCTTACACTGCAGCACAGGTGTGCAGCTATTGTTTTCGCTTTAATCATTATGTTCTAAAGGCGGAGGGATAGTCGTTTAGTTTTTGAAGCAAGTCCAATCTGTTGTTGAGAAACCTGCATTTATGATTTTGACTGCATCTCAATTATGTTTTGATTCCCAAGAGATAGAGATCCTCAGAATTTGATGCTCTCTAGAATACAAAAGTTGTTTACACGATATTTTATTCAAGCATACTTAGACAAGCAGTAGTTTACTTGACAGCACAGACAAAATTTAAGTTTTCAGCTGTGCTGATTTTGTTTATTGTTAGTTTGGAATAGTGAGATGTTTTCCTTGGAGTCAATCAAAATATGAATGACTGACTCAATGTTTTTTCCAATTTAGACATGTTTCTGCTCCAAAAACTGGACTGCGCTCCTCGACCACTGAAGCTGACAAAAGGAGTGTGGTCTGAGCCAGCTCTTCTCAACCTCCTCAAAATGCTGTCTCTTTTATTGAATATTTTGTCTCTTTTTTATTACATGCATCCCCAACGGTGGTTCTTAAAGGCATGGAAAGGATATCTCTCAGTTTTTGAAGGCATATTTTGTGGAAGGAAAACATTCTCATGTCTGTCCTTTTTCCTCTGTGCGTCTTTATCACTACAGGGGGCCCAAATTCCTCCAGGAAGTGTGAGGCCTGGTTGGCAGTGCCAACACCATACTGGGTATGCCCAGTGTGGGACACAGGCAATGGGCATCACGCCAACCCCAGGCTGAGCCTCCAAGCTGTCTGCACTCCCTCACTGCTGTGGCAGTATGATGAAAGAAATACATTTACATTAATCATGTCACCATGCTTCTCCAAGGACTCTCCCTTCCTGTTGTCCCTCTCTCCTTAAAAAAAAACACCCAAAAAAACCCACCAGAGACATCTCTAATTAGGTGTAGATTGTTTTATTTTATCAGGGAACAGATTCAACAAGAGCTATTTTAGAGTTTGTGGATGTTAATAGGCTGCTCTCCCCAGAAAAAAAGGACAGAGAAAACTAGTACTACTGCCAGTACAGCTTAAATGCTACACTACTAATAGCAGCAGTGGTCCTGTAGCAGTGCTACTGTAATTGGTCCTCAGGTAGGACGTTATGACAAAATATAGCCTTAAATGTATTACTTGGGCTGCAACTAACTAATCTGCAGATAATGTTCTTGATTTATCGGTTACTTGTTTGTCTACAAAGCATCAGAAAATGCAAAATAACCAATAGTACAAAACCAAAAAAATATTCAGTTCACAATAATTTAAGACAAGAAAATAGGGTGAATTCTGATATTTTAAGAGGCTGCAACCATCAAATGTTTGGCACATTTGCTTTTAAAATGACTTAAAATGATATATCATATATATGATTTATCAAAATAGTTTGTCGATCGACTAATTGTTTTAGCCCTATGTATTACAATGTTTACAATACTGCTAGGATGTTAACAGAGTAGTTGCATTTTTTCTAATTGTTTCCTCTTCACACTCCAGCTGTAACAATGTGTTTGGTGAGAGATTACTACGTTCAACTTAAATTGACTGCATGTCTGCTTTGTAGCTTTGGCAATGGAATATCATTTATTAATTAGAGCTACCAAATGACTGGGGTGTGCCTCCATTTAACACACGGAGATCGTGAACTGAGGATTCTCAGAGGGATCATCAGCACTGTAAACTACAGCAACATAATGAACTTATCTTGTGCATCCACCAAACAGGCATTATAGGTTTTTAATGTTGGCATAATCACTTGATCGTTATCATAACAGCCTGAGTGTAACGAGGAGTTTATCCTACTTCAGAGCTGCAATCACAGCTGCGGTTTGATATCTTACTATGATTTTTAAATGATTATGGCTGACCCCTGGATTAACATGGCTGTAGAGTCCATACAGCTGGTTACTAGTGGAGGACAGAGCTCCTGTTTCACATATTTGCTTTGCTTTTGCTGCTGAGCATGTATGCACTAGATTTACATTTTACAATTTACCAAAAATGACCAAAGTCTATCCTTTGTGTGGCGCTCTTGCCCTTCGTTGTACTATATTTGGTGGTATATATTTGGCAAAATGAAAATAGTTTGGAACATACAGGGCATATGGATGGACTGACGTCAGGTGGATTATGCTGAAGAAGTGGTTTTAGACCTTTTAATGGATATTTTTAATTAATTGATTAGTTTAATTGGCAGAAAATTTCTCTGCAACTATTTTGATAATAAATTAATAATTTCTGCAATTTTTTCAAGCAAACATATTAGACATTCTCTTGTTCCAGCTTCTCAAGTGTGAGGCTTGATGTTTTACTCTGCTTTGGACAGTTGGTTGGACAAAAAAAAAAGAAAAAAGGAAAAGATATTTGAGCTCTGAGAAATTGTAAAGGGCTTTTTTTTCACTATTTTTTGACATTTCATAGACTAAATGTATCGTGAATATAATTGGCAGATTAAACAATAGTGCAAATAACTTAGTATCCCTAGTTTTGATACTTTTTTTGCCATAAAAACTTATTAACCATTATAACTGACTGAATTCAAGATGACCAAGGCAGCTGTTTTCTGCCAAGGAGGAAACAAACCTTTCAAGCCTACAAGGGGCAAGTGTCTGATAATCAAAAGACTTTGAACGGAGTATTGAATTAATATTAGATTTGAAATAATTAGGAAAAAAAAAAAGCTTCAAACCAGGCAGCAAATTGCAAGAAGACATTTATAATAATATTGAAGACTTATTCTAATCTTAGCCAAACTCCTTTTGTAAAAGCAGATGGTAATTATCGGACTTAGACTGCAGTTGACTGACAACTTGGCTCTGTTAGTCTCCACGCTAGATGCGATTCAAGTCCTCAGTATGTTTAAAACATGTTCTCAATTAGACTGACAGGCAACCAGCTGGCTGTGTCTCTCAAAACAAATGTTCTCCTCACAAACGAGCTTTATAACTCTACACAGATTTAATTCCAATCGCCAAAATTCCCACTCATTTTCAAATTTTGCCAGCAAAACCCCCCCCCCCTCGTATCTAACCACCATCACCTCCACCCTCACCTCTAAAGAACCCTATCTGTGACAAGAGGTTAGAGAGGCTATCATGTTTGCTAACGGCTACTGAGAGGCACTTCTCTAACACACACACACACACACACACAGAAGTTCTTATCACACGCAGACAAAGCAACTATGTGTCAAAACATGCATTATGGTCTAATTCAATAAACTCTACTCTAATGGTAGTGTGTTCATTTTCAACATAGTGAAACGTGCCTATTATAGCACGTTGAAATGGTTCTTCTGTATGAGGATAGTTAAGATTATAAGGGTTGTGAAGAGAAGATTCTCTGTGTGAAACCAATACGTATACTCATTCACTCGTATACTCATTCATCTAATTCAACAGACTAAAGTGAAACGTGTTACCTATGAGAGCATACGGTCTTGTAAATTCCTCACAACACTCACAAAGACTGCAACATTGTACTTTAAGAGGGGGTCATTTTTACTGCAAGTTTCCTGAGGTTAGTTAAGATTAGAAGGGCTGGAAAAAGAAACATCTTTCTTTTTTTTTTTCTTCCCAACAGAAGTTCTTATCACATGCATTCACACACTGACCATAGCACAACAACGGAGGAAGTATGTCACAGCAGAACTGTTATCGCATGCATTCACACACTGACCATTGCACAACTACAGAGGAAGTATGTCGCATCAGAAGTTGTTATCACATGCAAACAAACAGCGGTAGACTAGGTATCAAAACATGCAACAAGAAGAAATTAAAATGTCACTGAGGATGGCGCAGAAAATGTTTCTCGTCTCACCCCACCAGTTAAGCCGTCTGACTCATTTGGAGTCGTCTATTAGACAAACGGCTGAAGACGATTTGGATGCGAGAATGAGAGCGATATTAAACGAGCCGGGATTGAGCCCGTACGAAAAAATAAAAAAATACAACGCCCTGCTGCAAAGATACCTCACGCTGATCAAGCAAGGGGAAAAAGAAGAACGTCGTATTACATTGACCCTACCTCAAGACCCCTCAAATTTGAAAAAGAGCGGGAATTATGGCGATTAGATGGGGCGGAACTTTCAGAGGCGGGACTTCCGGTGATGACGTGGCACGTTCTGATTGGGACCTGTCAAAATTTGACGAAAGGGTGTCCCTATATGTCTGTCAGCAAATTTAAGTCATTATGTTTTCCTAAAATACAACAATACTTTTCTATAAAACATTTTTTTTTTTTTTTTTTTTTTTTAAATCAACATTTAAATAGAGATTTTCATGCCATGAATCTTTATTTCAAATGGATATCCAGGGATGACATGAGCTGAACTCTGAGCTAGCTTTATAGGTAAAAGCTAAAAGCAAATTATCTTCACATACTCAGTACATAATCACCTTTTAGTACTCTATTATGTTAATGTTTCAATTTCCCTTTATCTGTTGAACTTCCCACCTTTTAGCCTACATATTGTTGATTTGCTGTGGAGTACTTGATTAATATTCCAGGCCTGTAGGTCAGAAATGAATGTGCAGTTGGACATAACATCTACAGAGAACTTTGTCACATCAATATCATTTTGAAATACAGTCACGAACAACGCACAAGTCTAATTATCCAAGTTGTCTGCAGAGAGCCTGCAATGACACTCCAAGTTCATGTCTTTCTTGGAGGAAGGCAGAAACATTATTGTTTTCTCTGAATCAGAAAATACAATTATTTTGATGACTATCAGCCCACGCTCACATCTTGCTAATTGCCCGTGAAGTCATTTCCATAAATAATAGCTCCTGTTTATTACAGAGGCCCCATCTGTCATACAGGAGTAATCAAATGAGCACAGTGACATTGAGTAATGGCACTTACGGGCTTTTATTGGAATACTCCACCACGAAGCAAATGAAGTGCAATTCTGCAGCTCATGACACGCCTATCATTTCAACAGGTAAAATATTCCCTTCAGCTCAGGCTCATATCAAACATCAAAGTAGACAATAACATTTTTAGCCATGTAATCAGCACTTTACGGATGGCAATGTCTCTGCTGGTACCCAACTTTGGTCCGGACTGAAATATCTCTAACTATATGATAAATTGCCGTGGAAGTTTGTACAGACATTCATGGTCCTCAGAGAATGAAGCTTACTGACATTGGTGATCCCCTGGCTTTTCTTCTAGGGCTTTCATCAGTTCAAAATGTTTACTTCTCCAATGAAATAGCTAAATATCTACCGAATGGACTGGAGCAAATTTTTGTACAGACATTCATGGCTCCCATAGGACATATCGTAATAATGTTAGTGTTCCACTGACGTCCACGAGGTTCACATTTGTGGTGTGTGTTCAGACACTAAGGTTGGCGAAATGCACGGAATTGCTAAACTCAGATGCTAACTGTTAATTATCATCAGCAAAGAGCAGTGTCCAAAACATTCAGGTAGCAGCCTCTAATGTTTAGCCGTCGTTGATCGTCACACTTTCACCAGTTATATCAGCTGTCGCTAATGAATGTTAATTGTGCGAGTAACTTCATGACAGGCCAAAATTGAACTTGTCTGTTGTCTGGTTAAAGCTTTCTGTGAGCCAGTGTCTGTACTCAGCCAAAGATCATCGGCAAGGGAAGAACCTCCACTCGCGTTCTCCCAGTGAAACTTCCATTCACATCATATCAGTAATTTCACCTTATTAAGTTCATATTTTTGAACCAGGACCTCCAGCTTCTGCTTTCTTTTATAGGTTGTTTTGTAGAAAAAGAATGAAAAGGTTGGACAGTATGATTCATAAAATAGCCTTAGGTGAAAATCACCACAATCGCAGGTTGCTATACAAATAGTATGGCAGCCCACGTTTCCATTTCACCTTTCTTTTCTAGTCTAGTAACAAGGTGTCATACAACCAGATGCTAGCTGCTGTTGGGTATCAGCAGACAGAGAAATGAACTAGTATGACTAACATCATAGATTTCAACTACCTCTGATTAAAACAGACCTAAACCAAAAAAGCAAGGCAGATAAATATACCAATATTCTGCAGATGTACACTGCAAACACTTACACCAAAATAAAATTGCAAATTAGAAAAGTTGAACATTGTCATGTACAAACACCACTACTTAGGATTAGCACAGAGGTACCCAAAATACTGTTTCTAGGATAGCTTGATCTGGACAGTCTCAAATATGATATTTAGTAGAGTCAATTAAGCAATTACATGCTCCATTTAACTGCTGACCATAATGTCCCCCACTGTTTTCTGCTTCAGTACCCACGGTGTCTCTAATCTTTATGGAGTGTTTGATTTAATATTGGTGTACCGCTTAATGGCTGTTCTCAATATTGCAGAGTTCAATAAACTTTCAAGTTGAGATAATGGTTTATTTGAACTTCTTCAGACTGAAGAAAACATTTAAAAAGGACTAAAGTTAAGAAAAATCTCAAGTGTTCTGAGTGACTGAAAACTTAATTAAGAACTGTGATTACATTTAAACTTTGATTAAAATTTAAATTCACTGTTCTATTTACAATTGCCCTTGATGTTACCCTCAAATTAAGTATAATTAAAACTGACTGCATCCAAATTTAATAGAAAAACCTGTACAGAAGTGTCTGTGGTTTGCGAGTTCCTTGATATTAACAGATTTGCAGATCGGCAAAAGCTTGACTCAGCAAAAGCTTGACAAAAGCAGATCAGCAAAAGCTATACACACACA